>CM056050.1:36428822-36761322 GCA_029574335.1 Rana kukunoris | reverse complement strand
TGGGGAGCTATTCCCCACAATAATGGGGCACTATTCCTCCCAATGGTACCAACGGTGGGGCACTATTCCTCCCAATGATTACCAACGATGGGGCACTATTCCTCCCAATGATACCAATGATGGGGCACTATTTCTCCCCAATAATACCAGTATTGGGGCACTATTTCTCCCCAATAATACCAGTAATGGGGCATTATTCCTCCCAATAATACCAATGATGGGGCACTATTCCTCCCAATGATACCAACAATGGGGCACTATTCCTCCCACTGATACAAGTGATCGGACACTATTCCTTCCCAATAATGGGGTACTATTCCTCCTAATGACACAGACAATGGGGCACCATTCCTCCCAATGATACAAACAATGAGGGTACTATTTCTCCCTCTGATACCAATGATGGGGCACCATTCCTCCCACTGATACCAATGATGTGGGCACTATTCCTCCCACTGATATCAAAGATGGGGCACTATTTTTCCCAATGATGCCAACAATGGGGCACTATTCCTCTCAATGATGGGTACTATTTCTCCCAATGATACCAGCATTCGGGCACTATTCCTCCCAATGATACCAACGATGGGACACTTTTCCTCTGAATGATACCAACAATGGGAACTATTCCTCCCACTGACACTAATGATGGGGAGCTATTCCCCACAATAATGGGGCACTATTCCTCCCAATGGTACCAACGGTGGGGCACTATTTCTCCCAATGGTACCAACGATGGTGCACTATTCCTCCTAATGAGACCAATAATAGGGCACTTTCCCTCCCACTGATACTAATGATGGGGCACCATTCCTCCCCCCTAATAACAAATCTGCTGATGTTTACTCCCACTGATGAGTAGAAAATGTCCACTCCCGCTGCCCATAGTCCGGCCCCCCTAAAGTCTAAAGGGCAATAAACTGGCCCTTTGTTTAGGAAGTTCGGAGAACCCTTTTTAATGCAATATTGCCATAGTTGATACATTGGAGTTGATATACTAAAGATTAATAGGCTGTTAATTTGGCAAGGCAAGTTACATCTGAGCTTAGCGAATGCGGTGAAATTACATTTTATAAAGAATATCCAATCACATGCCAGGAAAATTAAAAAAACACATTTTGCTTTCACATAATTGGATGAGGTCGTTCACTACGTTCCTTGCAAAGTTAACAGCCTATTTGTCCTTATTAAATCCACCCTGTGGTCCCATTATCATTGAAACCGTCACCGGCAAGATGGAAAACGTGATCGCCAGTTGTATCTTGCTTTATTTTTCCACTTTCCATTAAAGTTTTGAGCGATACATAGTATGCCCCGTACAAATGTAATCACTGTGGTAAAAAGGTCCATAGTGCAGCTGTGAGTCATAGAAAACGATTGTGATGATAAAGATCAATAAGTATGGCATAATATAAGATTGGTTTGCAGTAACAATTCACATATTATGAGAGCTTTTTCACTTTATTTATCACGTGTGTGTGTGAGTCTTGTCTGGTGGTGCTGAACTCTTATTTGTTTTGCGCCTTATGTGGCGAATTGCCAACCCATCTCTACAATCGATAATTTCATTGTGCTTCTATTGTGTATCTTGCGTAATATTCAGGAACGACTGTGCAGGCTTCTGCGTGTATGATGTTTTATTGAAAATCAATAAGAACTATTGACAAGGGTATTAAAGTTGTAAATGTTACTGTCTTTAACCACTTCCCGACCGCTGAACGAGTTTATACGCGGCACTTTGAAGATGGATATCTCGGTAACGGCAGCAGCTGCTGCCACAACCGAGATATCCATCTTTAGTGCGAGCGGTCCTGTAAAACATAACGGCGGTCTCGGCGGCGGGAGAGAGCCCCTCCCGCCGCTCTCCCGCGCCCTCCGCCGCTTACCGGAGCCGTCGGTAGCGGCGGAGGGGATCGGGTCCTGTCGGCAGCTGTGTGGGGATGCGAGTGAGGGAAAAATTGCCCCCACCCGTCCCCATAGCTCTGCTGGGCGGAAGTGACGCCAAAACGTCAGTCCCGCCCAGCGTCTTAAAGAAACATTTTTTTTTTTTGTATTTTGAAAAAATTACAGTTTCAATTTTTTTATTTTTTTTTTGCATTTTAGTCTAAATATGAGATCTGAGGTCTTTTTGACCCCAGATCTCATATTTAAGAGGACCTGTCATGCTTTTTTCTATTACAGGGGATGTTTACATTCCTTGTAATAGGAATAAAAGTGATCATTTTATTTTTTTTCCCAGTGTAAAAAATACTAAAAAAAATAAAAAAAATTTAAAGCGCCCCGTCCCGACGAGCTTGCGCGCAGAAGCGAACGCATACGTGAGTAGTGCCCGCATATGAAAACGGTTTTCAAACCACACAAGTGAGGTATCACCGCGATCGTTAGAGCGAGAGCAATAATTATAGCCCTAGACCTCCTCTGCAACTCAAAAAATGCAACCTGTAGAATTTTTTAAACGTCGCCTATCAAGATTTTTATAGGTAAAAGTTTGACGCCATGCCACGAGCGGGCGCAATTTGTAAGCGTGACATGTTGGGTATCATTTTACTCTGCGTAACATTATCTTTCACAATATATAAAAAAATTGGGCCAAATTTTCTTATTTTTTAATTCAAAAAAAGTAAATTTTTTCCAAAAAAAGTGCGCTTGTAGGACCGCTGCGCAAATATGGTGTGACAAAAAGTATTGCAATGACCGCCATTTTATTGTATAGGGTGTAGAAAAAATATATATAATGTTTGTGGGTTTTAAGTAATTTTCTAGCAAAAAAAAACTGTTTTAGTCTTGTAAACACCAAATGTGAAAAACACCCACGGTAGAGAAGTGGTTAAAGCCAATGTCTAGTCAAAACATTATAGCATTGGAATATTAGAACTGCAGGGGGTTTCAAGAAAACCAGGAGCCAGAAGCACAAGGGACACAGCGCTATAAAAGAGAAGTTCGGGATACATTTACAAAATAGTTTAAAATTATACTTGCCTAGGTGGGTGTAGCATCGGTCTGATAAATCAAAGGCCACTGATTGCTCAGCTCTTTAGGCTCTCTGCTCTGCCCCTACAGTGCTCTTCGGAGCAATGAGCTGTGGAGGGACGGGAGTGACTGGCTTGGGCTCTCAGTGGCTTGCTGAGAGGTTGAGCCAGCTGCCACTTCAGGCATCTGGGTGGATCCCGACCATATAGTTGGGATCTTTTCAGAGCCTGGACCAGCTCTGTGATATCAGCCAACGGCGGGCTTTATTCCACTCTTGGGTAAAAATTTGTCACAGGTTGAGGTTGACCGATGTATCGGCCAACATTTGGCCTTTTGTGCAAATTCGGCCGATTGAC
Source organism: Rana kukunoris (assembly GCA_029574335.1). NCBI lineage: Eukaryota > Metazoa > Chordata > Amphibia > Anura > Ranidae > Rana > Rana kukunoris. The sequence goes on along the minus strand of CM056050.1, from coordinate 36,757,996 downwards.
TGCACTCCTCCCTTCCCAACACACCACTGGCTTTGCCGCTCAGTGTGTGAAACTGACATTTGTAACTGAATGCAAAGAGAGAGAGGAGCTGTCAGAATACAGTGGTGGGTGGGACCCGAGGGGGGGGGCATTACCCAGCAGCTATCAAACGCCAGCCAATGTGATGGGATCTGGGTGGGCCACTATGTGTATGTGGCCCCACCCTTTTTCTTAAGCAGCCCAGTCATTGGCTGGTGTTAGCTGAATGGCCCCACCCACCCTGGGTCCCGCTCACCCCCGACATCACCAATGAATTTTGACTGCTGGTCTCTCTGCATTCAGTTACATATAGTGTAACTGTGGAACTGAAAAATCAGCTCAGTGTGAAACCTTCCAGTACCAATCAGTGCCATCTGCCAGTGCCTATCAGTGCCACCTTCCAGTGCCACCTGCCAGTGACAACCAGTGCCACCTGCCAGTGCCAATCAGTGGCAACCAGTGGCACCTGCCAAAAAAAAAAAGAAAAGCAGCCTAAAATATCGCCACTAAAATTGGCATCATATATCGGCCATCGGCCGCCCAGATTTCTAAATATCGGCATCAGCCAGAGCAAATCCCATTTCAGTTGATCTCTAGTCACAGGAGTGTAGAATCTACTGCACTCTTGTGATCCATAGGAGAAGTACAGACAAACATTATTTGTCTAAATTTCTCCTTAAATAGTAAGTTTTGTCCCTTGTGCTGATTTTTTTTATTTTTATCTTGACTACACTTGCGCTAGGGTACAGTGTGGTGCGCAACTCAGCGGATCACACAGCTCCTTTTTGGGGGGGTTTAGACAAACTTTATTTGAAGTGTACAAAACTAGTGCCATGCAATCCTGTACAGTGTGATGAAATGCTGCATGTCTGCATTTTATTGCAGCAGGCAGCAGTGCAGCTCCAGGTTGTGTTGCAGTGTGAATGTGACATATATGAAAAAAAAATGTTTTCTGTGTATCGTGTTTTACAATGCAGTAAAATGGCTGTCACCACACTCTGTGTGGCTAGGCTTTGATGAAAGTGGCGAGGAAGCGATATAGATTGCATTTGGTGCAGCGACATTTACTTCAATAGGTCGGGCTTGGAGCTAGCTGCAACATGTGCACAGCTGCATTTCTGTGTTTACATGGGTGGTTGGGGGGCTGCAGAGAGCGGTAAAACAGCTCAATTTCCTGCTTTTACCAGCTGATTATGTGAACGAGCCCTAACACTGTTCATTTGACCAGATGGCAGAACTTTAATCACATGACATCAGGCAGCTTTTGCTTGAACCCTCATCTTCCCATCGTTGGAGATCACATGACCAGTGCCCTGGCATTGGGTCACATGACCAACAATCCAATTAGAACAGGTCAAGGATGTGGGAGGAAAACATTTTTCTTTTTTGTTTTTTTACTTGAGGGAGACAGATTCACGGTATAATTTTGCATATGTAAATGAAATATGGTCGCATTTGTGATACATCCGTGTCTATGTAAATAATATCTTGTCTTGTTAGGCCATTGCTGAAGAGGTCACAGAGGAAAACCTGGCAGAGGGACGCTTGTATCCCCCTCTTAGCACCATCAGGGAGGTGTCTCTCAAGATTGCCATTAGGGTAAGTCCTGTATACATACTATTGAACTGTGCTTTATGGAGGTCCAGCTAAAATGTAGCAAACGATAAGAACCTCCATCATGTTTTATTGTTTGTGTTCCCATTGCAGAGATTTCCAATTTCCTTTCCTGGTAACAGTAGTCAATGGCATGCAATATAGTGATGTCTCCATAGGTGTGCGCACAGGGTGCGCCGGTATTCCTGGGCACACCATTAGCATTACTTCTCTTATGGCATAGCACACAGAGTGGTATTTACACACTTTTCTTTCGCTGTGTTGTCAGGGAGATCAATGTGCCGGGGTCATATACAGTATCTCACAAAAGTGAGTACACCCCTCACATTTTTGTAAATATCTTTTCATGTGACAACACTGAAGAAATGACACTTTGCTACCATGTAAAGTAGTGAGTGTTCAGCTTGTATAACAGTGTGAATTTTCTGTCCCCTCAAAATAACTCAACACACAGCCATTAATGTCTAAATCACTGGCAACAAAAGTGAGCACACCCCTAATTGAAAATGTCCAAATTGGGCCCAATTAGCCATTTTCTCTCGCTAGTGTCATGTGACTCGTTAGTGTTACAAGATCTCAGGTGTGAATGGGGAGCAGGTGTGTTAACCACTTCAGACCCGCGCTACCGTCGAATGACGGCAACAGCGCGGGTCTGAATAGCCAACATGCTGTCTTTTGACGGCATCCCCTTTGGGCGTTCCCAGCGCGCGCTGTAGAGCGTGCAGCGGGGAAGCCCTGTGTTGTCCGTGTCCCTTGGACACGGCCAATCACAGATTGCGGCGAACGGCCAATCAGAGTGGCCGTTTGCGATGCGATCTGTGGGCGAATGAGAGATGATCTCTCATAGATCATCTCTCATTGCCGTTTTACACAGAGATAGCGTCCTGTCTCTGGAGAGGAGGATCCCGATCTGTGTTCCTTCCTACATAGGGACACAGATCGGTCACCCCCCCTCCCCCCACAGTTAGAACACACCTAGGATACACATTTAACCCCTTCCTCACCCCCTAGTGTTAACCCCTTCAATGCCAGTCACATTTATACTGTAATTAGTGCATATTGATAGCACTGATCGCAGTATAAATGTGAATGGCGCCAAAAATGTGTCAAAAGTGTCCGATGTGTCCGCCATAACGTCGCAGTACCAATAAAAATCGCAGATCACCGCCATTTCTAGTAAAAAAAAAAAATAATAAAAAATAATAATTCTCTCCCCTATTTTGTAAGCGCTATAACTTTTGCGCAAACCAGTCGCTTATTGCGATTTTTTTTTTTTTACCAAAAATATGTAGAAGAATACGCATCGCCCTAAACTGAGAAAAAACATTTTTTTTTTTTAATTGGGATATTTATTATAGCAACAAGTAAAAAATATTGTATTTTTCTTCAAAATTGTCGCTCTTTTTTGTTTATAGCGCAAAAAATAGAAACCGCACAGGCGATCAAATACCACCAAAAGAAAGCTCTACTTGTGGGGAAAAAAGGACGTCAATTTTGTTTGGGAGCCACGTCGCACGACCGCGCAATTGTCAGTTAAAGTGACGCAGTGCCGGAAGCTGAAATTTCACCTGGGCAGGAGGGGGGTGTATGTGCCCAGTAAGCAAGTGGTTAAATTTGGTGTTATCGCTCACACTCTCTTACTGGTCACTGGAAGTTCAACATGACACCTCATGGCAAAGAACTCTCTGAGGATCTGAAAATAAAAATTGTTGCTCTACATAAAGATGGCCTAGGCTATAAGAAGATTGGCAAGAATCTGAAACTGAGCTGCAGCACGGTGGCCAAGACCATACAGCGGTTTACCAGGACAGGTCCCTCTCAGAACAGGCCTCGCCCATGGTCAACCAAAGAAGTTGAGTGCACGTGCTCAGCGTCATATCCAGAGGTTGGCTTTGGGAAATATGAGTGCTGCCAGCATTGCTTCAGAGGTTGAAGGGGTAAGGGGTCTGTCTGTCACTTCAGCTCCGGAAAGGTTTTACCCCCCTTCATGATCAGGGCATGTTTTGCTATTCAGAAATGTGCTACTTAAATTGGCAATTGCGCAGTCAGGCAACACCGTATCCAAGTGAAATGTTATCATTGAAGTTCTCTGATCTGTCTTGATTTGTTGTGACTGGTGTTATCTTGTTTTCTTGTTACTAGTTTACTAACCAACAGTAAATATATAGGAAAAAAATGAATGTCTGACAGATCTACTTTTGTTATCTGTGGTTACATATGACTCTTGGTAACAACTTTCAGGGGTCTGGCCACTTACAGCAGCAATCACTAAGCTAGTTACAGCAGACTAGGTCTGAAATAGCCTGACTTGTATTAGCACTATCATTACTATAGCTATAGCTCATAATACTCTAGTGTGAACATTTTAATAATGGCCTGAAAATAACTTTGTAGTGATCCCTTAGATTGGTGGTCTATGGAAAAGTGTCCCCATACATTGGTGGACATTAAAGGGATCCCTTACATTGGTGTTCAAGAGAAGGATCCCCTTAGGCGTACACACAGAGGGACATGTCCGCTGAAACATGTCCGACGGACGGTTTCCAGCGGACATGTCTCCTCCGGATTTTTGTCCGACGGTGTGTACACACCATCGGATGAAAATCCCCTCGGCCAGGGAACGCGGTGACGTGGTGGTGATGTTGACGCCGCCACGTCACCAAACGAGGAAGTGAAATCCTTCCGCGCATGCGGCGAATCCATTCGACGCATACGCGGACAGTTGTGTCCACTGGTTAGTGTACTAACCAGCGGACAGATCCGACGGACAGGTTTGTAGCGGACAAATTTCAAAGCATGCTTTGAAATTTGTCCGATGGACAAACCTGTCCGCTAGCCCGTACACACGATCGGAGATGTCTGCTGAAACGGTTCGTTGGACCAGTTTCAGCAGATAAATTCGATCGTGTGTACGTGGCCTTACACTGGTGGTCAGCAGAAGAGCCCCATTGCACTGGTGGCCAATGGAAAGATTACTGCTTACATTGGTGGTCAGTAGGAAGCAGGGGCATAACTGCAGTCGACACCTGGATAGGAGGGGCAAAGGGGAGTGGCATATAGAGAACTGATGCTCATTTTCCTCCTACACTCACTTCTCTTCCGCTCCCACCTGCAGGCATTCAGCGGCTGCAGGAGGAAAATGGAAGGCATTGGTTCCTCCATGTGCCACCCCTCCTACACATTTTACTTTCTTCCAGCTGTGTGCTCCCCTATCGTTTAACCCCCCAGCTCTTCCGGATTCCCCCCTCCTCTCCCCCGTTGGCTGCTGCGGGGGATGTGTCAGGACAGAGGGAAATGGATCGACTTGGGTATAATCAGCCTGATGGATTGAATCTTGGCTGATCCCTGCTGAACAGGCTGAGATTGGAATCATCTATGGCCAGCTTAAGCCAGCCGGTGAAATAATGTATTCATTGTGTGGTGTCATGGGTGGGCAACCCTGTCTCGTTATTTGCAGCATTCCTTTGGCATGGAGTTGGCTGTGTGCACAGGGGCACAGTCATACTGGAATAGAAAAAGAGCCTTCACCAAACTATAAAGCACATCATTGTCTAAAATGCCTTTGTATGCTGTAGCAATAACTGGAAACACCAGATCTCAAAATTCGGAGTGATGAACACATCATTTTTTTCCTTATAGTGTAGCCTGGAATTTAAATAAAAGAGAATACAATGGGATGTAAAATTAGACAGAGCTAGGCCCCTTTCACACAACGGTTTCAATCACATACGCCTGTTGTGTTTTTTTTTTTTAAATGGACCTGATCGGAAGGTCCATTCACCCCTATGGATAGGTGAGTGTAAACAGACTTGTGTCCTCTTACACCCGCCTGGGTCCAATTCGGTCTGCTAAAAAAGGGAAGGGGATCCGTCCTCTTCCGTTTTTAGGCCAATTGGATTGAAGGGTAGTCAGGTGTAAACAGACGACAGAGTCTGTTTACTCCCGGCTGCCCATAGAGCAGACCGGGCTTTGTCTGTGTCCGTTGTGCATAAGCCCCATGTGAAAAGGGCATTTATTTTTTATTCCTCCATTCAAAACGCTGATATTATTTAATAAGCCCAAATGGGTTTTTCCTTTTTTTTTATTTTAGGTTGTTGACTATGCTTACAGAAACAACATGGCATCCTGGTATCCAGAACCTGAGGACAAAGAGGCCTTGGTAAAATCTATTATCTACAGTCCGGACTACGATTCCTTTGCCATCGACAACTACAAGTGGCCCGAGGAGGCTATACAGATCCAAGATGTGTAGCCTGTATTATGCGTCTTCTTTCTACAAATGCACTATCAAACACTTGAGGAGTGTCGATCAAGACAAGCAAACTTATAGCAAAATTATGACAATCTATATACCACAAAGCAGATGAATCAAGAACAGAAAGAATGTAATACATATTGTACTCAACCTTGCCTAGAAGTCTTCATGAGGACTAGAGCAGTAGACCTTACACTAGTGACGGAGATGTATTCTGTTCGTTGAGTGGAAACTACCCCAATTTAGAGAGAGGTTCTGCATATGTACAGCGGCAATTACTACTCATTGGGGTTGATTTACTAAAATTGGAGCGTGCAAAATCTAGTGCAGCTTTACACAAAAGCCAATCGGCTTCCAGTTTTTTTTTTTTCAAGCTTAATTGAACAAGCTGAGGTTAGAAGGGGAATGGCTACTATGCACAGCTGCACCCGATTTGGCACTCTCCAGTTTTAGTAAATCAACCCCATTGTGTCTTCTCCTCTAGCTCTCTCCTGATGTTAAAATGAAACCTCATCAGAGCAGTTAAATAAAACTCTTATGTACCAATACCTGTTACTCAGTCTATGATTATCGCCCCCCTCCTCCCTTTTCCAAAAAAAAACCCCAAAAATTTGGAACAACTAAGCTAAATCACGGCAAGTAATAACGATAGGTGCTATATATCTCGCTAGAGCAGATGTCACCCATATTGGAATCAAATACAACTATGGGTATTATTACAGGCCAGGCTTGAGCTATAGGTTTGCAGCTTCCCTTGGTGTTCGAGGTTTATATATCATGGAATAGTTACAGCTGGCCTAAAAAGGGATCTAAGTTAACAGAGGTAGTGATTTGCAAGGGACCTTGTAGCGGCTACAAGTGTCTATAGTGGTTTTCATATCTTTCCTTTCCCTGTGAAGATGCTTGGATCCTAGGGCCAATCTGTAAATAGGATATTAGCATTGTCTTCTGCCTACTTTAGGATTGAACCTTGCCCTTTCTTTGCCCTTGTTAGTCAACTGTCAAATTCCAGAAGTTTCAGGGGGGGGGGGGGGCATTGTATAGGCTCTGGCCATTGACTGTACAATGGTGGGGCTTATTCCCAACAAAGGCAGAAGTAGAGACTCAAGGTTCAAAGGTTTGAACGCAAACACAGGTACTTGCAGACCCCCACACGTCAACACTGTTGCTGCTTTAGAAATGAGTCAGCCAGGTCAGGTTTATTGTAAGCGCAAGTCCACCCGAGAGTTGGAGGGACTGAATTGTGGAAGGTGTTCCCAGAAAATGGGGAATAACCCTCAGTATTGCCTCGCACTGACCTTTCCCCATTACTGATTTACCATGCTCTGTTCTGTACAATGCCTCTGTGCCATCTTGGTAGAGGCAAGGCTTTGCTTCCTCAAGCGTGAACCGTATTCTCAAATTGCAGATCTAGAACTATGAGGCTGTAGGCACACGAGGTGCTTGGTGCTCTTACATACATACCTGAAAACACAATGTTATTTTTCAGGAGGAATTGCACATGAAAAGATACTGCATGAACACAATTAAGATTTCTAAATGTTCCCTATACCATACCATACCATAGCATACCATAGCATATCTTCACTTTGTGAGTTCAGTTTCATCCTAAATTAAATCAACTGGATCCAGTCCAGTAACAAAACTTCCCCCTTTATAAATGTACCCCACTAAAGCCCATTCCCAAGGACCGCAAACTCTTGTTTCTTGGTACCACAGTCATTCATTTATTTTAGGTTATTGATATCCTACCATAGAAATCACATGGTATGCCCTTGTGCTGTACAAAGTCCATGGTTTGGAGAAAAATCTAAACCAGTGGGTGTTTCAGCCCAAATAAATTTCAATAAAGGTGAGATACTGCATCAGTTTTGAGTGATCTTGGCCTTTGAGAAATTTTGCCCAGCCAATGACAATTTCTATTCATTTCTTTATCTGCCTGCTCTAGATATATGATATGGTGCATTTGATTGGTTGCTACAGGCACAGCTTCCTTTAGACATCTTAAGAAAAGACATCTGTTATGTTTTATTTGGAATATTCAGCATATTACAGTCCCAGTATAGTATACAAGGCTTGGTCCAGTCAATGCCATTTGGTAGTTGCCATCTTTAGGATCCTGTTTGACAAATGATTAAGTCTTGTATCTTCTATAGTCTCTTTATTATGTAAAGTGGAAATGCCAACATGCTGGGCATGTATAGGTTTTAGCTTGTTTGTGAGCTGTGTGTACAGCAAGTTTTGGCCAGCTTCGTTGAAGCTTCTAAAAAGCTCTTAATTTCCAGTATGAGTATATTAAGCTTATATCTTAATGGGCATGCTGGTTTTCTTTTAACAAGCTGTTAGCGGGCTTTCAACAAGTTTTAAGTAGTTATGAAGCTTACTTACTTAGTCAGTATAGCCATTAAGATTTGTGGTTAACCAGCCCAAACTAGAAATGAATGGACCTTATAAAGGCTTCTGTAGACTTGCTAAAAGTTCTTAAAAAAATAAAAAGCTTGCTGTTCACACAGTTCATATACAAGCTGAAGCTCGTGTTTACCCAATAGTCTGAGACAAGATGGCTTCCAAATTGGGTTGAGCTGGGAACCTAGGTGCAGAGTACCACCTTGGCCTCCAGTCCTCATCCAAGAAAGGATAACTGATACCTTAAAGTGGGGGTTCACCCTAAAAACAATTTTCTAACATTACATTGAGCTCACTCTGGACATTGACAGTATGCCGATTTTTTAATTTTTTTTTGCTGTACATTCCTTGTATAGCCATTTTCTTCCACGGCTTCCGGGTAGTGCCTCCCGCGGGAGTGGGCGTTCCTATGCAGCAGTTAGTGATTGACATGATGACAAAAACTACCCGCCCGACGCATAAGGAGCGTCACGAGTTGCCAAAAGAAGCCAAACATTGGTGCGCAGGCGCCATATAGCGCCGACTCGACGTTCTGCTTCTTTCGGCAACTCGTGACGCTCCTTTTGCAACAGGGGGGGGTAGTTTTTGTCATCACATCAATCACTAACTGCTGCATAGGAACGCCCACTCCCGCAGGAGGCACTACCTGGGGAAGAAAATAGCAATACGAGGAATGTACAGCAAAAAAAATCGGCATACTGTCAATGTCCAGAGTGAGCTCAATGTAATGTTAGAAAATAGTTTTTAGGGTGAACCCCCGCTTTAAGGTATATATAAAGGCAAAACTGTTTTTTTTTGGATAGAGAACAGAAGGTTTGACCCTTTGTCAAATTTATATTGCTGTTTGTGTCCCCACTGGAGGAATTCTTTCGCCCCTCATTCTGGGACCTGGTTGTTAACAAGATAGAAAGTGGGGATAAATTAGAGTAAGGGGTAAGGGAAAATCTATTCCTATGAAAACTTTCCAAGATGGGAATCCCATTCTCTTTGGAGAGATCTTCTCGTTTTCTGTGGACTCTCCAGGACAGGAAGTGAAGGAAAATCTCCCCAGTGAGCACCAATAGCAAAAAAATGATATGAGTTTTATCCCTTCCCTAATCTATCCAAAACTAGGAAAATGTTTTTTTAGCTACGCATATCCTTTAATTGCACCTTTCCTAGAGCTACTCAGATTAGATCGCAGCAAATCTGAATTTCTCAGTGTCAATGTATCGTATATCCTTTCTGTATAAAATGGGTATATATTCTAGTGGTGGCTCATATACCAATGTAAACGTGATCTGAGCAATAGCTGTACAGCCAATTTCAGGAGTCTTGGCTGTTGTGAGTTATAATGTATATGCACTGACTTGTTATGTGAATGTATGTTTCTGTTCTTCTAGGACCACCCAGGAACCTTTTATACCTGGAACTCCTTTTACAATAAATCTGCTTGTTTTAAATGACGTTCTGTGTTGTGTTTTATAGCTCTAATATCTTATATTGTTCACTGAATTGTGTGATAGCGTCTTAAAGGCCCCTTTCACATGGGCGCCTCCGCTAAGTGGAATCCGCTTGCTCAGTGGGGGATCTCTCTGCTGATCCGCTATCGCAGGGATATGCAATTAGCGGACCTCCAGCTGTTGCAAAACTACAAGTCCCATGATGCCTCTGGGTGTCATGCTTGTGGCTGTCAGTCTTGCTGTGCCTCATTGGACTTGTAGTTCTGCAACAGCTGGAGGTCCGCTAATTGCATATCCCTGCCCTATCGCATACCTGGGTTCTGTCACACCTGGTAAGGACTGGAGTGTTGTGGAGGCCTCTCTTTCACCTCCTGCCTAACACTGAAGATGGAGACAGAGCGTGTAAAGGCAAAAAATGGCACGAGTGCCATAGCAGCTAGCTGGTGATTTCCACTTTGTAGGTGGGTAGAGCTGGTAGTCAAAAAAAAAAAAGCCAAAAAGGAAATATGCATCTGCTCAGGCTACCAGTTTGGAAGAAATTCAATTCATTAGACATACAAAATAGATATGTGACAAGACAGTGTAATTCACCCCCCCCCCCCAGATCCCCCCTAAAAACCCATGCCCACCCGACTTTTTCTCAAGTGTTCCACACAGGAACTTGATCCAACAGGACCATATTCATTGAGGGGGAGCTAGGAATTTGGTGAGGGAGGTATTTTGGGGGTCTTTATGTATGTGATGTGGTGGGGAGCAATAGGCGTGTTTTGTTTTTTTAACGTATGTATAATATGGAAGTAGAAAATAGAAAAAGGAAACTTCGCTAAGATAATAAAGATTTTGGATGGCCTGAAGTTCTACATAGGTAAGCACCAACTAACCTGAAAACATAACAGGGAAAAGAAGTAATAAAAAATATATATAGTTGTGCTAATGTCAGGACCACCTTTGAGGAGAAGGTGACTTAAAGGGGTTGTAAAGACAAAAATATTTTCCTCTTAAATTAACAGTAGCTGAAAACTGTTGAAATAACACCTCCGTCACTCCTGAATCGTTATACTCACTGACTTCCTGGTTTGCGGTGCGCATTCATTCTTGCTACATCAAGCCTAATAATAAATTAGGCTTAGTCTCCATGCCTGTGAGGGATAAGAGAGCATCTTCACGCAGGGCTCTAGTCATAGGGAGGGGGTGAGCACATTCTGCTTTCCACCATGCAAAACGGCTCAGGTGCTGTCAGGATGGCATTTTCACTGAATTACTGTATTTTTCAAAAGGAAAAACAAGGTAAGATATTTAAGCTCTATCTTACAGCAATCAATTGATCTAATAAAAAACAAATCTTTAGTGTTCCTTTAATCAGCGCCACCACAAACGTGAAAATTAAATAAATGAACATGAACCGTGAACTGTATTGAAATGACCAACGTGCATGAATAATAACACCAAATTAAGAGCATAAATTTGATAATAAATCATGAAACATTAACCCTGCAATGGGCTGGTAGCATTAACATCAGTTAAGTGACAATAAATTTATAAAGGTATAAAAATGCATAAACACAGTGAGGTACAAGGAAACGAAAAAAAAAATCCATAGAACTGCTGTGAATAAACACCCAGTGATGTTCCAAGAAATCAGCTGCACTTTCTTCCTGGGATCAACAACCTCAAGTGAATTCCACCACCATAGTGCAAGTAAACTGCTTACCAGAACCAATGGTCCTTTGTGATTTAGGACCTAAACCAGCATGAATGTTAAACCCGGCAAACAGGACAAACACTGCATCCGTGGCGTGGTAATATGACAGACTCCACAACATGGGCATCAGTTGATATGGTATCATGCAAAAAAAAGCAGATGCCTCGATAGTGTAAAACCAATGACTTTTATTAAAATAAAGCAAACAGTAAAAAACTCACATTTAGTAAGTTTAAGACCAGCCTTAAACCAGTTGCGCCGGCCGGACGCAAACAGGAAAACCCGTCCGTATGGAAAACGAGCAGATGAGGGTGATGACGTCAGCAAGCCGCTTGTTCTGCCCGATGCGTTTCGTGATAGGTCCCCCGAGATGACGTGACCTATCACGAAACGCGCCGGGCGGAACGAGCGGCTTAGGTTTAAGGCCGGTCTTACACTTACTAAATGTGAGTTTGTTTTATTTTAATAAAAGTCATTGGTTTTACACTATCGAGACATCTGCTTTTTTTGCATGATACCATATCAACTGATGCCCATGTTGTGGAATCTGTCGTATTACCACGTCGTATTACCACGCCGCGGATGCAGTGTTTGTCCTGTTTGCCGGGTTTAACATTCATGCTGGTTTAGGTCCCAAATCACAAAGGACCATTGGCTCTGGTAAGCAGTTTACTTGCCCTATGGTGGTGGAATTCACTTGAGGTTAATGCTACCAGCCCACGTTGGTTATTTCTAGGGTTGTCCAGATACCGATACCAAGTATTTGCGGGAGTACTTGCAAATGCTCCCGATACCTAAATAGAATACTTTTTTTGTATTTATCAACATGTTCTGTGAAAATTCTTTGAGTTTTTTACTACTGCGTGACAAGCAAATAAAACATTTTGTCTTGAGTTAGAGTTCTTCATAATTCTAAAAAAAAAAAATCCTTATTCTGGATTGTGGTTTGAAAACTGTCACATGACATTTAAAAAAAGTATCGGTATTCGGTATCGGTGAGTACATGAAAAAAAGTATCGGTACTTGTACTCGGTCCTAAAAAAAGTGGTATCGGGACAACCCTAGTTATTTCAATACAGTTCATGTTCATTTATTTAATTTCACACGTTTGTGGTGGTGGTGATTAAGTCACCTTCTCCTCAAAGGTGGCCCTGACATTAGCGCAACTATATATATTTTTATTTACTTCTTTTCACATAATATGGAAGTGTCTCCCCTATATTCAGTGTAAGGCACCACTTGAAATACCACTGACAAGATTTATACACATATAGTTTTTTTGCTAGAGCTGGTAGTTGCAGACCTTTGAACAGGATGCAGGAGCAGCTTGACACCAGAGCGTGGCACGAAAGCATAACTAGGAGACAAGCAGCAGTCAGCAGCAACCAGACAGCGAGGCACCGAATAAGCAGGCAAAGCAAGTCCATGAAATAGGCCAAGGTCGTTTAACAGCTGGGCAATGTGGTACAGAGTCAGCAGGCAGATCAGATCTAGTAAACCAGCCAAGGTCGGAGCAGTAGTTAACCAAGCTAGAGCAGAGGTGAAGTCCAAAGGCAAGCCGGGTCTTACACGAGTAAGCAGGTACAGAAGATCAGGTCTTGGGAACACAGAAACGAACTGAGGAACATTCAGCAACTTCTCAGTGATAGACTAGTTTAAATAGGCCACTGGGCGCCAAGTGCTAATTAGTATGTGCACTTGCTTGCGCTCAAATATGTGCTCGATTAACTGGCACTGCATAAGTGTCATTGGTCCTTCACTCATTGATATTAGCACCTATGCAATGTTCACAAGCATAAATCCGCACTTGCCTTTTGATGCTAGATTCTATTTACCTTGCATTCCCGTTGAACAGGCAGATGACTGGTCCGTGTCTGCTCCACTGTGCACAGCAGACACTGACACAGTCCCGCTCTCCTATATGGGGCATTCAGATGGAAAAGGACAGCCTATCCATTTCCATCTGATGCCATCCGTTCCACCCAACGAATGGGGAATAACTCAATAGGACCACCTTCCAGCTGTTTTTGGCAGACAGGATTGGATCAGCTGGTGGTGGTTGTCAGTGGACATGTGTTTGAAGTGTAAAGAATGTCAATTTTAATCACTGCAATGTACAGCAGTGCAATGTGCTGAGTCGCTGTACATGGCTGTGCAATTCCTCAGCATGTCCTCACAGCACGCTGCAGTGCAGCCCTAGAAACTTTTCCTGTGTGTCCCTGTGGTGACAGACGTTTTACCACGCAGTACTAACATCTGTCACCGCTTATAGTATTCTAGAAATGTTGCAGAGGCTAAGGTGGCATGATTTGGACAGGGATTGGATGTGGGCCTAAAAGGACAGCTTTATGCTGGAACCGGCCCACCAGTGATGAGCCACCCCCCAGGAACACGTACAGGTAGGCATTTGTTAGGGTCACTTTAGAGCAAGGGTGTCAAACTCAATTTCATTGTGGGCCGCATCAGCATTGTGATTGCCCTCAAAGGGGCTGGTTGTATCTGTAAGATTAGATGTCCAGCGCATCCCCATTCCTTATATTAGATGTCAAGAGCCACCCCACCATCAGAAGTTAAGTCCCCCACTCTCCCTTACATTACAGTGCACCCCCCTTTCCTTATGCTGCTGCTGGGAGGAAGCTGGATGCATTGCTTGAATGTAGAAAGTAAGGGTCTGGAGGAGGACCAGAGGAGGGCTGGACCTCTCCTACAGCTGCAGGAGAGGTGTGAGGGCCACATGAAATGGCCTGGAGGGCCGGATTCAGCCCGCGGGCCTTGTGTTTGACACCTGTGCTTTAGAGAATAGTCTTTCGCTGGCAAAGATCCTGTGACTCTGGACACAGGAAGGGCTCTAGGTACAGGGCGAATAGGAGAGGTGACAGGGGGCATACCTGTCTAGTCCCGTTGGTGATCTTAAAGGGTACCAATAGGATCCCATTCACCCTGACCCTAGCTGTCGGGCTGGAGTAAATGGACCCCACCCAGTTCACCAATTTGCTGCCCAGGCCCATGTGCCACAAGACTGAGAACATGAATGAACCTGGTCAAAGGCCTTTTCCACGTCCATCCCTAGAAAGATGCATGGAGTATTAGTGGTGTTGGCTATATGAAGTAAATTCAGGACCTTGGTTGTATTGTCTCTGGCTTCTCTGAGTGGGACAAAACTAACCTGGTCTAAGTGAATCCGGTGTTGCTGTATTCTAGTTGCAATGATTTTAGTGAACAGTTTAGGGTTGGTATTCAGTAGGGATATGGGCCTGTAACTCCCACACAGGGAGGGGTCTTTACCGTCTTTTGGGATTACCGATATTTGTGCTTGAAGGGTAGTTTTGTGGAACGGTGTCCTCGTAAAGAGTTTAACCATGTGGTTTCCAAGGGCGGGGAGGTCAGCTACAAGATAAAAGTGGTCTCTGCCGTGGATTTGCCGCAAGATCACTTTTATCAGCGGCGGGAGAGGGGCCCCCTCCACCCTCCCACTGCTCTCCGGTGCCCTCCTCTGCTTACCGGAGCAGTCTGCAGCGGCGGAGGCGATCGGTCCTGTCCCTGGGCTGACATGGAGCCGAGTGAGGGGAAGATGGCCCCCACCCGTCTCCATATTATAGCAGGGCAGAAGCAACGTCAAAACGTCACTTCCACCCATTGCTCTTAAAGGGACTTTTTTTTTATTATTATTAATAATGTAGTGCCCCCCTATTTTCAGAAGGGACGCTATTGTAAATTTAGTGGGGTAAGAGACTTGCCTGCTCTCACTCAGGTTGATTTGTGGTAAATTTGGGCTGCTGTCAGCCCTGAATTGTCCTGTGGGTCATTCTGTGCTCCAGAGATGTAGTTCCATCTCTGGGCAGCAGGTGGCGCCAGAGGGGTTCAGGCAGAGCCGCTTTTCCCCAGCAGCCAATTGGAGGAGTGTTTCCCTCGCGGGGCATGCTGGGGGAGGGTATATCTGTGGCAGACGCCATTTTTCCGGGTTCTTTGTGGGTTCCCGATTCCGGGTACGGCACCCACCTTCAGGGTGTGCGCACATCGCGGGCCCCACCACTATGGCCTACCTGGCCGGGGCCCGTGCAACGCGGAGTTCCTGGCTCTGGGCCCTCATGGCTCAGAGCAACTGAAGCTACAATGGGACCACAGTGACTTACTGGGGTTCCACACCGGAAGGATCCCGGGCTGGATGTGCTGTTCGGTGGGCAGTCGGTCTGGGGTGAGCCCAGAGGCAGGTGAACCAATAGGGCTTAGACAAACCATTGGGGATCTGGGTACCGAACACTGACAGGTTGTCTGCTGCAAACTGTCAGTCGGTGGCCCCAAAATTACTGACCGAGAGGATTCGCCTGTGGCAGAGGTCCTTAACTAAACCAAATTCTATTGGAGCCAAGTCGGTGGCAGAGACTTGTTCCTTCTCAGCATTCTCAGTGACTTTCTGGCTGCCAGGACTGTGAGAGGGACCTGTCCGGGGGCGCTGTACCCACTCCGCCTGGAGTAGCGACGATACAAACACATTCGTTGGAGGCAGGACTGCTTCTATTATCCACAGCCTGTATCTGCAAGGTTATTTTTTTTTTAGGGGTGTGTGTGAGTAGTATCTTCAGTAAGGGGGGGGTCAGTGTATGTGTCAGGTAAGGGGGGGGGGGGTCAGTGTAGGGGTCAGGTTAGGGGGGTCAGTGTAGGGGTCAGGTAGGGGGGGGTCAGTGTATGTGTCAGGTAAGGGGGGGTCAGTGTAAGTTTCAGGTAAGGGGGGGGGTCAGTGTATGTGTCAGGTAAGGGGGGGTCAGTGTAGTAAAGTGAAGTCAGGGGCGCAGCACGCGCGCAGGGGGCGGCAAAATTAGGTTTCGCCTAGGGTGTCAAAGAGCCTTGCACCAGCCCTGCTTGTAATAGAGGAATAAAAGCGACCCAAATATATATATATAAAAAAACAGTGACCAAGTAAGTTAAAATAAATAAGAAAAAAACAATTCTAAAGTGCCTTGTCCCGACAAGCTTGCGCACAGAAGCGAACGTATTCTGAATCGGCCGCAAAGGCTATGAATGTGGTTTTCAGTAGCACATGGTTGAATGCTCTGAAGAGGTAGTTCATACCAAATCACCTTTCAGATAGCTTACTCAGTCACAACTCGCATGAGAGGAGATCTGGCGATGTTTATTCGTCGTATGATCCGTAGAATGCAAGTTACAACAGGTAAAAGAACGATTCTTCCATGCAGGTATAAGAGGAACATACAGGTCACATAAATGTACAGCATAAAATGACTGATACAGAAGAGAAGGGGAGGAGAAAACTCAGCAGCATGGTAACTACGGAATCCCACTAGGGACAAACTAGGCATTAAAAAGACAGTACATAATAATAAAAACAATATCATGTAACATGACAGAACGCCTACATAAGAAGTGCCCGCATATGTAAACGGTATTCAAACCACACATGTGAGGTATCCCCGTGATTGATAGAGCGAGAGCAATAATTCTAGCCCTACACCTCCTCTGTAACTCAAAACATGCAACCTGTAGAATTTTTTAAGCTTCACCTATGGAGATTTTTTAAGGGTAAAAGGGCTAACTTTACTGTTGTCTTATTTTCTTAATTAAAAAAGTGCGCTTGTAAGACCGATGCGCAAATACGTTGTGGCAAAAAGTAATGCAATAAACTAGGGTGTTAGCAAAAAAAAAATATATATAAATAATGTTTGGGATTCTAAGTAATTTTCTAAAAAAAAAAAAAAACGTTTAACTTGTAAACACTAAATCTCAGAAAGAAGCTCGGTCCTTAAGTGGTTAAAGTAATGCAGTGCTGTATCGCAAACATGGCCTGGTCAGGAAGGGGTGGGGGGTTAAATCTTCTGGAGGTCATGTGGATAAAATATGTTCATATTTTGCACTTTGTTATCATTTAATGGCTGACTTCCCTCATGGTTCATTTGAGACTTGAAGCACATAACAATGGTTATATATATATATATATATAGATATATATATATATATATAGGAACCTAGCACTGCTCTTCTTTTTTCTCTTTATCTATCTAAAATAAACCGAATGAGCTTCGCTTCACTGCTTTGACAAGACAAGACCCGTTCGTTCATTCATTCCTATCTGACAGGTGGCTTTTCCCTTTTCAAAGATGGCCGGATCCGTGCGGGGCACGTCGCCACCGGGAGCATGCGCAGTGAGAGGGCAGTGACAGGAAAGCAAGCGGCTCGCTCGCCTATTGGCCGCAGCGCTCCTGCCCGCTTCCATCATGGCGGCGCAGGAGTCAGGGAGTGGGCGGAGCACGCTTTGTGTTTTGGTAGCCTAAGCAGAGGGATTCTGGAAGTTTCTGGCCGGGATCGGGTGTGTTGAGTGAGGGTGAGGGTGAGAGGGAGCTGGCACACCCCGGGAGGAGGCACACAGGGCTGGGGAGCAGACATGTTCGGCTGCCTGGTGGCTGGCAGGCTGGTAAGTGACAGATGACAGCTGTGTGTGTAATGTGTCCTCTCTGGGGGAGGGGAGGGCTGATACAAAACAATACAAGTCCTGGGGAAGGACAAGGACAGTCTCCAGCCTGAGATCAGGTGTTGTGTGTGCAATATTGTAACCTGCCCTGAACAACACCGCTTAGTACTGCGCAAAGTTGCAGTTTGATGACTGCAAAACCTCCTGCAGCCACTAAGGACTCCATCACACTTTCTATGGCCTCTGAAAAGCGATCTGAACGTGGATCATCTGACAGGTGGTGAGAAGGCGTGTTGTATGCACACTGGCGTGCCGCAACTGCGTGCACAGCGATTTTACAGCGACCCTGATCACTTGACAATGGGCGAAAGGAAAACATTGATGCCTTTACACACAGAGATCCACGTCCCTGGCTTTGTAACTGCCAATCGCGGGTACGTGGCAGACATTGCGGCCACCAGGCACGCGTATTGGCACCCGTGGGATGTGGCAGGCACCTGTGCGCCCCCTAGTGGCCAGGAGGCCCAAGGACGTCCTATGACGTCCACTCAGAAGGACAGAGCCACCTTGTGGACGTCACTTGACATTAGGCAGGATGTGAAGTGGTTAAACCCAACTCTGGGCTGCTGTAAAATGTTACCGTAAAGTGCCAAAACCCCCCCCCCCACCTCACTCCACACTGCGAAAGTAAATGCTAATTTTGCCCAGGTGAATAGGGATACGTGTAATACTTGCCTTTATTCCTCACTCCTGCAGGGCCATAGAGGAAGTCTGTGGGGATGTAATGTGGGGCCGGATGACCGAGTTTCCAAGGCCAGGACTGAAAGTCTTCTGTTTTTCTTCCAACCCCCTGGTAGGCGGGACAAAACATTTTAGGTGGGCGTGGCCACAGCAGTGCTGGCTGAGGCTATACACAGCCATATCTACATCTAAAGCACTGGGTCGGGTTTGAGCGACATCTTGCCCCCTTCCTCATATGTCCACGCTTCTGAATTAGTGCCTGACGCTATTGATGTCCTGCAGGATTTCATGCTGGCGCGTGCCCGTGGGGGTGCGCATCGCAGCGATCGGTGATGCGGGGTGTCAGTCTGACATTCTGCATCTCGGATCTCGAGAAAAAGCCTCCGGCGGAGGCTCGTTAGCACATGATAAGCCGTGTCCAATCACGGCTGATCACGATGTACACAGGAAGAGCCATTGAGCGGCTCTTCCTCATTCGCATCTACCAGTCACATTTATACAGTAATCAGCGCATATTTATAGCACTGTTCACTGTATAAATGTTAATGGTCCCAAAGTAGTGTCCGATGTGGCCACCGCAATATCGCAGTCCTGACAAAAATCACAGATCGCCGCCATTACTAGTAAATAAAAAATGCCATAGAACTATCCCCTATTTTGTAGGCACTTTTGCGCAAACCAATTACTGTATGCTTATTGCGATTTTGCTAGAAAATTTTTTTTTTTTTTTTTTTTTTTTGTGCAATAAACAAAAAAAGACTAACAATTTTGAAAAAAAAGAAAACAATATTTTTAACTTTCTGCTATAAAACATATCCAATAAAAAAAAAAAAAGAATTTCTTCATCTATTTAGGCCAATATGTATTCTGCTACATGTTTTTGGTAAGAAAATCCCAATCAGCGTATATTGATCGGTTAGCGCAAAAGTTACAGAGTCTACAAATTAGTAATAGTAATGGCAGCGATCTAGCGGACAAATCGGATACCTAACTGACACTTTTTTTTTTCAAATTGACATTATTACAGTTAGGGTTATACCGATACCAGTATCTGTATCGGGACCGATACTGAGCATTTGCGGGAGTACTTGTACTCCCGCAAATGCCCCCGATGCCAGATCCGTTACTCAAGCCCCCCACCCCCCCTCGCCGCCGCCACATAGTTAATACGCGCGGGGAACATTACAGCTTTTGTTGGAATAGTTGTAGTGTTCAGGGCCGCATATAGAAACTCCCCCTTGCTTGGGATTTAACGGGTGATCTGTCCAATCCCGAGCAAGGGGGAGTGTCTATACGCGGTGCGGCAGGGAACACTACAGCTATTTAAATGAAAGCTGTAATGTTCCCCGCATGTATTAACTATGCGGCGGCGGCGGCATCTAGGTATGGGGGGACATGGCTGCATCTATGGGGGGACATGGCTTCATCTGTGGGGGCACATGGCTGCATCTGTAGGGGGCACATGGCTGCATCTGTAGGGGGCACATGGCTGCATCTGTAGGGGGCACATGGCTGCATCTGTAGGGGGCACATGGCTGCATCTGTAGGGGGAACATGGCTGCATCTGTAGGGGGGACATGGCTGCATCTATGGGGGACATGGCTGCATCTGTAGGGGGCACATGGCTGCATCTGTAGGGGGCACATGGCTGCATCTGTAGGGGGCACATGGCTGCATCTGTAGGGGGAACATGGCTGCATCTGTAGGGGGGACATGGCTGCATCTGTAGGGGGGACATGGCTGCATCTGTAGGGGGCACATGGCTGCATCTATGGGGGGACATGGCTGCATCTATGGGGGGACATGGCTGCATCTGTAGGGGGCACATGGCTGCATCTGTAGGGGGCACATGGCTGCATCTGTAGGGGGCACATGGCTGCATCTGTAGGGGGCACATGGCTGCATCTGTAGGGGGCACATGGCTGCATCTGTAGGGGGCACATGGCTGCATCTGTAGGGGGCACATGGCTGCATCTGTAGGGGGCACATGGCTGCATCTGTAGGGGGCACATGGCTGCATCTGTAGGGGGCACATGGCTGCATCTGTAGGGGGCACATGGCTGCATCTGTAGGGGGCACATGGCTGCATCTGTGGGGGCACATGGCTGCATCTGTGGGGGCACATGGCTGCATCTGTAGGGGGCACATGGCTGCATCTGTAGGGGGCACATGGCTGCATCTGTAGGGGGCACATGGCTGCATCTGTAGGGGGCACATGGCTGCATCTGTAGGGGGCACATGGCTGCATATGTGGGGGGACATGGCTGCATTTGGGGACACATTTAAAAAAAAGTATCTGTACTTGTACTCGGTCCTAAAACGTGGTATCGGGACAACCCTAATTACAGTGATCATTGCTAAAAATGTGCCTCGTACACACGATCCGGCTTTTGCCCGACCAAACTCGCATCGGAATTCCATTGGAGGAAAAGAGAACGTGTTCTCTATGTAAATACTGATGGAATTCCTCAGAATATCAGATGGAAAAATTCCGATGGGCTCACACACGGTCGAAATTTCCGATGGACTTTTTTCATTGGAAATTCTGAGTGTGTGTACAAGGCATTACTGTTCTAATGACACTGGCAGGGAAGGGGTTAACATCAGGGGGCAATCAAAGGGTTACGTTTGTCCCTAGAAGGTACTTGCTAACTGTGTGGGGGATGGTCTGACTTGGTGAACCCGTGTTCCTGCTTGGCAGGAACACAAGGGGCCAGATTCACGAAGAGTTACGCCGGCGTATCAGTAGATACGCCGTCGTAACTCAGAATCTGCACCGGCATATATTTAAGAGTATTCTCAAAGTGAGATACGCTTAAATATTGTTAAGATGCGACCGTTTTACGTCGTTTGCGTAAGTCGTCCGTGAATGGGGCTGTAGGTCAATTACGTTCACGTCGACACCAATGCGTCTTAGCGTCGTAATTTGGAGCATGCGCACTGGGATACGTCCACAGACGGAGCATGCGCAGTTCAAAAAAGCGTCAAAAACGTGGGGTCACAACACATTTACGTAAAACACGCCCACCTCATCCACATTTGAATTACCCGGGCTTACGCTGGCCCATTTACGCTACGCCGCCGTAACTTAGCTTTGAGAATACAGCACTTGCCTTGCTAATTTACGGCGGCGTAGCGTAAAAAAGATACGCTACGCCCGCACAAAGTTACGGCGGGCTATGTGAATCTAGCCCAAGATCTCTATCTTCTTCATTGTCAGAATGGTGATCTGCCTTGTTTACATAGGCAGATCGCCATTCTACCTCTTTGGGGGAATGATCACAGGTGGCCGGCAGACATTGGGTCTGCTGACTGGCTACCCCTTTGTCTAATCAGCGCAGGTTTGCCCCCAGTATCTATTGAATGAAATGACGTACAGGTATTGTAAGCTATAATCCTCAAAATTAAAAGAAAGAAATGTTTGAATATCACTCTGCGTGCATTCATATAAAATATTGGCTTTTTTTTTTATCACTGAAATAAAAAAAAATGTTGATGATATTAAAATTTTTGGAGAACTACCTGTATATGTTCCTTGTACAGTATACATACAGTAATGAAGGTTCACCAAAGGAGGGGCAAAACTGGATCATCACCCGGCAACCACCTCTAGTGTGCAGATGACAGGTTCTCTTTTTTTTTTTTTTTTTTTTTTTAACAATTTTTTTTTTATTTTTTTTTGTCCTCAGGTGCAGACAGATGCCCAGCAAATAGCAGAGGATAAGTTTGTCTTTAACCTGCCTGACTATGAAAGCATCAACCACGTGGTGGTGTTCATGTTGGGGACCATCCCGTTCCCGGAGAGGATGGGCGGCTCCGTCTACATCTCATATCCTGATCACAGCGGGATGCCTGTATGGCAGCTGCTTGGCTTTATTACCAATGAAAAGCCCAGTGCCATCTTCAAAATTTCTGGTTTAAAATCTGGTAAGAGAAAGATTCTTGTAAAGATTTAGGCTCGGTTCATTTTTTTTTCCAATTTTAAAGGGGTTGTAAAGGTACTATTTCCCCCCACCCCCTCTAAATAGATTCCTTTACCTTAGTGCAGTCCTCCTTCACTTACCTCCTTTGATTTTGCTTTTAAATGTCCTTATTTCTTCTGAGAAATCCTCACTTCCTGTTCTTCTGCCTGTAACTCCACACAGTAATGGGAGGCTTTCTCCCTGGTGTGGAGTGTAGTGGTCGCCCCCTCCCTTGGACTACAAGAGAGTCAGGATGCCCACTAACACACAGCTTCTTTCTCTATCTGCATCTGTGATTTTTTTATTTTTTCAGTGCTGTGGGGATCATAAGCACTAAACACTCATCAAAACCTCCCCTTCTTCTTTCGTGGAAGCCCTACTATAGCTTCTGTCAATTAAACATGCTCTATGATTGGAGGACGGACATATCAATGAAAGATCTGCCTCCTCCTAGATGTAATGACTCTTCCGCTCATTGGTGGGAGGGGACTGCTTGCTGCATTTGCTTTATTTCCTTTCCTGACTACTTTATCCATGAAGCCCAACAGGGTCATCGGGATGTGGGCAGAATGTTCTTAACATTTGTTTTGCAGAGACTGTCCATTAAGCCTGGGTTCACAGTATAGCGGTGCGAAAAATCGCATGCGATTCCAACAGAAATTGCACCACATCCCTGTTCAAATCACATGTGATTCCTTGCAGTGGGATTTGAGCCCATTTGTTTTGTATGGCTCAATTTGCACTGCACCCATATGAGAGGTTTAGGCATTTTATTTATTTTTTGCCACACCGGAATTGTTTTTTAGGGGTGTTCTTGGGTCACTCTCCGGTGCTCCCGGCCCCTCCCTCCCATTGAGTGCCCCCACAGCAAGCAGCTCCCTATGGGGGCACCCGAGCCGAGCTTCAGCTCCATGTGTCAATTCGGACATGGAGCCACGGCCCTTTATCCCAATAAAATACATTTACGTTTCTGGTTGTAACATGACAAAATGTGGAAAATCTTACGGGGTATGAATACTTTTTCAAGGCACTGTATTTACTGTACCTATAGCCAAGCCTTATTATAGAATTACCTGCAGGTAGAAATCATGAAAATGCCTTACTTCCATCTTAAGGCTCTAATCACACTTGTATGCACCTTTTGAGTGTAACTCTGACGCAAATTTGGATAGGCGCAACTTACTGTTCTTCTGCAAAGTCGGACCCGCTGTTGCATGTAAAACATTCAGGTATGACTTTCATGCAACTTTTGAGGGTTAACACTTTAACAAGGGTTAGAATCCAAGTCTATGGCCCTCAAGTTGCATGAAAATTGGACCAAAGTAGTGCATGAACTACTTCGAAGTTGCTACAACTTTAAGTTGCACATATGCGAACAGTTATTGAAAAACATGGGGTACAACTTGTCATGCGTCTTTGATGTCCGAAGTTGTATGACAAATGGCACAACCGTGAAAGGGGCTTTGAACATCTCACAGAGCTCTGTTCAGTCCATCATCTGAAAATGGAGAGAGTATGGTACAATTGCAAACCTACCAAGACATGGCCGTCCACCTAAACTGACAGGCCGGGCAAGGAGAGTATTCAGCAGAGAAGCAGCCAAGAGACCCATGGGAACTCTGGAGGAGCTGCAGAGATCCACATGTCAGGTGGGAAAAACTGTCTACAGGACAACTATTAGTTGTGTAGTCCACAAATCTGGTCTTTATGGAGGAGTGGCAAGAAGACATTGTTGAAAGAAAGCCATAAGAAGTCCCATGTGGGGGACACAGCAAACATGTGGAAGAAGGTGCTCTGGTCACATGACCAAAATTTTACTTTGGCCTAAAAGCAAAACACTATGGGGTTATTTACAAAAGGCAAATCCACTTTGCACTGCAAGTGCAGTCGCTGTAGATCTGCAGGGGGGGGGACTGAAATGAGGGAAGCTCTGCTGATTTTATCATCCAATCATGTGCAAGCTAAAATGCTGTTTTTTATTTTCATTGCATGTCCCCCTCGGATCTACAGCGACTGCACTTGAAAGTGCACTTGTAGTGGAAAGTGGATTTGCCTTTCGTAAATGACCCCCTATTTGTGGCGGGAAACTAAAACTGCACATCACCCGAACACATCATCCCTACTGTGAAACATGGTGGCGGCAGCATCATCTTGTGAGGATGATTTTCTTCAGCAGGGACAGGAAAGCTGGTCAGAGTTAATGGGAAGATGGATGGAGCCAAATACAGGGAAATCTTAGAAGAAAACCTGTTAAAGTATGCAAAAGACTTGAGACTGGGGCAGAGGTTCACCTTCCAGCAGGAAAACTACCCTAAGGCCCCTTTCACATTGAGGAGTTTTTCAGGCGGTACATCGCTACAAATAGATCTGCTATACCGCCTGAAAAACTCCTGCCAAGCAACCTCAATGTGAAAGCCTGAGGGCTTTCACAATGAGGCAATGCGCTGGCGGAAGAGAAAAATATCTTGTCAGCAGCATCTTTGGAGCGGTGAGAGGAGCGGCGTGTATACCGCTCCTTCCTATTGAAAACATTGGGAAACCGCGGCAATACCGCCTGCAATGCGGGCGGTATTAACCCTTTCACGGCCGCTAGCGGGGGTTAATACCTCACGCTAGCGGCCGCAACTTGCGGCAAATCCGACGGTATAGCGCCGCTATTTTTATCGGCGCTATACCGCCAGCGCGGCTCCCGCTGCAATGTGAAAGGGGCCTTTACATACAGCCAGAGCTACAATACAATGGTTTAGATCAAAGCATATTCATGTGTTAGAATGGCCCAGTCAAAGTCCAGACCTAAATCCAATTGAGAATCTGTGGCAAGACTTGAAAATTGCTGTTCAGACGCTCTCCATCCAATCTGAGAGAGCTTGAGATATTTTGCAAAGAAGAATGGGAAAAAATGTCCCTCTCTAGATCTGCAAAGCTGGTAGAGACGTCCCCAAAAAGACTTGCAGCTGTAATTGCAGTGAAAGGCGGTTCTACAAAGTAATGACTTTGGGGGGCGCCATACAAATGTACCCCACACTTTTCACATATTTATTTGTAAAAAAGAATGAAAATCATTTATTATTTTCCTTCCACTTCACAATTTTGTGCCACTTTGTGTTGGTCTATCACATAAAATCCCAATATAATACATTTATGTTTTTGGTTGCAACATGACAAAATGTGGAAAATTTTAAGGGGTATAAATACGTTTTCAAAGCACTGTATCTCCTAAATGTGCACCATTTAGGAGATATTTACTTTAGCAGTGCCGATAATGTCACCGGCGCATGCATACTGCACTCGATGGATGGCATGTAGCGAGAGCCACGCCACGGCTGTGACTTCATTGAGTGACGTCATTGTGGCTCTGCTAGTCACGCGGTCACAGCCTGTAAGCCCGGAAAGAAGACCAGGTGAAGAGGGGAGCCATGACAGCGCTCTGCTGGAGTTTTTTTTTTTTTCATGTAAGTCTTTCATAATGTGCTAGTAATGCGATGCATACTAGCACATTATGCTCTTAACTTGCAGATTTTTTTTTTTGTTATGTTATTTGTGGTTTACTACTGCTTTAAGGTGTTTTATGTTGCTGTCTTTGCCTTCATTGGAGAGATTTCCCTTCACTTCCTTTCTCTGTGACATGCTACGATTGGGACAGAAAGGTGAAATCTAGTCCATGTGGGCATAGGGGGCAGTAAAATAAGCTGGTGGGATTCTGACCCTTCCCTACTCTATCCAAATCAGAAACTAAAACTTTTACCTGGAGTTGGGTTTTAACATCTGTGTGTTCATTGTAGGGGAGGGCAGCCAGCACCCATTTGGAGCCATGAATTTGCCCCAGACCCCTTCGGTGGCACAGATAGGAATCTCGGTGGAACTGCTTGAGCAGCTGGCGCAGCAAACTCCAGTAGCCAATGCGGCCGTGTCGAATGTGGACTCGTTTACTCAGGTCAGTATGAGACTACACTATGGGAAGGTGTTCTGATGAATATTTTTGTCATTGTATATAGTCCTCCATCAGGGCAGTCCAAATGAAGGTGCCATTGAAAAATGCCACATAGCGTCTCAGCAAGCTTACCTTCAATCACTTAACCACTTCAGCCCCGAGCCTCTTTCTGAGATTTGGGCTTAGATTCACGTAGGGCGGCGTAACTTTCAGCAGGCGTAGCGTATCGTATTTACGCTACGCCGCCGCCGCAACTTAGTGAGGCAAGTGCAGTATTCTCAAAGCACTTGCGTCCTAAGTTACGGCAGCGTAGCGTAAATGTGCCGGCGTAAGCGCGCCTAATTCAAATGGGGAAGAGGTGGGCGTGTTTTATGCAAAATAATCGTGACCCCACGTAATTGACGCTTTTAACGAACGGCGCATGCGCCGTCCGTGGACGTATCCCAGTGCGCATGCATCGGATAGAATGCCTAAGATACGATGAACACTGCCTGACACGTGAACGTAACTTGCGCACGGCCCTATTCGAGTACGACTTACGCAAACGACGTGAAAAGATACGCTTGTTCCGACGTCCATACCTTGCATGGGCTGCGCCACCTAGAGAGCAGCTTTATCTTTATGCCGGCGTATGTCTTGCGTAAATGGCGTAACTAATCGCGACGGGCGCACGTACGTTCAAAAATCTAGCTCATTTGCATATTCGACGCGGAAATCAACGGAAGCGCCACCTAGCGGCCAGCGTAAATATGCACCCAAGATACGACGGCGTAGGAGATTTGCGCCACTCGTATCTTGGCCAAATTTATGCGTAACTGATTCTGAGAATCAAGCGCGCAGATTTGGACTTATGACAGCGTACGTGGAGATACGCCGGCGTAAGTCTTTGAGAATCTGGCCCTTGGTGTTTACAAGTTAAAGTTTTTTGTTTTTTTTGCTCGGAAATTACTTAGAACCCCAAATATTATATATATTTTTTCTAACACCCTAGAGAATAAAATGGCAGTCGTTCCAATACTTTCTGTCACACCGTATTTGCGCGGCGGTCTTACAAGCACACTTTTTTTGGAGGGAGAAAATACACTTTTTCTAACTACTTGGGACCCGAGCCATAGAAGAATGACGTCCACAAGGTGGTTTTACAGGTCCGGGAGGCATTCAATAGACGTCCTCGGGCCTCCGGCCGCTGGGGGGGGGCGCACGTGCCCGCCGCGTCACTGAGGTGCCGATGCGCAATGTCTGCCAGGTACCCGCGATAGGCAGTCACAGAGCCAGGGATGTGGATCTCTGTGTGTAAACACAGAGATCCACATCCTGTGAGGGAGAGGAGACCGATGGTGTGTCCCTTCTACATAGGGACACCCATCTGTCCCCTCCCCCCCCAACAGTAAGAATCGCCTAGCAGGGAGCACATTAACACCTCGATCGCCCCCCTAGTGTTAACCCCTTCCCTGCCAGTCAGATTAATACAATAATCGGTGAATTTTTATAGCGCTGTTCCCTGTATAAATGTGAATGGTCCCAAAAATGTGTCAAAGTGTGATCAGCCGTGTAGGGTCGTTCTTTTCTTCCAATCATGTGCATTTTTTTTCTATTCAGTTATTTCTGTATGATTACTGTACACATTGAAAGAAAATTGGTCGTTGTTTTAATAAAAACTTTCTAGCTTGCACCTCTTTTTGGTCCGAACAGTTGGAATTGGCTGTTGAAACACTGTATACCAGGGGTCTCCAAACTTTACAAACAAAGGGCCAGTCTACTGTGCTTCAGACTTTAGGAGGGCCGGATTGTGGCCAGTGGGGGGTAGAAAAAGTCCTGTGCCCAACATCAGTGAGAATAAATATGGCCTCGGGGTTGGTGGTCAGCAGGATGGGTAGTGTCCCATTATTGGTATTCGGAGGAGTAGTGCCCCATTATTTGTATCAGTAGGAGTAGTATTCCATCATTGGTATCAGTGGAAAAAATTGGTGCCCCATTGTTGGTGTCAGTGGGAGGAATAGTTCCCTTATATCATTTGGAGGAATAATGCCCCAAGGGTAAAGGCTATCAAAGGGCCACATCTGGCCCTCGGCCGCAATTTGGAGACCCTGCACTATACTAACGAACAGATAATCGACTGATTGATCCTCTTATGGAAATTTTCATAAGATTTTCTTATCATGTATATGGGTCTTTAGCAAAGAGAGCAACCACTACTAAGTAGATAAAAATCCAATGCAAACTCTTGTTTGGTTTAGGTAACGAAAATGTTATTGCTGTCCACCAGAGGGCGATCTACCACTGCTTAGAATGCAAAGGGAAAGAAAAAAAATGGAGGTGTAAGCTCGAAAAATTTTGTCATACGTGAACGTGACTCATTTTCGTTCAATGTATATGGAGTTGGGTGTATGGGATCGTACTGTGTTTTATTTTGTTTGTTTATTTATTTTTATTTTTTAGGGCTCATTTCCACTGGCGTTTTTACAGCCACTTTTTTTTAGCCTTTTTTTACAGCTTAAAAACGCCTGTCCATATTTATTTTGTAAGAACAAAAAAAATATATATATATTTTTTTGTGAGCTGGAGCTCAAAAACGCTGCGGTAGCGTTTTTGAGCGTTTTTTTAATGTCTGGCGTTTTTACAGCTCTATTGCTGGAGCTTCAGAACGCACTGGTCCTGTGTTTTTTTTGCAGCTTAAAAACGTCTCAGCCATCTACAGCTCAAAAACGTCATGGTGGGCATGAGGCCATAGACCAGGGGTCTCAAAGTACCGGCCCGCGGGCCATTTGCGGCCCGCGGACCGGTTTTAAATGGGGGGTACCGCAGAAGTGTAGATGCAGAGTAGCGCAGGAAGCGTCTGTCATAAGTTCACTTCTCATGTCACGCTGGCGCTGCTACTCCCCGGCGGCCCCTCCCTTTCTTCTCGTCCATCCCCAGTTGCTTGTGACATCTGAGATGGATGGGAAGAGAGGGGGGAGGGGCCGCCGGGGAGTAGCAGCGTGACATGAGACAAGTGAACTTATGACAGACGCTTCCTGCGCTACTCTGCCTTTGAAGAAAACAGGTAAATGCTGACCTGTGCCCTGATGTGCTACCATGTGCCCTGATTGTGCCCTTGTGTGCCCTGATGTGCTCTCATGTGCCCTGATGTGCTCTCATGTGCCCTGATGTGCTCTCATGTGCCCTGATGTGCTCTCATGTGCCCTGATGTGCTCTCATGTGCCCTGATGTGCTCTCATTGTGCCCTGATGTGCTCTCATTGTGTCCTGATGTGCTCTCATTGTGTCCTGATGTGCTCTCATTGTGTCCTGATGTGCTCTCATTGTGTCCTGATGTGCTCTCATGTGCCCTGGTGTGCCCTGATGGGCTATGATTGTGCCCCATGTACCCTCATGTGCCCTGATGTGCTGGGCTCTGTACATCAGGGTACCCTGTGCCCTGTACCCTGATGTGCCATGTCCTGATGTGCTGTGCCCCATGTGCCCTGATGTGCTCGTATGTGCCCTGATATGCCCCATGTGCCCTGATGTGCTCGGATTGTGCCCCATGTGCCCTGATGTGGCCCGTGTACCCTGATGTGCCATGGGGCACATGAGAGCACATCAGGGCACAATCAGGGAACATGGAGCACACCAGGGAACATGGGGCACATGAGAGCACATCAGGACATGGCACATCAGGGTACAGGACATGGCACATCAGGGCACAGCACATCAGGACAGAGCACATGGCACATCAGGGTACAGGGCACATGAAACAGCACATCAGGGTACAAAGCCCAGCACATCAGGGCACATGGCACATCGGGGTACAGGGCACATGAAACAGCACATCTGGGTACAAAGCCCAGCACATTAGGGTACATGGGGTACCCTGATGTGCTGGGCTTTGTACCCTGATGTGCTGTTTCATGTGCCCTGTCCTGTACCCTGATGTGCCATGTACCCTGTCCTGATGTGCTGTGCTCGTATGTGCCCTGACATGCCCCATGTGCCCTGGTGTGCTCGTGTGTGCCCTTATGTGCTCTGATTGTGCCCCATGTACCCTGATGTGCCATGTGCCCTGTCCAGATGTGCTGTGCCCTGATGTGCCATGTGCTGTACCCTGATGGTGAGTGGTCAGTGTGTAGTGTAGTGGTCAGGGTTAATAATGCGTCCGCTCACACCAGTACTGTTTTTGAAGTTGGAAAGTTTGCATGCGGCCCCCCATGGGATATGAAAACTTGTCTTGTGGCCCTCAGGTAATTTGAGTTTGAGACCCCTGCCATAGACTAACATGGAGAGCTGTTTTTAAGCTGCAAAAACGCTCAGAAAAGTGGCTGTAAAAACGCCAGTGGAAATGAGCCCTATATTGTATTATATATATTGTGTGTTTTTTTTTTTTTTTTTAACCACTTAAAGACGGGGCCTTTTTTGGCACCTTTTTTATTTACATGTACAGTAATAATCTATTTCTGCTTGAAAATTACTTCAAACCCCTAAACATTATATAATTATTTTAAAGCGGCGGCCCTAAGGAATAAACAGAGAATTGCAAAAAACAATTTTTATGTTGCATGGTATTTGTGCAACAGTTTTCCAAGCACAAATTTTTTTTTTGGGGGGGGGGGATAATTTTTTATTTTAATGCACAAAAACACAATATATTGTAATACCCAATTGTTTGGTCAAATTTTAAAAATGCTGTTGCACCGAGTAAATACCAGGTGCAACACCATTTTTTAAATTTGACCAAACAATTGAGTATTACAGTATATTGTGTTTTTGTGCATTAAAATAAAAAATTGTATTCTCATCGCTTCTGGGTTCCTATATCCTAGAGGTGAAGAGAGCTTTTCTGGTCTCTCTGTGATCAGCCAGCAGAAGCGCAGGCTGGCTAATCATATCTCCTTGTGCGACGGGAGATCCTTGGAAAAGCTGCAGAAGAGGGAGTGTAGGTCCCCTCCCACTGCTTGTAAAAGCAATCCAGCGGCTAGTTAGCCACTGGATTGCTTTTACAAGAGAGATGACTATCAGTTCTAAAAAAAACAATACCGGGGCGATGCCTGCAGATGCATCATCCCAGAATTAACCACTTGAAGTCCAGCGATGTACTGGTAGGTTGCTGGTCTTCAAGTGGTTAAAAAAAATCTCTCTTCCATGACATATCCCAAAAATAAAATCTTCATGTCAGGACGGTGGGTGGGGATTTGTAGATTATTCCTTTATGCCCAGATATACTCCAGAACTGTTGGAAATGTTCAGCCCAATATAATTATGGAGCCATTTATTCCAAACTGCATGCTGTTTCCAGCTTTTTGGCCATCAGTGCAGAGTAAGGAAACCACCACTATAGAGGGATGTGCTTTGTTCATATTTCATGTCTGAGGTTTACAACCACACTAAGGGTGGTTCACTCTCCTTTACATTTCTTTTTTCCTTCCAGTTCACTCAGAAAATGTTGGACAACTTCTATAATTTTGCGACATCATTTGCCATATCCCAGACACAGATGACACCTAACCCTTCAGAAGTCTTCATACCAGCCAATGTGGTCCTCAAATGGTAAGGAAAAAATTGTAAGACATGTGTGTGTGTGTGTGTGTGTGTGTGTGTGTGTGTTTGTATACACATACAGTATAGACCAAAAGTTTGGACACCCTTTCTCATTCAAAGAGTTTTCTTTATTTTCATGACTATGAAAATTGTAGATTCACACTGAAGGCATCAAAACTATGAATTAACACATGTGGAATTATATACATAACAAAAAAGTGTGAAACAACTGAAAATATATGTCATATTCTAGGTCCTTTTGCTTTAATTACTGCTTTGCACACTCTTGACATTCTCTTGATGAGCTTCAAGAGGTAGTCACCTGAAATGGTCTTCCAACAGTCTTGAAGGAGTTCCCAGAGATGCTTAGCACTTGTTGGCCCTTTTGCCTTCACTCTGCGGTCCAGCTCACCCCAAACCATCTCGATTGGGTTCAGGTCCGGTGACTGTGGAGGCCAGGTCATCTGGCGCAGCACCCCGTCACTCTCCTTCTTGGTCAAATAGCCCTTACACAGCCTGGAGGTGTGTTTGGGGTCATTGTCCTGTTGAAAAATAAATGATGGTCCAACTAAACGCAAACCGGATGGAATAGCATGCCGCTGCAAGATGCTGTGGTAGCCATGCTGGTTCAGTGTGCCTTCAATTTTGAATAAATCCCCAACAGTGTCACCAGCAAAGCACCCCCACACCATCACACCTCCTCCTCCATGCTTCACGGTGGGAACCAGGCATGTAGAGTCCATCCGTTCACCTTTTCTGCGTCACACAAAGACACGGTGGTTGGAACCAAAGATCTCAAGTTTGGACTCATCAGACCAAAGCACAGATTTCCCACTGGTCTAATGTCTATTCCTTGAGTTCTTTAGCCCAAACAAGTCTCTTCTGCTTGTTGCCTTTCTTTAGCAGTGGTTTCCTAGCAGATATTCTACCATGAAGGCCGGATTCACACAGTCTGCTCTTATCAGTTGTTCTAGAGATGTGTCTGCTGCAAAAGGTGGCTACTTTGAAGAACCTAGAATATGACATATTTTCAGTTGTAAAATACAAAAAGATATTTGGGGGGCACACCCTAAAAATGCTATATATCTAAGATGGTGCTGCTATAAGACCAAATACAGTACAAAACAGATTATAGCGCACACACATGCAAAAATGACATTTATCCTGCAAGGCTAGTTAAGAACACCTGAACATATTCAAAAATACGGGGGTTTGGTCACACTATATGGTCATATAGTGCTAAGCCCACTTACTGCGACAAAGTATATTTTCAGTTGTTTCACACTTTTATGTTATGTATATAATTCCACATGTGTTAATTCATAGTTTTGATGCCTCCAGTGTGACTCTACAATTTTCATAGTCATGAAAATCAAGAAAACTCTTGGAATGAGAAGGTGTGAGAAGAGTATTTATAAATGGCATGCTAGGGCACAATGCAATGTAGGTAAACAAGGTACATCAATAAATGAGTTACAATGTATAACAGAAGCATGATTGAATTATTTTAATTCAAAGTTGTTTATTTAAAAAATATATTTTTCCTGAATCTTCTTCTCTTAACCACTTCAGTACCTGCCCATTGTCCTTTGACGTCCACAGATGGGATCTCCCATCCTGGGTGGACGTCAAATGATGTCCTGGGCTTTGTGCGGTGATATCTGAATGATGGTGGCAGCTAGAGGCATCATCCAGATATCCTTCTCTTCTGCCGGCGATCCTGTGCACCATAAGGACGATCATAGTGGCAGTTCCCGCCACTTGATCGCTCTTACAGGCGGCAGTAGGGGACACCCCGACACCCCTCCCTCCGCCATCCGGTGCTTCTCCGGGCTCTCCCGTGCCATCGGGGGCCCGGAGAAAGAATCGTCCGGCGTAGGCAGGAAGCATAGAGATGACTGATGACCACATGGTCACCAGTCATCTCTATGACCGTCGGAGGCCCGGGCGTGATGTGATGACGTCACGCCCGGGTCCCCGTAAGTGAACAAAGCCGTGATTGCGGCTAGTAAGCAACAGTATTCAAGAGATCTGTGAATTTTTTTTCACCAATCTCATGGTTTCCAGCCTGGAGGAGAGCTGTGGGTTCTTATTGACCCCGCATCTCTCCATAAAGAGGACCTGTCGCACACATTTCCTATTACAAGGGATGTTTACATTCCTTGTAATAGGAATAAAAGTGAAAAAAAAATGTAATTAAAACGCCCCTGTCCCCGGTAACCCGCGCGCAGAAGCGAACGCACACGTAAGTCCCGCCGTCATATGTAAACGCTGTTTAAACCACATATGTGAGTTATCGCCACGTGCGTTGGAGTGCCAGCAACAATTCTAGCATTAGATCTCCTCTGTAAATGTAAATGTAAACTGGTAACCTGTAAAAAAAAATTAAAGCGTTGCCTATGGAGATTTTTAAATACCGAAGTTTGGCGCCATTCCACGTGTGTGCGCAATTTTAAAGCGTGACATGTTGGGTATCTATTTACTCGGTGTAACCTAATCTTTTACATTATACCAAAAAATTGGGCTAACTTTTCTGTTTTGGTATTTTTTTAATTCACTAAACTATTTTTTTCCAAAAAAAGGGCGTTTGAAAAATTATTGCGCAAATACCGTGCAAGATAAAACGTATTCCCTAGGGTGTCTGCTAAAAAAAACATATATAATGTTTGGGGGTTCTGCGTAATTTTCTAGCAAAAGAATGATGATTTGTACATGTAGGAGAGAAGTGCCAGAATAGGCCCGGTATGGAGATGTGTATAAAAGCCCGGTATTGAAGTGGTTAAAATATTAAGGTGCATGTTAACCACTTAAGACCCGGACCAATACGCTGGCAAATAACCCAAGGGGTTTTTGCGATTCGGCACTGCGTCGCTTTAACAGACAATTGCGCGGTCGTGCGACGTGGCTCCCAAACAAAATTTGCGTCCTTTTTTTCCCACAAATAGAGCTTTCTTTTGGTGGTATTTGATCGCCTCTGCGATTTTTATTTTTTGCGCTATATACAAAAATAGAGCGACATTTTTGAAAAAAAATCAATATTTTTTACTTTTTGTTATAATAAAAAACCAATAAACTAAATTTTAGTCAAACATTTAGGCCAAAATTTATTTAGCCACATGTCTTTATTAAAAAAAAAAATCGCATTAAAACAAAATTAGCTACCTAGCGGGAACAGCGACACTAATACAGCGATCAGAAAAATGATCGCTTAGTGATGCTGGCAATAGGGAGTGAAAGGGTTAACTAGGGCAGTGATCAAGGGGTTAAAACTTTATTGGGGGGGGTGGGGGGGCTACCCTGACACTAACACTAACTGACTGTCACACTGTCTGTCACACTGACACTAAATACAGTAATCATGCATGTATGATTACTGCATTCAGTGACACTGTGACAGGGGGAGGGGGGGGGCGATCGCGGGGGTTAAATGTGTTTTTGTGTGTGTGTAAGTGTGCTGTTGGTGCAGACTTACTTGTTGTGTCGTGATCTCTCCTCAGCGGCGCTTGAAACAAACGCCGAGGGAGAGATCAGATAGCTTCCTCCTTCCTGTGTTTACACAGGAGGAGGAAGTGACAGGGCGGGCGGGTGCGCGCATTGGCTGGGAGCGATCCGGAGGGGGCGGGTGAAAACGGATAGCCGCCCCCACTTGTCGGATCGCTCCTGCAGCCGCGCGGACCGCCGCATGTACGGGGGGGGGTCCGATCGGACCCCCGATTCCCCCCCCCCCCCCCAAGGCACCAACGTATATATACGTTGATGTGCCTGTCGGTGCCATTCTGCCAACGTAAATGTACATGCGGCGGTCCTTAACCACTTCCATACCGGCCTATAGGGGAATCACGTCATGGTGATCCCCTTGCCGATGAGACAGGACGTTGCACAACGTCCTGTCTTCACAGCGTTCTAGGGCGCGCGCGCGCGCGCCGCCGGCGGCACCACCCGCGATCCCGCGCGCGTGCCCGACGGCCGTGATTGCCGCCGGGCACCCGCGATTTCCGGAAATCACGGCAGGAGTGTGGATCTGTGTGTGTAAACACACAGATCCACCTCCTGTCAGCGGTGAGGAGACTGATGTGTGTTCCCAGTACAGAGGAACACACATCGATCTCCTCCCCCTGTGAGTCCCCCTCCCCCTACAGTTAGAACATACTTTAGGACACATTTTAACCCCTTCAGCGCCCCCTAGTGTTAACCCCTTCCCTGCCAGTCACATTTACACAGTAATTAGTGCAGTTTTATAGCAATAATCGCTGTGTAAATGTGAACGGTCCCAAAAACGTGTCAAAAGTGTCCGATATGTCCGCCGCAACTTCACGGTCACAAAAAAAAAACCGCAGATCCCCGCCATTACTAGTAAAAAAAATTAAATAAAAATGCCATAAATCTATTACCTATTTTGTAGACGCTATAACTTTTGCGCAAACCAATCAATATACGATTATTGCGTTTTTTTTTTACCAAAAATACGTAAAATACGTATCGGTCTAAACTGAGGGGGAAAAAAAGATTTTTTTTAAAAAAATATTGTGAGATGTATTAAATAAAAAGGAAAAAATATTGTGTTTTTTTTAAAATTGTCGCTCTTCTTTTGTTTATAGCGCAAAAAATAAAAACCGCAGAGATGATCAAATACCACCAAACGAAAGCTCTATTTGTGTGGGGAAAAAAACATAATGATTTAATTTGGGTACAGTATTGCCTGACCGCGCAATTGTCATTCAATGTGCAACAGCGCTGAAAACTAAAAATTGGTCTGGGCAGGAAGGGGGTGAAAATGCCCTGTATGGAAGGGGTTAAGTGGTTAAACACTGATTATATACGGTAAATTGATCATTTAAAAAAAGTGGTCAAGTCCTTTTTTTAACCTGTTTTTCACCTTGCAGGTACGAGAACTTCCAGCGGCGTCTGGCACAGAACCCCTTTTTTTGGAAGACGTAGAGCGGCTGCCTCCCTCACCGGCCTTCCCTAAATGGAAAGCTACATTTTGTGCCTCCCTTTAACACTTTCTTTGCTGGACCCCTTTCCTGCCTCCCTTTTTCCTCCAGCAAGGAGTGTTTCTGAATGGCAGGCATCACACAGATCTCATTGGATGACTTTTTGGGGGTGGGGTCTGGCAGCTTTTCTCAGTCGGCCCCCTCAAGCGTTTTCTCTCGCCCCCCCCTCTGCAGATATGTGCTGTTTTTTCAATAAGTATCTTACTAAACCTGTTTTAAGGTTACCTTTTACTATGACCGCTTATCCGTCTTCGGCTGCCATTAAATTATTTGCTCTGAGAACAGATTTGGTTTTATTTTAGATGAGCATGTCAACTTTTGTTGTTTGGCTTTCAATGACCAAATATCCTAATCCTATTACCAACTGAAGAGTAAGCAGAAATGGTTGTTAAACCAAATGTTTTCATTGATTAACTTTCCATCGTCCATCAGTGGATTAGTAACGGTACTTAATGAAATAATTCAAGGTGCTGGATCTAAAAGTGCTTTTTTTTTTTAATTGTGATAGTTTTATTAGCTACTTGCTTTAGATATAAATTAGTGACTCCTCCACTTTAACAAAAAACAAAAGCTGCTGATATCCATAAAGTATGCGCTACTAGAGGTGCCTAGAGTAGCTTTTCATGCCATGCCTGAATATTCAGTTATTCTGATCTTTTTTGCATTAACCACTTGCTTACTGGGCACATATACCCCCCTCCTGCCCAGGTAAAATTTTAGCTTCCGGCACTGGGTCACTTTAACTGACAATTGCGCGGTCGTGCGACGTGGCTCACAAACAAAATTGACGTCCTTCTTTTCCCACAAATAGAGATTTCTTTTGGTGGTATTTGATCACCTCTGCTGTTTTTATTTTTTGTTCTATAAGCAAAAAAAAAAGCAACAATTTTGAAAAAAAAAATCAATATTTTTAACTTTTTTTTTTTTTTAAATTTTTCTCAATTTAGGTCGATACGTATTCCTCTACATATTTTTGGTAAAAAAAAAATCGCAATAAGCGACTGGTTTGCGCAAAAGTTATAGCGCTTACAAAATATAGGACAGAATTTTTTTATTTTACTAGTAACGGTGGCGATCTGCGATTTTTTTATTGGGACTGCCACATTATGGCGGACACATCGGACACTTTTGACACATTTTTGGCGCCATTCACATTTATACAGCGATCAGTGCTATAAATATGCACTAATTACTGTATAAATGTGACTAGCATTGAAGAAGGTTAACACTAGGGGGTGAGGAAGGGGTTAAATGTGTACCTGTATTGTGTTCTAACTGTGGGGGGAGGGGGGTGACTGGGGGAGGTGACCGATGCTGTGTCCCTATGTACAAGGGACACAGATTGGTCTCCTCTCTCCCTGACAGGACGTGAAGCTCTGTGTTTACACACAGAGCTCCACGTCCCTGCTCTGTCATTGTCGATCGCGGGTACCTGGCGGCCCCGCAACCGCCAGGCACGCGCATCGCCATCTCGGGGAAGTGCCGGGCGTGCATGCGCTGCCGGCACGCTCACGCACCCCCCAGTAGCCGGAGGAATCGAGGACGTCATATAATGGATTTCCAGAGCCACCGTGAGGCCGTCTTTTGACAATGGCCCGGGGCTCAAGTGGTTAAGGCTCCATGCACACTAGGAGCTGTTTGACATTTTTTTTTAACTGCCTCTAAAAGCCCCTCCATGTTGGCCTATGTGTACATGCGCACACACAAACTGTCAGAGGAGTTTAGGGACAATAGAAAAAAAAATGACATCTTGTGCTTCCAGGAGCAGTAAAAAACAAAAAACTCATAAAGCCACGTTTGATGTTTTCAAGGCATTTTTACATTATAGGGGTGTTTCTTTTATGAAAAAAGGTAAAAAAATGCGCAAAAACGCTAATGTAAAAACGTGGTTAAAGTTCAAGCAGACTTCTGTCAACTGTCTCTAAGCCCGTCGGCTTCTAAGCTGACAGGCTTGGAGAGGTATGATGACAGTAGAGGCATCGAGGGCCCAACAAACAGAGCTAAAGGGCCAGATGAGGCCATTTTGCCCAGGACTGCTCTAACCACTTGTTCTGGTGGCAAATTATGGATCTGACACTATTTTCTGTTTGGCCCAACAGTATACATGGGAGGGTGAACTTCCCTAGCTGCCTGGAAGTTCTATTCTTAAACGTTGTCTATGAACACACCTTTGCAGGTCCATGCAGGTTGCAGTTGATGTATTTTCCCCAGTGTGTTTTTAGTGCATTTTGCGTTTTTTGGAGGTATCTGTTGTCTTGAGGGAGAAACTAGCAGAAACGCATCAAAAACGCAAGCATTGCTCTTTCTTATGCGTTTTTTGATGTGTTTCCATTGATGTCCATGGAACCAAAAATGCAAGTTGCTGTGGGGGGAAAAAAAAAGTCCCAGACCCGTTTAAAAAAAAAAACGCAACACTAAGTGAACTTATCCTTTAAAATAGATTGTCATCTTTTTACTAGTATTGGCGGCAATCTGCGATTTTTATTGAGTTTGCGGCTGACAGATCAGACACCCTTTTGACACATTTTTGGGTCCATTGGCATTTATACATCAATCAGTACGGTAAAAATGCACTGATTACTGTGTATAAGTCACTGGTAGGGAAGGGGTTAACACTAGGGGGTGGTCAAGAGGTTAAATATGTTCCCTCAGTGTGTGTTCTAACTGTATGGGGATAAGACTGAGTAAAAGAGGAGACATGTTGTTCCTACTTGCTAGGAACAAACGACATCTCCTCTCCTCTGACAGCACAGGGACTTATGTGTTCACACACACAAATCACCATGCTGGTGCGCGCGGTCACGCCCACCGGCCATGCACGTTGCGTCCCCCGCAGTGCAGCAGCCACACGCCTGCTGGCAGCTCTTAAAGGGCCGACGTACTCATGCGTGATTTTGCACACATGCGCCACTTTACCAACGTATATCGCTGTGAGTCGGTCAGCAAGTGGTTAACAAAAAAGCTGAGGCACCGTGAACAGCCTGGGCCAGGATCTAAGGCAGGGAACTTCAAACTGTTGCGGACATGACTAGGCATTAGGGTTGTCCTGATACCGAGTATTTGCGGTAGTACTTGTACTCGCGCAAATACTCCCGATGCCTAAATAGAATACTCCCCCCCCCCCCCGCGCCGCTGCCGCCGAATCGAAAGCCGTCTCATCGCGCCGCCGCATCGAAAGCCGCTGCAAGGGGTCAAACGCCGTGCGGGAACATCGCATCATTCATTTAAATAGCTGTAGTGTTCCCGTCCCGTATAGACACTCCCCCTTGCTTGGGATTGGATGGGTGATCGTGATCTGTCCAATCCCGAGCAAGGGGGAGTGTCTATACGGGCAGGCTATTCAAATGAATCCTGTGATTTTCTCCATGCGGCTTTCGGCGGCAAAGGTAAGGGGGAAATGGCTCAAGGGACATGGGACGAGGCTGCATATGTAAGGAACATGGCTAGAGGGACATGGCTGAACGGACATTGCTGCATATGTGAGGGACATGGCTGAAGGGACATGGCTGCATATGTGAGGGACATGGCTGAAGGGACATGGCTGCATATGTGAGGGACATGGCTGAAGGGACATGGCTGCATATGTGAGGGACATGCTGCATTGGCTGCATATTGCTGAGGGACATGGCTGAAGGGACATATGGCTGAAGGGACATTGCTGCATATGTGAGGGACATGGCTGAAGGGACATTGCTGCATATGTGAGGGACATGGCTGAAGGGACATTGCTGCATATGTGAGGGACATGGCTAGAGGGACATGGCTGAAGGGACATTGCTGCATATGTGAGGGACATGGCTGAAGGGACATTGCTGCATATGTGAGGGACATGGCTGAAGGGACATTGCTGCATATGTGAGGGACATGGCTGAAGGGACATTGCTGCATATGTGAGGGACATGGCTAGAGGGACATGGCTGAAGGGACATGGCTGCATATGTGAGGGACATGGCTGAAGGGACATTGCTGCATGAGGGACATGTGAGGGACATGCTGCTATGTGAGGGACAGAGGGACATGGCTGAAGGGACATGGCTGCATATGTGAGGGACATGGCTGCATATGTGAGGGACATGGCTGCATATGTGGGGGACATGGCTGAAGGGACATGGCTGCATATGTGAGGGACATGGCTAGAGGGACATGGCTGAATATGTGGGGGACATGGCTGCATTTGGGGACACATGTAAAAAAAAGTATCGGTATTCGGTATCGGCGACTACTTGAAAAAAGTATCGCTACTTGTACTCGGTCCTAAAAAAGAGGCATCGGGACAACCCTACTAGGCATGGTGGGAATTGTAGTTCCTGAACAACTGGAGGGCCATAGTTTGAAGACCCCTGTCATGGGTTTCCAAGAGCAAATTGGGATCGGTTTTAAAGACTAATACACAGATATTGTAGCATGTGACTATATTAGGTTGGAGATTTTTAAACTTCCGCTGAGAGAGCAGAAAAAAAATACAGTCACTGTGCAACAGTACAAAAAAAAAAAAAAAAAAAATACAACCTGTATATGTAATGGGCAAACATGGCTGCTCACCACATACATGGATAATAACAATCCATATTTAGAAACCAGGTATTATAATTAATTTATATGATTTACATCAAGCCAGTTAAGTTCAGATATGCATAAAGATCTGTAAAAATAAAAAATAAAAAGATAGTTTCCCTTGAACTGTGTGAGGAGTACAAATTTGCCAGCATTTTCTCGTCTCGCTGTTTTTTCTTGCTTTTCTATAATTTATTTGCTGCTTCCAAGATTAGAGTATTAGAAACTGACTGATTACATGGCCAATTATTGTATATATGAGAAACTATCTGCTATTTTTTTTTATTATTATTCTCTAAAATAAGGCCAAATAATATGAAACCATTTTTTAAGTTTTGGTATTGCTGTTTTTTGATATCTTATTGCTGCTTAAAAAAATAAATGGTGATTTCTGGCATACAGTATCTTTTTTTTTTTTTTTTAATCTAAATATTTTCTCATGTTGAGCTTTACTATTTTATGCTCTAAATAAAATGTATTTGTGTCACAAAATGGCATTTGTGGTGTTATGCTGGTGTATTGATATGGGTATCAAAGTGTATGTCTGGGCAATAATGGAAAACGCAACATATGCTTTTTACAGTACATATTTTTACAAACAGAAAAATACCTATTGATGTTCCATAGATCCAGTGAGCGTCTAACTTTTTTTTTTTACTTCCTGTTTGAACTGACAACAGTGGCCCAGATTCAGAGAGAATTAGATTCTCGTAGCGTATCAGAAATACACCACGCCGCCGTTTTTTACCTGGCTCTACGTGGAATCCAGGTAGATTTTGTCCAGTAAACGACGGCGGCGTAGTGTATTTCTCCCGTCGCAATCCATCTGCACGAGTAGGGGGCGTGAAGCATTTAAAATAGGCGCGTTCCCGCGGCGATCGAACTGCGCATGCTCCGTTCGCAAATTTCCCGCCGTGCATTGCGCGAAATCACGTCGTTACAGCGTCGTTTACGTACATTCCTATTCCCGAACGAGTTACGTTAAAAAAAAAATATATATATTTTCAAATCGACGCGGGAACGACGGCCATACTTTACATGGGTTACGCACTGTTAGACCAGCAAAAAGCTCCTCTAACATTACGTAGCCAAAAAATGACGTAGGCGATTGCAAGGGACACTTGTACCTTCGTGGATCGCCGTAAAAACTAATTTGCATATCCCGACGCATGAAAACGACGCAAACTCCTCCCAGCGGCCGCAAAAATATCGCAGCGTAGATCCGAAGGCTTACGAAGACGTAAGCCTCTCGGATCGAAGCCCGAAGCCGCCGTATCATGGTTTGAGGATTCAAACTAGTAATTTGAAATTACTCCTGTCTAACACCAGTTAGACAGGCGTAATTGCTCTATGAATCTGGGCCACTGTCTCTGCTATTCTGAAATCTAGATCTGCACTGATACCAGTTAAAAAAAAAAGTCAGCTGCTACAAATACTGCAGCTGATATATTTTAATACATGGACACTCACCTGTCCAGGGCGCCCCCGATGTCCTCACCTGAGGCCGATCTGTCCCTCAGCTCCAGGGTGGAAGCGCCACCATCCTTATGGCCCATACACACGATCCGAATATCGTACAACGGAACGTACAACTTTTTTCGCTTAATAGTCGCAAGTAAAATGAAATAGGTTATTAAAGTCACAAATACTTGTACGACAGAAAAAAAAAATCGGAAGTGATGTCATGTGTTGTAATGTATTTGTATTGTATTGTCGGACGACAGCTGTACTGACTAAACGAAAATCGTACCTTCTGACATCGTACGAGGAAAATTTTCGCGCTTGTCCGATCGAAAAATATCGGATGAACGGTCGTGATCGGCTCTCGAAAGTAGTGTACGCACGATCCGAAACATCATCGGAAGATCGTCTTCGTCCGATATTCAGATCGTGTGTATGGGCCATTAGTAAGGGAATCGAAGTGAAGCCTTGCGGCTTCACATCCTGATTCCCTACTTCGCATGCGCGAGTCGTGTGGCGCACTCTCACTGGTACCACTCCCTGCTGTCTTCTGGTACCCGTGTGTCTCCCAGAAGACAGCAGGGGGATGGAGGAGGGGCTGGACATGGCGTAAATTGACGCGGATACTGGGGCGATCTGTATTAAACAGGTATCTGCTCCCCCCTGAAAGGTGCCAAATGTGACACCAGAGGGGGGGGGGGATCTGAAAAGCGGAAGTTCCATTTTTGGGTGGAACTCCGCTTTAAGTACTCATCATTACCGATACCTATTTCTATTGTCATGTTTTTTTTTAGACTAGCATTACTATTATTGGTATCATTTACCATAGATCAGTACAAGTTAAAGTGGAAGTGAACCCTTCTATCATTTTCAGCCAAGGAAGCTGCCATCTTGGCCTCTGTTTAATCTTCAACTGCCATGGTGGTGCTGCACATGTGATCAGTTATGACACCAGCCATTGGATGGTTTGACAGTTTAGTTGAGAGCACAACCAATGTGACAGTTGGCAATCCCGGCATGCCGGAAAATTAGCTGCTTTTTGAAACTGTTAAATCGATGGGTTTACTTACGCTTTAAGGACCAGGCCTATTTTTCAAACTTGTTGGAAACCCCCAAGATTTTATTTCTTCTTTCCAAAAAGGGGTCATTTGGGGGGTATTTGTACTTTTCTTGTACTTTTCTTGTATGTTAGGGTCTCAAGAAATGAGAGAGGCTGTCAGTACATCAGGTGTGATCAAATTGATCAATTTTCAGTAATTGGTACCATAGCTTTTAGACCCTATAACTTTCACCCAGACTAAATAATATCTAAAAATGTTTTGTTTTGTTTTGTTACCAAAGATATGTAGCAGTATACATTTTAGGCCAAGTTTATGAAGAAAAATTACTTTTTTGCAAAATGTTATAATAGAAATTAAGAAAAATTCATTTTTTTACAACATTTTCGTTCTTTTTTCATTTATAGCGAAAAAAATAAAAACCGCAGAGGTGATAAAATACCACCAAAAGAAAGCTCTATTTGTGGGAAAAAAAGGACAAAAATTAAATTTGGTTACAGTGTTGTATGACTGAGTTATTGTCATTCAAAATGTGAGAGCACCGAAAGCTGAAAATTGGTCTGGTTATTAAGTGGGTTTAAGTGCCCAGTTGTTAAAATAAGAAAACAGTTAGCCCAGTTTTTTTTTTTTTTATATTGTGAAAGATAATATTTTGCAAAGTAAATTGATGCCCAACATGTCACGCTTT
The DNA here is from genome assembly GCA_029574335.1 of Rana kukunoris. Lineage (NCBI taxonomy): Eukaryota > Metazoa > Chordata > Amphibia > Anura > Ranidae > Rana > Rana kukunoris. Next base: position 36,713,233 of record CM056050.1, on the reverse strand, counting down.
AAAATTGCGCCCGCTCGTGGAATGGTGACAAACTTTGACCCTTAAAAATCTCCCCTGGCGCGCATGCCCGGCGGGCATGATCACCGACGGGCACCCGCGATCGCTCGTTACAGAGCGAGAACCAGGAGCTGTGTGTGTAAACACACAGCTCCCGGTCCTGTCAGGGGGAGAAATGCCTGATTGTATGAACAGCGGTCAGTCCCACCCCCCCCCTTCAGTTAGAACACAACTAGGGAACATGATTAACCCCTTCCTCGCCCCCTAGTGTTAACCCCTTTCCTGCCAGTGGCATTTTTATAGTAATCAATGCATTTTTATAGCAGTGATCGCTATAAAAATGCCAATGGTTCCAAAAATGTGTCAAAAGTGTCCGCTATAATGTCGCAGTACCGATAAAAATCGCTAATCGCCACCATTACTAGTAAAAAAAAAAAATATTAATAAAAATGCCATAAAACTATCCCCTATTATTTTTTTTGTTTTTTCCACCTCAGAGAACTCTGTAAGGAGACTTAATCAATTTTGCGTTCATACGCTGTCTCCATCTTGGTTCACATTATAGTTGGAAATACTTCTGTGCTTTGTTAATTATAAATATAATTATATATATATATATATATATATACACACAAACAAATGTGAATAGAAAAATTAAGAGCCCGTTCCGGCCATATAGAGACAAAATACAAAAGAAAACATTTGCTAGAATTAACCCAATAATGGAAAACTTACCCATTCCCAAGCCCACCCACCCAAGAGCCACCTCCCACCCAGCCTCACCCCCTTCTTCTCTCCGAACTTCCAACCCTTATCTTGACAATTATTACCAGTTTGCACTTTCTGCTCTATAACATCCTATTTAGATAATTCTGTGATAACTTATATTTAACCCAAACATGCCATTTCCTTTTAAATCCCCTTTCTCCTTCCTCCCCCTAAACCTAAGCTGTTCGATATAATAGATGTCATTTATTTTACCAAGACAGTTCCTCATAGTTGGACTCCCCTATTTTGTTAACGCTATAACTTTTGTGCAAACCAATCAATAAAAAATATGTAGAAGAATAACATATCGGCCTAAACTGTGGGGAAAAAAATAGTTTTTTTATATATATTTTTGAGGGATATTTATTATAGGAAAAAGTAAAAAATATTACTTTTTTTCAAAATTTTCGCTCTATTTTTGTTTATAGCGCAAAAACTAAAAACCGCAGAGGTGATTAAATACCACCAAAAGAAAGCTCTATTTGTGGGGGAAAAAAGGACGCCAATTTTGTTTGCGAGCCACGTCGCACGACCGCGCAATTGTCAGTTAAAGCGACGCAGTGCCGAATCGCAAAAAGTGGCCTGGTCTTTGACCAGCAATATGGTCCGGGGCTTAAGTGGTTAAACATTTCTACAGGTTACCAGTTTTGAGTTGCAGGGGAGGTCTTTTGCTAGAATTATTGCTCTCGTTCTAACGATTGTGGTGATACCTCACGTGTGGTTTGAACACCGTTTTACATATGTAGGTGAATACAAATACCCCCTACACTTTTCACATATTTATTTGTATCATTTTCCTTCCACTTCACAAATATGTGCCACTTTTGTGTTGGTCTATCACATAAAATCCCAATAAAAGACACGATTCAGAAAATTTTAAGGGGTATGAATACTTTTTCAGGGCCCGGTTCACTCACAAGCCTTGGGCCCCCAATCCCCCAAACCTGCAGAAAGGTCTCTTTAAACATCCTGAAGGGATGCCCCCACTTTCCTAAGTAGGGGTAATGTCTGTTGGCCAGAGGTGGCTCTAGGCTTTGTGAGGCCTTAGGCAAAGCTTGACATGAGGCCCCACGCACACCCATGATGGGAAAAATAATTCAAGAGCAGGGGGCTTATCGGAATCTAAAAGCCCCCTTTAACAAGGTGGCCTCCAGATCCTGCCCTTTAATAAATAAAGGGCGGGGGCCACTCGGTGATGTCACCTGGTGAACCTGTCCCCTTGTGAGGGCATGCTGGGCCATTGACGTCACAAGGGGTGGAGTCACTGATATTCATTGGTTGTTAGGGATGCTGGTGGCAACGCTCCTGAGTCAGGGCTCTTAACACTGCCTAAGCACAGCAACGTTAAGTTCCCTCAAACCTGGGGTAATGCATTGGGTAAGTTAGGCGGCTGCGAGGCCCCTGTGAGTGTGAGGCCTTAGGCGACCGCCTAATTAAAGAGCCGCCTCTTCTGTTGTCCATTGAGGACATCTGGTCTACAAGCATCTTTGATGCTCAGGTAAGAGCTGTGGTGATCAGTCCCGCGCTCTGCCCCCCCACCCTGCTTTGTGTTGTCCAGGCAAGTTGAACAGCATGAAGCGCAATTGGGGGTGGAAGGAGAGAGCAGGACTCTAGCTTGTAGCCCCTGGACACCACGTCCCTTAACTGAGCTTCTGAGACGCCTGCTGACCAGGTGACTGCAATGCCCAACAGACGTCTCCCCCACTTTAGAAAATGGGGGACTCCTTTTAGGATGTCTAAGAAGACCGGTCTGCAGGTTTGTGAGATTTTAAGGCCCAAGGCTAGTGACTGAACCGGGCCCCTGGCTCAGATCTGGCCCTGGAGGTTGAAGCCTGGGAGGAAGAAAGGAACTCTTCTTGGGTTCAGAGGTGGAAGGAGTTTTTTCAGCTTTCTTTGATGCCGCGTACACACGGTCGGAACCTCCGACAACAAATGTTCGATGTGAGCTTGTTGTCGGAAAATCCAAACGTGTGTAGGCTCCACCAGACATTTCCGACAACAAAAATTTGAGAGCTGGTTCTCAATTTTTTCCAACAACAAAAGTTCTTGTCGGAAATTCCGACCGTATGTACACAATTCAACACACAAAAATCCTACGCATGCTCGGAATCATTGAACTTCATTTTTCTCTGCTCATTGTAGTGTTGTACGTCACCGCATTTTTGGCATTCAGAATTTCCGTCAACATTTGTGTGACCATGTGTATGCAAGACAAGTTTGAGCGAACATCTGTTGGAAAAAAATCCACGGTTTTGTTGTCGGAATGTCCGATCGTCTGTAGGTGGCATTAGGCTTTCTCTGCTGGGGAAATGAGAACTCTTTCCACCAGTGAGGTCCTTCATGGAGAAGTCCAAGGCCTCACTCACACAGGGCGTATGCATCTGTAACCTGTGTGGGGGCTGCGTTTACCCCAAATAGGACATCCATGCGGGTGTAGTTGCGTGTATGTACCCTGGGTGCGTTCGGGGCCGTGCACTGGTACCCACACGGATGTCACATTGGGAACAGCGCATGCACCCCAGTTGACCGCAATGGGACCGCCTACGTGGGGTATACTGGAAACACCTGTTCTGGTAATTTACGGCCCTCCCACGGAGTACGGTTTCATTACCTCTGTGTGAATGAGGCCTATGTGTGAATGGAATATTTAGTTCCATTGTGTTGCCAATTTGGGGACTACTGTACCCCTCTTTATTGTTATTTGGGTGTGTTTTATTATATGAGTGTTATATATTGTAGCTTAGGATATAGCTCAATGTGCAGAATACCATTCTTTGTAATTGTGCCTGTTAACATTTTTTTTTTATATGTGTATAATCGGGTGTTTTTGACCTCAAAGACTTCAAATGCACGGCACAGCGATCTCTCCTCCCCATACCCAGCCCAGGAAACAAACGCCTGATGCGTCATAAGTGTGCAAAACCTCTTGCAGAATGCTTATAAAAAAAATAATATGCAAAAAAAGAAATAAAATCATTAAAAATATGCTTAAATAATATGCAAAAAAAAGGAATAAAATCATTAGAAATATGCACAAATAATATGCAGAAAAAAAATCAAATAAAATCATTAAAAATATGCAAAAAAATGCAGGAAAAAAACATTAAAAATGCACAAATAACATGCAAAAAATAAAAAAATATATAAAAAATATACACAAATAATATGCAAAAAAAAACATTAAAAATATGCACAAATAATATGCAGAAAAAAAGAAATAAAATCATTAAAAATATGCACAAATAATATGCAAAAAAAAACATTAAAAATATGCACAAAGAATATGCAAAAAAAATAAAAATCACCAAAAATATGCACCGCTTGCTCAGGATCTGATCAGACTGACATTTATTTCACATTTTGTGCAAAGTATCTTTATATTGTTGTTTTGCTATTTCATTTAATACAACTGATTAAAAAAAATCGACAGAAAAAATAATGTATTTTTCATCTCGATGTTCTCGGTCTGTGTGTATCAGGAGTGTTGCATGGCCAGAAAATGAGCTGACATAAAGTGTGAGCTCCCCCTTCCGGCTGTGCTCTGCCACTACACGTCCTCGGCACTATTATCAGGCATCCCAGAGTAGCCAAACACTATCTATCCCTCCTCCCCCCTCCTACTCGTCACACGCGTGTATATGACGGACACGCCCCTTACTGCGCGCCCCCAGCTCCATACCGAGCAAACTTATGCTCGGGAATGCGCCTCGACGTCACGCCTAGCAACCCTCTGGGCTGTCTGCGCGTCCTAGTGACCGGCGCGCTCCCGAGACATCCCTGTGAGAATTCCCTGAGTTGCCCGAATCCGGGTCACCGAGCGGGTGAGTGCTGTGAGGGGGGGGGGGATACCGGGGTGTGTTGGGGGAGGAAAAGGTCTTTACTAAACACAACACTCCATTCAAATGTTTTATATCTTTATTTATAACTGTGTGAGCGTTCAATGTCCCTCATCCTCCCTGTGTGTGTAGACTTTGTATGGGATTTGTAGTGTGATCTCATCACTTATTATTATTATTATTATTATTATTGTTCATTACTATTGTTTGATGATTAAACTAAGAATTATGATAATAATATTAATGTCATTATTTGTTTATTATTGCTTGTTACTGTTTGACAATACTGCTACTAATATTTTTTTAATAACGTTATTATGTATCATATCATTATTATTCATAATATTTCTTATTGCTTGATGATTATATTATGATTATAATTAATATTTATAGTATTATTAGTTCTTATATAGATAATAATAATATTTCTTATTGCTTAATGATGATTATTATTATAGATATTATTGTTTGCCTTATTTATAGTATTATTATTAGTTATTATATAAAATAATATTAACAACAACAATTGTTATTTTTATTATTAGTAGTTATAATAGTTGTAGTTGTAACATCATTTATTTTATCCTTATCTATAATTATTATTTATATTATTATTATTATTGTTTGATGACGATTACTACTACTAATATTAATGATAATATTTATATCTGGGGCGTTGAATTAAAACTCACAGAGGTTCAATCATTAAATTTTTTTTCCAGCAGAGGTCCAAACCGTATATTTGCGCAATGACTCGGGTCCTTCACATCACAACCCCCCCTCCCCCTTTTTATCACAATTCCCCCTTCACAGCAACGTACTCCCCCCCTCCCCCCACAGCAGTGTCTTCTGCCCTGCTTCACATCACTCCCCCCACAGTAGTGTCCTCTCCCCTCCCTTCTGCCCCCTTTCACAGCTTCCCACAGCTTTGTCCCCCCCCCACTTCTCACCAAAGCCCTGCCTGCCGCTCTGTCCCCCCACTTTATATCACCCCTGTAGCTCTGTCCGCAACTTCACACCGCCCTTCTAGCTCTTTCTCCCCCCACTTTACATCACCCCTGTAGCTCTCCCCCACACTTCACAGCCCTGCACCTCTGCTCCCCACTTCACACACCACTGCAGATTTGCCCCCCATTTCTCACCACAGCCCCCTTGCATTTCTGCCCCCCATTTCACCCCGCACATTTTCTCCCCACTTCACACTCCCTGAAGCCCTGCCCCCCCACTTCACACCCTCCTGCAGCTTTCCCCTCTAATTATCAACACAGGTTCCCCGCAGCTCTGCCCCCATTTCTTTCTCGTACATCACGGGACACAGAGCGGCATATTCATTACTATATGGGTTATATGGAGTACCTTCAGGTGTGGACACTGGCAATCTCAAACAGGAAGTCCCCTCCCTATATAAGCCCCTCCCCTAGAGGGAGTCCCTCAGTTTTTTCGCCAGTGTCTTAGGTGTTGGTCACGGAATAGCTTTGCTCCACATCCTTGGGATTAAGGGCGGGCTAACCGGATCTGTCCAAAGAGCCTCAGTGCCAAAGTGGACAGTACCCGGGCCCCAAACCGTGGGGTTTTGCCTATAACGCTCCTCTTTGGAGGGCTGGACCCTGGGCCCAGGACTTGGAGTTCATAAAGACCATAAGTTCCTGTTTGCCAGGGTGCTATATAGGTCCAGGACAGTGGGTACCTTCATAGGACCCCAGGGCCTGAAGGTCTATTACGCTACCCACGGAGATGGGAGAAGATTGGATCGTTTGGCTAGACAAACATCCTGCAGCATGGAGCAGGTAAGAGGGGAGCCTGCGGGACTTGGTTCGACAGCAGGCTCTCCGGGGTAACCTAAAAGGGGGGTAGCCTAAGTATGCTCTGCATTGGCAACCTTGCTCACTATGTCTGAGAAAGACAGGATGATCCCATTTCCCCCATCACTAGGTTCCCCTGTCTAAGAATTGTGTTGCTAGCTACCTGCTGCTTTCTTCCTAGGACTGGTAAGGATCCCTATGGGGCCTTTTGGAGAGTCCTACCTGGCCGGGGGTTTGAATCTGCCGCCTGGTACTGCAGTCCTGGGTCTCCAGCAGCGCGGCTCCTCCATGTTCTTCCTGCTCCGGCATACGCGCGCGCGCACGTCTTATAGACGTTTTTCGCGCCGTTCGGAGGGGAGGGCGGGGGGAGGCGTGCCTGCAGCGTCATACAGGGGCGCGCCTTGTGCTGTTATAGATCAGCAGGCATTGTCAGTGCTCAGTCTGAGGCTGATCTCAAAGGGAGAGGACGCAGAGCGGCAGAACAGTGACTCCCGGTGGTGGAAGAGGGGTAGTACATGCTGGACTTTGTTCCAATGCCTTTCTGTTAAGCCAAGAAATCCCCCTTTTTGCAACAGGTTGGAGGCTGGCAAACTAAGTTTGGGGTCGCTGTATGTTTGAAAAAAAAAAAAAGAAAGAGACTTATATATATTTAAAAAAAAAAAAAAAAAAAAAAAAACATACGGGGCCCCATCAGTTTTTGGGCATTAGTGAGCTATTGTCCCCTAAGCTCTAGTTTTGTACTCCTGGCCACTACAGTCTGTTGTTGTTGGCGGAGTCCCTCGATTTTGTATTATGGCTTCCAAAGGTTCGGGGTCAAAGGGTACAAAAAAGACCAAAAAACAAAGGGGTTCCCCCTCTGATTCTGATGATATGCCGATACTTTCCCCGCAACTTATTCCCATAAAGGTCGCCTTGGATGAGCCATTAGGGGGGTCTGGTGCGGAGGCTGGCCCAGATCAGCCCAGCCCTGTGTTTATCACAGAGGAGATGCTAGCTGTATCCCTAGGGGGGCTAGAAGAGAGAATAGCAGCATTGATCGCTAGAGCTATTCCTGGCAAGAAACGGGTTAGATCCCCATCACCAAGAGGTGTATCCTCAGATGCTGAAATTCTCTCTCCGGAGGAATTGGAATCGCAGGAGGATCAACTAGACCTGAACCAAGAGGGTTCAGGGATTGAGGGATCTACCTCTGAGGAACCATTTTCAGACTCCCAGACAGAGAGACTGTGGGTGCAGTCTTTGACGGACATGGTCCGCTCGGCATTTAGTTTACCATTGCCAGAGCCTCAGGTTCCTCCGGTATCCTCTCTGGGCTCTTTGAAAGCTCCTTTAAGCAATGCAGTTTTTCCGGTCCATCCTCTCTTGGAGGAATTGATCTTTCGGGATTGGGTACGGCCGGACAGGATTTTTCTGCCACCGAAGAGATTTGCGGTCATTTACCCCATGGAGGAAAAATTCTCCAAGAGGTGGAGGCTCCCAGTGGTGGATGCAGCCATCTCATGTGTGAATAAATCACTAACTTGCCCGGTGGAAAACATACATATGTTTAAAGATCCGGTTGATAAACGGTTAGAGACACTTTTAAAAGCATCCTTTGCTACGGCAGGAGCAGTGGTACAGCCAGCTGTGGCTGCAATTGGAGTTTGTCAGGCGTTAAAGGACCAGACAAAAGAAATGCTAAAAGACATGCCTACCCAACAAGCAGAAGAGTTTTCTGACATTCCCAGAGCTCTGTGTTTTGCGGTAGATGCTATAAAGGATTCCATCCAGCAGGCCTCTCGTTTATCACTATTTTTGGTGCACATGAGAAGGCTCTTATGGTTGAAGAACTGGGCGGCGGAGCCCCCATGCAAAAAGCTTCTGGCAGGGTTTCTCTTCCATGGAGGACGACTCTTCGGGGAGGATCTGGATAAATACATTCAGACTATTTCAAGTGGCAAAAGTACCCTTTTACCGGTCAAGAAGACATTCCGGGGTCCTACATTTAAAAGGCAGCTCTTTCCTGTCTCGGGGCCCTCAAATTCCAGGCAGTATCGACGGCCGCCTGCACAATCCAACGTTAACAGTAGATCGCAGGGACAGGCCCCTGGGGGTAAGAGACCATGGTATCGCAAGCCGACAAAGACAGCCCCTAAGTCTGCCTTATGAAGGGGCGCCCCCACTCTCGCGGGTGGGGGGAAGGCTTCGTTTCTTCTCAGAAGTTTGGGAAGCCAAGATCCCCGACAAATGGGTTCGGGCGTCTGTAACCGCAGGCTACAGACTGGAGTTTCTAAACTTTCCTCCCCCTTATGTTCAAGAGTCAAGGCTACCAAAGGATCCAGCAAAGAAGGCCTCGATGCTGGCAGCTTTGGATCACCTGCTTTGCCAGGACGTAATAATAGAGGTGCCAGCCCAAGAGCAAGGGCTAGGTTTCTATTCCAATCTCTTTGTCATACCAAAGCCCAACGGCGATGTCAGGCCAATCTTGGACCTAAAGAGGTTAAACGGTTACCTAAGGGTTCGTTCCTTCCGGATGGAATCCATCCGGTCAGCAGTCGCCACGCTTCAGAGGGACGATTTTCTGGCTTCCATAGACATAAAGGATGCTTACCTTCATGTACCAATCTTTCAGTCGCATCAAAGATTTTTACGCTTCGCGGTGGGGCAGCGACACTTCCAATTCAGGGCGCTCCCCTTCGGGCTGGCCACGGCCCCCCGGGTATTCACGAAGATCCTAGCCCCAGTTCTGGCCAATCTAAGGATCCAAGGGGTCACAGTCCTAGCATACTTGGACGACCTTTTAATCATAGATCACTCACGGGCGTGTCTGCAACAGGCAGTAAACCTCACGGTTCAGTACCTCGAAGGGTTCGGCTGGGTCCTAAACCGGGAAAAGTCAGCGTTCCAGCCTACAAAGCAGTTGGAATACCTCGGCATGAGGTTAGACACAGAACAGCAAAGGGTGTTCCTGCCCCTTGTAAAGATCGAGGCTATCAAGGGGTTGGTTCAGTTGGTTCTAAGCAAGAAAAAACCAACTATTCGCCTGTGTATGCGATTACTAGGCAAGCTAGTGGCCACGTTCGAGGCAGTACCATACGCTCAGATCCACACTCGCGTCCTACAGGCAGCCATTCTAGCAGCCTGGGGCAAAAGAGCACATGCCTTAGAGTCCCCTTTGACGCTATCATCAAGGGTCCGACAAAGCCTGGCCTGGTGGTTGAACCCTCAGAATCTTCTAAAGGGAAGATCCTTCAGCCCTGTTGTCTGGAAGGTAGTTACCACAGACGCCAGCCTGGCAGGCTGGGGGGCGGTCTTCGAGGGGTTCTCTCGCCAGGGAACTTGGGTGAAAACAGAGAGGCAGCTCCCCATCAATATCTTGGAGATCAGAGCTGCTCGCCTAGCCCTTCTGGCATGGACCTCCAGATTACAGGGGTCCCCGGTGAGAATCCAGTCAGACAATGCCACAGCGGTGGCATACATAAACCACCAAGGGGGAACCAGGAGTCAGGCCGCTCAGAGGGAGGTGAGCTTGATTTTTCAGTGGGCAGAGGTTCATGTACCCTGCATTTCGGCGATATTCATTCCCGGAGTGGACAACCTGCAGGCAGACTTCTTAAGTCGCCAGATTCTGTCGCCAGGGGAGTGGTCTCTGCATCCCCAGGTCTTTCAGACAATCTGCCAGAAGTGGGGAATGCCAGACGTAGATATAATGGCATCCAGGTTCAACAAGAAACTAGACAGGTTCGTGTATCGAGCGAGGGACCCTATGGCCTGCGGAACCGATGCGTTGGTTTGCCCTTGGCATCAATTCAAACTTCTATATGCATTCCCTCCGCTACAGTTACTTCCTCGCCTGTTGCGCAGGATCAGAGTGGAGCACAAGCCAGTCATTCTAGTAGCTCCAGCTTGGCCCCGGAGGACATGGAACTCACTAGTCCTGAAGATGGCAGTGGGAGACCCTTGGACTCTTCCTCTACGACCAGACCTACTCTCACAAGGCCCGATCCTCCACCCTTCATTACAACGTCTAAATTTGACGGCCTGGAGGCTGAATCCCTGATTCTCAGGGGTAGAGGTCTGTCTAGGCAGGTAATTCCTACCCTGATTAGGGCTAGAAAGCCGGCCTCCAGGGTGATTTATTACAGGGTGTGGAGGAACTACGTAGGCTGGTGTGAATCCAAAAGATGGAATTCCCGCAAATATACCATTGATAGGGTGTTAAGTTTTCTCCAGCTAGGAGTGGATAAAGGCCTGGCATTAAGCACAATCAAGGGACAGATTTCAGCTCTGTCAGTGTGGTTTCAGAGGCCGCTGGCCACCCACTCGCTGGTAAAGACCTTCATACAGGGGGTCTTGCGTATTAATCCTCCTGTCAAGTCACCAATTTGTCCATGGGACTTAAATCTTGTCCTGTCCACTCTACAGAAACAACCCTTTGAGCCGTTGGCTGAGATTCCTTTAGTTTTACTGACAAGAAAGTTGGTTTTCTTGGTCGCCATAGTTTCGGCCAGGAGGGTGTCAGAGTTAGCAGCCTTATCGTGTAAGGAACCATATCTCGTTCTACATAAGGACAGGGCAGTTCTCCGGCCCCATCCTTCCTTTCTACCAAAGGTTATATCCAATTTTCACTTGAACCAGGATTTGGTACTTCCATCCTTCTTTCCGAAACCCACATCTAGAAAGGAGGGGTTGCTGCATACCTTGGATATTGTCCGGGCCATGAAGGCCTATCTTAAAGCTACAGAAAAGATCCGGAAAAGATGTGTTGTTCGTTCTACCAGATGGCCCCAAGAAGGGGCAGGCAGCTGCAAAATCCACCATCTCGAGATGGATTAGACAATTAATCATTCAGGCCTACGGTTTGAAGAGGTTGCCTCCTCCTTTGTCGGTAAAGGCCCATTCTACCAGGGCCATGGGCGCCTCCTGGGCAGCACACCATCAGATCTCTATGGCTCAGATATGCAAGGCGGCGACGTGGTCATCAGTCCACACGTTTACAAAGTTTTATCAACTAGACGTGAGAAGGAATGCGGATTCTGCCTTTGGACAGGCAGTACTACAGGCTGCAGTTTAAGATCCTCGGGATCAGGGGCACCCTTGGTTGTAAAAAAGAAAAAAAAAAAAGTGTTTTCTTGACTAAGTTGGAATTATTATTATTATTTGAGTATACCTCTAAATTAAATCTAGTTTGAGAAGATGTCTCCCTCCCCTCATTAAAGCATTGCTTTCGGACATCCCATATAGTAATGAATATGCCGCTCTGTGTCCCGTGATGTACGAGAAAGAAAAAGGGATTTTTAAATACAGCTTACCTGTAAAATCTTTTTCTTGGAGTACATCACGGGACACAGAGCTCCCACCCCTCTTTTGGGGAACATTTTTGGGAGGCATACTGCTTGCTACAAAACTGAGGGACTCCCTCTAGGGGAGGGGGTTATATAGGGAGGGGACTTCCTGTTTGAGATTGCCAGTGTCCACACCTGAAGGTACTCCATATAACCCATATAGTAATGAATATGCCGCTCTGTGTCCCGTGATGTACTCCAAGAAAAGGATTTTACAGGTAAGCTGTATTTAAAAATCCCTTTTTTACCTCCCTGCACCTCTGCTCCCCACTTCACACCCCCCTGCAGCTATGCCCCCCATTTCTCACCACAGCCCCCTTACAGCTTTGCACCCCCCATTTCACCCCCTGCACCTCGGCTCCCCACTTCACCCCCCCCCCGCAACTCTGCTCCCCACTTCACACCCCACTGCAGATTTTCCCCCCAATTCTCACCACAGCCCCTTCACAGCTCTGCCCCCCCATTTTACCCCCTTGCACCTCTGCTCCCCACTTCACACCCCACTGCAGATTTTCCCCCCCAATTCTCACCACAGCCCCTTCGCAGCTCTGCCCCCCATTTTACCCCCTTGCACCTCTGCTCCCCACTTCACACCCCACTGCAGCTTTGCCCCCCATTTCTCACCACAGCCCCCTTGCAGCTCTGCTCCCCATTTCAGCCCCCCTGCACCTCTGCTCCCCACTTCACACCCCCTGCAGCTCTGCTCCCCACTTCACACCCCACTGCAGCTTTGCCCCCCATTTCTCACCACAGTCCCCTTGCAGCTCTGCTCCCCATTTCAGCCCCCCTGCACCTCTGCTCCCCACTTCACACCCCCTGCAGCTCTGCTCCCCACTTCCCACGCTCCTGCATGTTTTCCCCTCTAATTATCAACACAGGTTCCCCGCAGCTTGACCCCATTTCACCCCCCCCCCCGCACCTCTGCTCCCCACTTCACACTCCCTGTAGCTCTGCTCCCCACTTCACACCCCACTGCAGCTTTTCCCCCCAATTCTCACCACAGCCCCTTCGCAGCTCTGCCCCCCATTTCACCCCCCTGCACCTCTGCTCCCCACTTCACACCCCTGTAGCTCTGCTCCCCACTTCACACCCCCCTGCAGCTATGCCCCCCATTTCTCACCACAGCCCCCTCACAGCTTTGCACCCCCCATTTCACCCCCTGCACCCCTGCTCCCCACTTCACAACCGACTTCAGATTTCCCCCCAATTCTCACCACAGCCCCTTCGCAGCTCTACCCCCCATTTAACCCCCTGCACCTCTGCTCCCCACTTCACACCCCACTGCAGCTTTGCCCACCATTTCTCACCACAGCCCCTTGCAGCTCTGCTCCCCATTTCACCCCCCTGCCCTCTGCTCCCCACTTCACACCCCCTGCAGCTCTGCCCCCCACTTCCCACGCTCCTGCATGTTTTCCCCTCTAATTATCAACACAGGTTCCTCGCAGCTCGACCCCATTTCACCCCTCTGCACCTCTGCTCCCCACTTCACACTCCCTGTAGCTCTGCTCCCCACTTCACACCCCACTGCAGATTTCCCCCCAATTCTCACCACAGCCCCTTCGCAGCTCTGCCCCCCATTTTACCCCCTTGCACCCCTGCTCCCCACTTCACACCCCACTGCAGCTTTGCCCCCCATTTCTCACCACAGCCCCCTTGCAGCTCTGCCTTCCATTTTTACCCCCTGCACCTCTGCTCCCCACTTCACAACCCACTGCAGATTTTCCCCCCAAATCTCACCACAGCCCCTTCGCAGCTCTGCCCCCCATTTAACCCCCTGCACCTCTGCTCCCCACCCCACTGCAGCTTTGCCCACCATTTCTCACCACAGCCCCCTTGCAGCTCTGCTCCCCATTTCACCCCCCTGCACCTCTGCTCCCCACTTCACACCCCCTGCAGCTCTGCCCCCCACTTCCCACGCTCCTACATGTTTTCCCCTCTAATTATCAACACAGGTTCCTCGCAGCTCGACCCCATTTCACCCCTCTGCACCTCTGCTCCCCACTTCACACTCCCTGTAGCTCTGCTCCCCACTTCACACCCCCCTGCAGCTATGCCCCCCATTTCTCACCACAGCCCCCTCACAGCTTTGCACCCCCCATTTCACCCCTGCACCTCTGCTGCCCACGTCACACCCCCCTGAAGCTCTGCCCCCCACTTCACACCCCCTGTACCTCTGCTCCCCACTTCACACCCCACTGCAGCTTTGCCCCTCATTTCTCACCACAGCCCCCTTGCAGCTCTGCCCTCCATTTTTACCCCCCCCCCCCGCACACTTCTGCTCCCCACTTCACACCCCACTGCAACTTTTCCCCCCAATTCTCACCACAGCCCCTTCGCAGCTCTGCCCCCCATTTCACCCCCTGACTCTCTGCTCCCCACTTCACACCCCCCCACTGCAGCTTTGCCCCCCATTTCTCACCACAGCCCACTTGCAGCTCTACTCCCCATTTCACCCCCCGCACCTCTGCTCCCCACTTCACACCCTCCTACAGCTTTGCCCCCCACTTCACACATCCCTGCAGCTTTGCCATCCAATTCTCACCACCGCCCATTCACAGCTATGCCCCCCCACTTTTCACCCCCCTGCAGCTCTGCCCCCTCATTCTCCCACCTTTGTGCAGATGTACAGCAGAGCATAGAGCTGAAGGCAAGAAACCTCTGGACAGGGGGCAGGAGCTGCAGTGGGAATTAACAAGCTGATTGGTTGCTAGAACTGCTCTACATCCTAGCAACCAATCAACAGGTAGTTAGCTTGAAAAGTTAACTCTGGGAGCTTCCACTCCACATCTACATCTCTTCTGCCTCCAGCTCTCTGCTCTGCTATAATAATGACAGCGACAGAGGCTGGGAGAAGAACCAGCTGCTAAATGGCGGGACGGATGAGGGATGGCTGGATGGAACACTGACCTGGTCCAGTAAGCCCTAACAATGAACTCCAATTATTTGCTCCCTTTTGGTCAGTTAAATGTACCCTTGAAAGTGTTATGTTATGTCTTTTCGATAAGTGAAAAAAAAACTATTGATTGATCCTGCCAGAAATCCATCGAGTTGATAACTTCCTGTACACTCTGCTGCACTTTTTTTCAGTTGCATTGTTACCAGCTCTCTTTTTGGACTACAGCGCTCTTCCCATCTATGTTATGTAGAAGAGGAAAGAGGGAGATGTTCTCTAGTCCTGTGGATGACAACGCTGCTCTCCAAAAAACTGACCACACTGTAACCACACCGAAAATTAAAAAAAAAAAGTTTGTCAGAAGATTTTGTAAATAAGTAATTTTTCTCCTTCACTGATGTGCCCTGATGAGGCGGCACTGATGAAATGGCACTGATGAGATGGCACTGATGGGCAATTATAGATGGCATGGACAGGCATCACTGATGGACACTGAAAGGCATCATTGACTGGCATTACTGATGCACACAGATTGGCATCACTGATGGGCACATATTGGCATCACTGATGGTTGCTGACTGGCATCACTGCTAGGCACTGTTGGGGCTGCACTCCCCTGAGTGGAGATGCGGCTGATCGGCTCTCTTTGCCTCACTCTCAGTGTGAGGCGAGGAGAGTCCATTATCTGCACCTTTGTGTTTACATGTGATCAGCTGTGATTGGAGACAGCCGATCGCATGGGTAAAGAGCCACGTCATTGGCTCTTTACCGAGATCGGGGTTCCGGCGTGTCCCATGGACACAGCGTGCCCTCATATGAGAGCGGTGAGACTTGAGCCATGTCATTTGATGTTGTCCCAGAACGAGAGGAGATCCTGCCCGCCATCATTTGACTATATGGCGAGTGGGAACTGGTTAAAAACTTGCCTGAGTCCTGTATCGATCCAGCGCTTGCCTGGCTGCTGGTCTTCTCTCTCCTCACCCTGAGAGTAGCCATTGGCTCCTGCTGCTGTCAGTCAAATGCTGTGAGGAGCGGGGTTGGAGGGGCAAGATGCACTGTGTGTCTGTGGATATACACAGCCTGGCTCAGGAATGAGGCCTGACAAAAGCCTACATAGCACTCCAGTTTACAATACAATGCATATAGGACATGCTGGAATTTTTATTTTATTTTTTTCTGAGTGCAGTTGGTCTTTTCCTTTGGATTTCTACAGTCTGTGAAATGTAGAGTGACCCCCCTGCCCGTGTTCAGCACTCGATCTTCCATGAGGCTGACCCGATTTAGGATTGAGAGCAGTCTACCCCATATTTTTGCCAAGATTAAAACCTTTAAAAATAAAATATTTTTAACCACTTATCCTTCGGTGAACATCATATGATGCCCTGGGCGTTCTGGCAAATTTCACACGGGCGTCTCTGTTTGCCGGAATCTGCAACAAAAAGGTGAGTGGGGTCCTGACTGGAGCAGAGCAACTAGCAGATGGCATACGTGGTGTGCAACATGGGAACACTATAGCAGGAGGATGAACAGGACTGGAGAGTGAGGACTGTGCAGTGGAGGATCAGCAGAGCTGGGTGAACGGAGCAGGATAAACTAGCAGATGTCACACATGGGAGCAATATAGCAGAAGGTGAGCAGGGGCCGGAGAGAGAGAGGAGAATCAGAAAACCAGAGGATCAGCAGAGATGGAGGTTATTATTAAGTGGGGGATCAGTGGAACTGAGGGTTACTACTGAGTGGGAGATCAGCAGAGCTGGGAGGTACTACTGAGTGAGTGAGTGAGAAACTTATAGAGCGCAACGCTTGCGAACTGAATCGCCTCTGGGCGCTGTTTCTATTCCTCGGATAAAGGAAGGCCTTGCCTTCAGAAGAGATAGGTTTTATTCATTCTCCTGAAGGCCAAGTGGTCCGACTCCAGTCGGATGGTGATTGGTAGTGCATTCCACAGTCGCGGTCCTTGGACAGCAAATCTCCGATCTCCTTTGGATTTGTATCTTGCCTTTGGTATGTGCAGTAGGTTCTGATTTGTGGATCGCAGAGTGCGATTGGGGTTATGGGCTTTTATTTTTTCACATAGATATTGGGGAGCGTTTCCTTGAATACACTTATGTGTAAGGCAGAGTGCCTTAAAAGTGATTCTGTCTTTCACTGGCAACCAGTGAAGGGATCTAAGCGAAAGGGAGATTGACTCCCACGTTTTTTTACCAGTCACTAATCGTGCAGCCGTATTTTGAACGACTTGCAGACAAGTGATTTGGTATTTGGGAAGACCTAAATAGAGGGCATTTGCATAGTCAAGTCTGGAATTGATCATTGTTCCCACCACAACTGCAATGTCTTTAGGAATAAAAGGGGTGAGTTGGCGTAACTGGAGCAGCAGATGATGGGATCCGCTCGCTACCGCCCGTATTTGTGCATCCATTGTCATGTGGGAGTCAAAAATGACTCAGAGACTTTTGACTTTGACGCTCGGGGCGATAATTTTTCTCAGAATGGGTGGTGGGGTCCAAGTGGAGGTGGGGAGACTTTTCCTGTTTGCGTGAAACAGGAGAAGCTCTGTTTTCGAACCATTGAGTTTTAGATAACTGGATGTCATCCAGTTATCTATTAGGGTGAGGGTTCTCTCTAATCCGGGGGAGTGATCCTTTCCGTTGCTAACGCAGAGCTTCTGGTTGCTGATGAACTCAAAGAGGGGGCGGAGATAGATATTGAACAGTACCGGTGACAAGGGAGATCCCTGAGGGACTCCGCATGATACCGTACGCATTTCTGACGTGAAAGATCCCAATTTCACTGTTTGTGACCTGTTTTCCAAGAAGGAGGAGAACCAAGGTAGGTCCGCTTTCGTGACTTTGGCCACTTCAGCTAGCCTAGCGAGTAGTAGTCCGTGGTCTACCGTGTCAAAGGCCGCACTTAGGTCCAACAGGAGAGAGGATTCTCCTTCATCTGCTGCCTCTAGGACGTCATTCCATATTTTTACCAGAGCCGTTTCAGTTCCGTGCCCGGGGCGGAAGCCTGATTGAAACGTATCAAGTAGTTTTTGTGTTTCTAAATGCTGTTGTAATTGTTGTACAACTTCTTTCTCCATTATTTTGGAGAAAACATTTAGACCCGTTATGGGTCTCCTATTGTTTGGGTGTTTTGGGTCAAGGGTGGGTTTTTTCAGGATAGGTTTTATGGTACCTTGTCTCAACAAGGAGGGCACCATGCCCTCCTTGAATGATTGGTTTATAAGCTGCGTGATAGCAGGTGCCAGTATATCGGCACTTTCTTTCAGCAGTTTAGTGGGAATGATGTCATTGGGTGCTGTGCTGTTGCGCAGAGACCGAATGATGTTTTTAGTGGCAGCGATGGAGATGGGTTTTAAGGTGAATTTCTGCGGTTGAGGCGGGTATATAATGGTATCGGGGTTAGGATTCGGGGTGGGATTCATGCAGATTTCATTTTGCTCAATGCTTACCCGGATTCTTTCAATTTTATTAATGAAATAATCCGATAGTTCGTTGCAAAATTCTTGTGAATCAGCATTGGGGGGCTCTAAACAGGCTGGATTCATCGACTGTGACACCAGCTTGAAGAGATCACGGGGGCGGTTTAGGGCCTTGGTGATGATGTTGGCAAAATTATTTTTTTTTGCCATAAAGATTTCCTTATGATATTTCTTTGTTATTGTCTTATAAATAGTGTGGTTTCTATCTGAAGAGCTCCTTTTCCATGCAGCTTCTGCTCTTCTACGCTCTTGCTTTAGCAACGTCAGCTGGTCACTAAACCAGCCGGCGTTGTTTTTCCAAAAGCAAGTTTTGCGTTTTGGTGCCACCCAGTCGGCGGACTGAAGTAGCGCCTTGTTGATGGCGTCAAGTGTTTCTACGGCTGTTCATTGTTGTTGTATTGTGTTTATTTTATTTTCTAGGGTCGTTTTGAAGAGTTCCGAATGGAGCTTCTTCTGAGATCTAATCCAGTGAGTTATCTGTTTTATTTGGGCTGAGGTGGTTGGGGATAATAGATTTAATGGCATGGTGATCGGTCCATGGTAGTGGCTCATTTTCCCCGATCTCAATTTCCAACTCCTGTTTGAAAATGAGATCGAGGGTATGGCCTGAGGCATGAGTGGGGCCTCGAATTAATTGACGCAGACCTAATCCTTCTAGATGGTTGATGCAAGCGTCAGCGATGGGTTCCAATGAGGAGTTGGCCCAGAGGTTGAAATCCCCAAGCACCAAAAGGTGTTTGATGCTTAGGGTGTAAGAGGAGATAAATTCTGTTAATGACGTGAGAAGGTGCGTTTTTGGGCCAGGAGGTCTATAGCACAGTAGCATATGGACCGTGTCTTGGCACAGTAGCATATGGACCGTGTCTTGGGGGTTTGTTTGCAGCTGTAGAGTGAGGGTTTCCATAAATGGAAGCGAGTATTGGAGGACTGGTTTGGTGATCGAGAGGTGAGTCTTGTGGATCACCGCCAGACCTCCCTCTCTTTGCCCTAATCTGTTCTGCATTTGGATGCGATAATTTGAAGGCACCAATTCTTCTAGAATGGTGTTGCAATCGCCTGGGAGCCAACTTTCTGTGATAAAGAGGCAATCTATATTGTGTAGAAGGATGAAATCATGGATTTCTTCCCGGTGTTTTACTGCCGATCTAGTATTGACCAGAGCGCAGGATATGCGTTTGGGCTGGAGTGTTTTAGGGCTTTTTTGGTGACTGTTGGGAGTGTTGAGGCAAACGGTTTTAATTCCCATATGGTTTCTGCAGAGTATTTCAGATAACCCATGGTTGCAGGAAAAAGCGGGAAGTATTTGTGGGAGGGGGGGGGGGGTTGGCGATGCTGGGGAGGAGGAATAGGGAAGCGAACCTGTCACTTCTCTATGTCCTTCCTTTTTTTTCAATTGGTCCAGAGGAAGGCAAAAAAAAAAAACCAGGTGTGCTGTGCCAATCTGCCTTACCTGGGGAAAAAATTCCTTCCTGATCCCAATCGGCGATCGGTCGCAACCCTGGATCAATTTATAAAAATAGGGGTGTTAGCTTTCAGATTGAAAACAGGGTCTGTGTCAGGGAGGGTGAGGGAGGTGTATTGTAGTCCTGTGGGTGTACCAAGATGGCCGCCGACCGGGACTAGGCCCGAGCCGGGGGCTAAAGTACAGGAGGGGATCGATGGGGGAAAAGAAAGGGCCTACAGGGTGTAGAGCGTGTGAAGGTCCTCGGGGGGGGCCCGAATACTATTTTATGGTGCTTTTAACTATTTTTTATAGTGCTCTTCGGCGTGCGGGAGGGGCGTCTCGCTAGGCCGCGGGCGAAGCCGCGGACTTTCCTGGGACGCCCTCCCGCACTTGTGGCCACGATACTGATTTTTGGGGCTTGTCTGAGAGCCCCGAAGATTGCGGTGGTGAGGTGGAGAGCGAGGGATCCCGGAGGGCTGAGGCGGGCTGTGGGATGAAGTGTGGGATCCCGGGGGGGTGGGGGGGTCCCAGTCGTTCGCTCCCCAGGACTTGGAGAGCCATGGCTATCCTGAGAAGGATGGCCGTATCCAGTCCCAGGGGGTAGACCAGGCTGACCAGGTGACTGCTTACCTTGAGGAGAGAGTGTCAGGGGAGAGGAGGGTTGCTGCTCCTGGGTGCGATTGCTGTGAGGCTGGGCTGGGACAGAGAGCTAAGAGCAAAGACCTGCCTGCCTGGAGCCAAATGTACATGCCCTACTGCTAGGGAGACGTGCGCCGTAGTGTGCTCCTGCTGCTAATCCGGTGCAAGGCATGTGTGTGTCGTACAATGTCGTATTGAGTGGGGGATCAGCAGAGCTAGGGTAGGGTTGTCCCGATACCACTTTTTTTAGGACCGAGTACAAGTACCGATACTTTTTTTCATGTACTCGCCGATACCGAATACCAATACTTTTTTTTAAATGTCCCCCCACAGATGCAGCCATGTCCCCCCACAGTAGGGTGACCAGACATCCCCAGTTTCAGGGGACAGTCCCCTGATTGAGGACACTGTCCCCGGACCAAGTCTGTCCCTGGTTTTGTCCCCAGATTGGATTTAATAGGGGGTAGGGGCAATTTCAAAGACAGTCAGTGCAGAATTAAAATAAAAAAATTTAGAATTACACACCCCCCGCTCCGCCGTGCCTTCTAGCAGAGGGGGGTGTATTTTTCCCATTATCTGTGCCCCTTTCTGATGATCATGTGCTGGTCGGAGTGGAGGGAATATTACTTCAGTTTCGGGAGCATGCCCATTTAGCTTCGCTCGCATGTTCTTCTGCCTTGGCTCAAAACCCGGCCAGCCACCTGCCTATCTCCTTGCCTTCCTTGGTGGAGTGATCTTCCTTTGCTCCCCACCCAGTAGTAGCCGGGGGCACGAAGAGTAAGACTTGAGAGGCTGTGAGGTGGGCGGCGATGGGCAGAGAGTCGCTGATTGTTGCCATTACTAGTAAAGAAAAAATATGTCCCTGGATTTCATTTTAAAAATCTGGTCACCTTACCCCACAGATGCAGCCATGTCCCCCCACAGATGCAAGTATTCTATTTAGGCATCGGGGGGCATTTGCGGGAGTACAAGTACTCCGGCAAATACTTGGTATCAGTCCTGATACCAATACGGGTATCGGTATCGGGACAACCCTACTGAGAGGTACTACTGAGCGTGGGATCAGCAGAGCTGTGAGGTACTACTGAGCGTGGGATCAGCAGAGCTGCAAGGTACTACTGAGCGTGGGATCAGCAGAGCTGCAAGGTACTACTGAGCGTGGGATCAGCAGAGCTGCGAGGTACTACTGAGCGTGGGAACAGCAGAGCTGCAAGGTACTACGGAGCGTGGGATCAGCAGAGCTGCGAGGTACTACGGAGCGTGGGATCAGCAGAGCTGCGAGGTACTACTGAGCGGGGGATCAGCAGAGCTGAGAGTTACTACTGAGTGGGGGATCAGCACAGCTGGGCGGTACTACTGAGTGGGGGATGAGCAGTACTTAGAGGCATTACTAAGGGGGGGATGAGCAGAGCTGAGAGGTACTACTGAGCAGCGGATATGCAGAACTGGGAGGTACTACTGAGTGGGGGATCAGCAGAGCTTAGAGGCATTACTAAGCGGGGGCTGAGCAGAGCTGAGCGGTACAACTAAGCGGGGGATGAGCAGAACTGGAGGTACTAGCAGTGTCGGCTGGTGTTCAATTGTCTTGGGGTGGGTGGCCCGCAGCCTCCACCCAGCCAGGTACTAAAGAGCCAAGGTTCTATTGGGCCCCAATACGGGTATCGGTATCGGGACAACCCTACTGAGAGGTACTACTGAGCGTGGGATCAGCAGAGCTGAGAGGTACTACTGAGCGTGGGATCAGCAGAGCTGAGAGATACTACTGAGCGTGGGATCAGCAGAGCTGAGAGGTACTACTGAGCGTGGGATCAGCAGAGCTGAGAGGTACTACTGAGCGTGGGATCAGCAGAGCTGAGAGGTACTACTGAGCGTGGGATCAGCAGAGCTGCAAGGTACTACTGAGCGGGGGATCAGCAGAGCTGCGAGGTACTACTGAGCGGGGGTTCAGCAGAGCTGCGAGGTACTACTGAGCGGGGGTTCAGCAGAGCTGCGAGGTACTACTGAGCGTGGGATCAGCAGAGCTGCGAGGTACTACTGAGCGTGGGATCAGCAGAGCTGCGAGGTACTACTGAGCGGGGGATCAGCAGAGCTGCGAGGTACTACTGAGCGTGGGATCAGCAGAGCTGCGAGGTACTACTGAGCGTGGGATCAGCAGAGCTGCAAGGTACTACTGAGCGTGGGATCAGCAGAGCTGCGAGGTACTACTGAGCGTGGGAACAGCAGAGCTGCGAGGTACTACGGAGCGTGGGATCAGCAGAGCTGCGAGGTACTACGGAGCGTGGGATCAGCAGAGCTGCGAGGTACTACTGAGCGGGGGATCAGCAGAGCTGAGAGTTACTACTGAGTGGGGGATCAGCACAGCTGGGCGGTACTACTGAGTGGGGGATGAGCAGTACTTAGAGGCATTACTAAGCGGGGGATGAGCAGAGCTGAGAGGTACTACTGAGCAGCGGATATGCAGAACTGGGAGGTACTACTGAGTGGGGGATCAGCAGAGCTTAGAGACATTACTAAGCGGGGGCTGAGCAGAGCTGAGCGGTACAACTAAGCGGGGGATGAGCAGAACTGGAGGTACTAGCAGTGTCGGCTGGTGTTCAATTGTCTTGGGGTGGGTGGCCCGCAGCCTCCACCCAGCCAGGTACTAAAGAGCCAAGGTTCTATTGGGCCCCTTTAAAACAAATAGAATATCAACACACACACAGGACATTAGCCGAGCTTCATTAAAGTTTCAAAAAAGCACCACTGAAGCATCACAGAAGCATCAAAAAAGCATGTTTAAGCGGTAGGTGCTTTAATGTATGTTAAAGTCAAAGCATGTGTAAAGGAGCCCTCAGTGCACTGGGAGACACAGGTACAGCTTCTAGTTCTGCAGCCTATTGCGCAAAGGGTCCAAGGCCCATTCACATGTGAGCGATGTGAGAGCATTGCGTTTTTCCTGTGGTTTTTTTTCTTTATTTATTTTTGCTAATTTTTGCACAACCTGTAGGGCAGCCCACGCTCTAGAAACATGCCAAACTAGCTCCTGTACCTTTTTTTGGAGCTGACGTTGGCATGTTTTTGAATATTTAATTTTTGTGACAAAACGCCAGTTTCTTTAGAGCATTTGGGGTGCGATTTATCAATGAATGCACCCTTAACGCACTGTTTTTTTTTTTACTAAAGGCAAATCCACTGTGCACTGCAAGTGCACTTGGAAGTGCAGTCCCTGCAGATCTGAGGGGAACATGCAGATCTACAGTGACTGCATTTCCAAGTACACTTATAGTGCACAGTGGATTTGCGCTTTCCGAGGCGGTTAGATGTGAACAGGGCCAAAATCTTTAAAGGTCCTAACCCACCTTTGCAGAACTTTCAAGTGTGCTAATTAGTGGCGGTACGTCCATAAAAGGTGCACAGGCACCACCCCCTCTCTCCTGCCACCTCTCTATCGCCATTGCACCATTGTATGAATCTATCTATGGTCACCCCTGCCACCCCCTATTCAGGTGCCCGGCCCAATTCCAGCACCTGAATTACAGCGGCGGAGGTGTTTTTTGGAAGCACCTGATTAGAGCCACAGGCTCTAATTGGCGTCCAAAAAGGAGCGGGAGCTCGCTGTTCACTCAATGTTGTGTTAGGAAAGCAAATGAATATTCGCTTTCCTAACACTGAACCGCCTCTCAGCCAATTAAATGCTTGGGTCTGTTACCTGTCATCCAATTGGCTGAAACGACAGGTTCTGTGATTGGACGTCGCCTATCAGGCATCCAATCATAGCAGATGTTGGGAAGAGAGGACGGGAGAAGACATTGAGGAGCGTGAAGGACATCGCCGACATGACCCGCTGTCCCACCGAGACAGGTAAGTGCCGGGCCGGCAGGGTATGCACACTGGCAGCAATTGGTGAGCACAGTAGGGGCAATTGATGGGCACATTGGCAGCAGTTGATGGACACAGTGGCGGCAATTGATGGACACAGTGGCAGCAATTGATGGGCACAGTGTCAGCAATTGATGGGTAGATTAGCGGCAATTGATGGCACAGTGGCGGCAATTCATGGGCACAGTGGCTGCGTTTTGATGGGCACAGTGGCTGCGTTTGATGGGTACAGTAGCTGCGTTTGATGGCACAGTGGCAGTAATTTATGGGTACAGTGGCTGCATTTGATGGGCACAGTGGCTGCATTTGATGGGCACAGTGGCTGCGATTGATGGGCACAGTAGCTGCGATTGATGGGCACAGTAGCTGCGTTTGATGGGCACAGTAGCTGCGTTTGATGGGCACAGTGGCGGCGATTGATGGGCACAGTGGCAGCGATTGATGGGCACAGTAGCTGCGTTTGATGGGCACAGTAGCTGCGTTTGATGGGCACAGTAGCTGTGTTTGATGGGCACAGTGGCTGCAATTGATGTTTTTTTTTTCAGTTTGTTTGCGCACCCCAAAAATTTGGAGCACCAGCCGCCACTGGTGCTAATGCGTGTTAAACATACGCCTGTGTTACTTTGTAACTAAAACAATTGACGTAATGCTTGCTGCTCGAAGGCAAAGGAGCAATGTGCAATGCAGAGTGACCTATAGCTCTAGAGCTACCAATTAACCATGCTTTTTTAAGCTGTGTCTTTGTTTTCGAAAACAAAAGTTGCTCTAAGCATTTTTACCCTGAAAGTGAATGTAACCCAAGAACAATGTAATATACTGTATTGCAGCTGACCAGCTTTTACAGTCCATTTGCACTTGTGTGATTTCCATTGCGCCTTAACAGTGCAACTTTGATGTGACTTTGGATGACTACGACTTTTTTGCAACTCCAGCTTTGACCAATGCGATTTCTTTTTCTCTACAAAGTCGCACACAAGTTTCATGTAGATCATGCAGATGCGGCTTTTGAGGGTTTACATTGCAGTCTATGGCCCTCAAGTCGTGTGAAAGTTGGACTAAAGTAGTGCCAGAGGATCAGCAGAGCTGGGAGTTACTATCAAGTGGGGGATCAAAGTAGTGCAGGAACTACTTTACTTTGGGGTCCAAAGTCACATGACAAGTCAAGCAAGTGTGAATGGGGCCTTAGATGTGGGAGCAATATAACTAACAAACGGCAGAGACAGAAAGCACAAGAAAATCACAAGGTTTCTGTCAAGATAAGTGCTGAGGGCTTCACAGAACAGCTGTATTTATACCGAGATTAAATAACACAGGTGGCCTCTATTTACCAATTAGGTGACTTCTGAAGGCAATTGGTTCCACTAGATTTTAGTTGGGGGTATCAGAGTAAAGGGGGCTAAATACAAATGCACACCACACTTTTCAGAAAAGAATTTGAAAACCATTTATCATTTTCCTTCTACTTCATAGTTTTGTGCCACTTTGTGCTGATCTATCACATCAAATCCCAATAAAATACATTTACGTTTTTGATTGTAACACGACAAAATGTGGAAAATTTCAAGGGGTATGAATACATTTTCAAAGTACTGTAGGTGTATAGGTAGTCAGTGGAGAAAGGCCTTCTCACATAGGTGTGTAGGTGGTCAGTGGAGAGTGACCCTAATAGAATGGTGGTCAATGGGAAGAGTGGTGTCAGTGGTTACATATTGGAGAGGCAGAAATTGCTTTAGGAATCCCTAGCAACCTCTGAAGGCAGACAAGGTGGCTTGGGAGCAAACCCGCATGGGAGCCCCCATAGAAAGCTACTTCCTATGGAAGCACTCCCCGATGAGGAGGAGCCAGGAGTGCCGGCGGGGGAACGTAGAAGAAGAGGATTGGGCTACTCTTTGCAAAACCATTACACAGGTAAGTATGTTTATTATTTTAAAGGAATAAAACTGTTTTCTATAGGCTGAATGTATTAATGTACTGTGGTTATTTTCTAACCTCCCTTCATATACACTCTCTCTTATAGGACTAGAAAATGTTGGATTTCTTGCAGGATACGGGCAGAAATGTATTCCCAACACTCCCCAAACTCACCGAAGAAGGTAAGTGCATAAGTCAAAGATAAACTGTCAGTTTAAAGTGGGTGTAAACCCACTATAAAAAAATAAAAAAACTAACACCTGCAAGACAAAGGCATAATTAGCTAGTGTGCATAGCATACTAGCTCATATGTAATACAGTACTCACCTGCGATTGAAGCCCCAGCTGCGGTGCTTGACACAGCACCAGTCACCGACATGGCGTCCCAGGGTTACTTCCGGGTATCGCGGCTCCGGCGCTGTGATTGGCTGGAGCCGCAATGACGTCACTCCTGTTTCGTTGTTTACGAAGCAAGCACTGTATACATCGGCACAAAACTCTAGTGTAAATATCTCTTAAACCATGTAGGTTTAGAAGATATTACTAGCATCTACGGGTAAGCCTTAATCTAGGCTTACCTGTAGGCAAAAGTGGTCTGTAAGGGTCCACAACCACTTTAAAGCGGAGTTCCACCCAAAAATGGAACTTCCGCTTAACCCACTCCTCAGCCCCTTACATGCTACATTTGGCATGTAATTTGTTTTGGGGGGGTGGGGGCTTCAGGAGGAGTGGGACTTCCTGTCCCACTTCCTCCTTCCGCCGAGGGGCTGGTAAAGTGATTAGCTTAATCGTCTTACTGCAGCCCCTCCCTGTAGGCGATCGCCTGGGACATGTCACAGGTCCCAGGCGATCGCCTGTCCAATGGGAAGGCGCAGCGCCGTTCGCGCATGCGCAGTGGGTGCCCGGCTGTGAAGCCGAAAGCTGTCACGGCCGGGTGCCCACACTTGAAATGAAGACGCCGGCCGGGGAGGGGGGAGAGGTGCGGAGCCCCGGCCGGCGCAAAGCTCGAACCATGGAGAAGGTAAGCGTATGTTTATTAAAAGCCAGCAGCTGACTTTTAATAAACATAAAAAAAAGACTGGAACACCCCTTTAAAGGGTTAGTCCACCCAAAACTGATATTTGGGTTTTAATAGTTTCTAGAGTGTTAATCCCCCCAATAGTTTTTTACATCCTTGGGGACTCTGGGGAGATCGTTGCTTTTATTTTTCCGTCTGCACACCTGCTGTGGCCATTATGAGGGGTCCCTACTGTCTTAGGCCTTGTACACACGAGCAGACAGATTTGTTCAAATCGGTCGGACAGACCGATTTGAACAAATCTGTCTGCTGGGATGTATTGGTTTGATCGTGTACACACGATCAAACCAAAATCCCCGCCGGCAGACGGCGCGCTGACGTGGCGGTGCCGTTGACGCCGCCACGTTACCGCACCAGTAAGTGAATTACTTCCGCGCATGCGTCGAATCCATTCGACGCATGTCCGAGAAGATATGTCTGCTGGTTAGCGTACTAACCAGCAGACATATCGGTCCGACGGGTGGCCAAATCCGTCGGCTCGCCCGTACACACGATCGAATCTGTCTGCTGGGACGGTCGGGCCGACCGTTTCCAGCAGATAGATTTGATCGTGTGTACGCGGCCTTAGGGTTAGGGCCCTGTTTATAATAGAGAGTGTTTGGATATTGAACACTGCAGTGTTTACTCCCCACCAACTCAGCATTCTAATAAATAAGTTATAAATCACTGTCTACGGCAGCCTTTTCCAACCTTTCTAAAATGGGGGAACCATTAAAATAAATGGTCGTTTTCAGGGAACCCCTGCTAATAATGAAATTTTCTACTGATTATAGTAGATTAGTGTAAATACAATATTTAAACACTTAAAATAAATAGAAGGGGTTACCCTGGGAACATAGAGGGCTGTCCGAGCTTGTCTCCCCAACCACTACTCATGCCTTGCAATTATGGAATATCTTAAATAAATTGGGACAGCTAGCCCCTATGGCTTCACCCCTAGCTCCCCTGGAAAGTTTCCCTTGGTTCACTCTCGGGGAACATCTTTCCTTTTTTCGCACTTAGGTGGAGACCTGGGGTGTGGTAGATTTGTCCAGGAGCAGGGCCTGTTATTGTTAGATGCCCTTAGGGCTCAATATGTCCGCTTTCCTTTGGACGACTGGCACTACAGGCAGCGCCAGCAATATACCTGCAGTCTGCCCCAGGCCATTTGCTCACCCCAGTGTCATGTGATTTGTTAATGTTACCAAGTCTCTGAATGCGGAGCAGGTGTGTTAAATTTGGTGTTATCACTCTCAATCTCTCAAACCGGTCACTGAAAGTTCAACATGGCACCTCATGGAAAAGAACTCTCTGAGGATCTGAAAAAAATAATTGTGCTACAT
Source organism: Rana kukunoris (assembly GCA_029574335.1). Taxonomy (NCBI): domain Eukaryota; kingdom Metazoa; phylum Chordata; class Amphibia; order Anura; family Ranidae; genus Rana; species Rana kukunoris. Next base: position 36,684,871 of record CM056050.1, on the reverse strand, counting down.
AAAGATGGCCTAGGCTATAAGAAGATTGCCAAGACCCTGAAACTGAGCTGCAGCACGGTGGCCAAGACCATACAGCATTTCTGCAGAGGTTGAGGGGGTGGGGGCGTCAGCCCGTCAGTGTTCAGACCATACGCTGCACACTGCATTAAATTGGTCTGCATGTCTGCCGTCCCAGAAGGAAGCCTCTTCTAAAGATGATGGACAAGAAAGCCTGCAAACAGTTTGCTGAAGACAAGCAGACTAAGGACATTTATTACTGGAACCATGTCCTGTGGTCTGATGAGACCGAGATAAACTTGGTTTGGATCGTGTCAAGCGTGTGTGGCTCAACCAGATGAGGAGTACAAAGACAAGTGTGTCTTTTTGGTGGGAGTGTCATGGTCTGGGGCTGCATGAGTGCTGCCGGCACTGGGGAGCTACAGTTCATTGAGGGAACCATGAATACCAACATGTACTGTGACATACGGAAGCAGAGCATGATCCCCCTCCCTTCAGGGACTGGGCTGTAGGGCAGTATTATAACATGATAACGACCCCAAACACCCCTCCAAGACGATCACTGCCTTGCTAAAGAAGCTGAGGGTAAAGGTGATGGACTGGTCAAACAAGTCTCCAGACCTAAACCCTATTGAGCATCTGTGGGGCATCCTTAAACGAAAGGTGGAGGAGCGCAAGGTCTCTAACATCCACCAGCTCTGTGATGTCACCATGGAGAAGTGGAAGAGGGCTCCAGTGGCAACCTGTGAAGCTCTGGTGAACGCCATGCCCAAGAGGGTTAAGGCAGTGCTAGAAAATGATGGTGGCCACACAAAATATTGACACTTTGGCCCCAATTTGGACATTTTCACTTAGGGGTGTACTCACTTTTGTTGCCATTGGTTTAGACATTAATGGCTGTGTATTTTGAGGGGACAGCAAATTTACACTGTTATACAAGCTGTACACTCACTACTTTACAATGTAGCAAAGTGTCATTTCTTCATAGAATACAATATTTACAGAAATGTGAGGGGTGTACTAACTTTTGTGAGATACTGTATGTATCATTATATGTCATCAGTTCTGCAGACAGTTGCTTTTTTTGGGTGTTTGCTGCTTTGCTGGGTTGCTCTTTTCTGAACCTTTTGTTGATTAAGCTCCATTCAAACCGGTTTATATCTTGTTACTAGGAGATAATTGTGAGTGCCACACAATGCATTTCTTTATACACTATGCTAATCCACTGGTGCAATTGTAAGAGTGAACGTGATATAACAATTTTCTGATCTGTATATTGTTACCTTGCTTTTTATAAAATGTTTGATAAAAACAGTCATGGCCCAGTTGCTAAATAGGAATTAAAGAAATCATATAAAAGAATAATATTTTTTTTTTTTTTTGGGAGGGTTAAAACTCCTGTCAGTTTTATTTTTGTTGCCATTTGTGTCCCATTTGGGGAGATTTCCCTTAATTTCCTGTCCCATAGCCAAAACAGGAAGTGAATTAAGTTTGGTGGTCTCAGCCTGGCTCCCGGTGGGTGTGCTATGCAAGGTACGCCTGTGCTTAGTACGCCCACCCCCCCCCCCCCCCCCCCACAAAAACCACCACACTTGCACGCACACAAAATTGGTTTAACACACACGCACTTTGGCCATGCGGTCTCCTAAAATAAAGAGAGGCGAAGGACCTACGGGGCTGGCTGGGTGGGCTGGGCTCCCTCACTCCTTCATAGGGGGAGTCCCTCTGCCCCTTTGGGGTCCCGTTGGGCCCCAGTTCGGCTCCCAAGAGGAGCAGGTAGGGCGGGGTGAGTGGGAGGCCCCCCCCCCTCACACCCGCCATTGCCACCAGGGGCATGGAGAAGGATGGCGATTTCCTCCAGGGGCCAGGCTGAGAGGCGAAGAGGATCTCGGGACCGAGCGCGGGACTTTTGAGGGGTCAAGTAAGTAAAACAGGGGCTAGGGGTGGGGGGCGGCAGCATCATCAGATGTTTTTTCACCTTAATGCATAGATTGCATTAAGGTAACATTTTTTTTTCCTTTACAACTCCTTTACCTTTGACTTTCGATGATAACAGTAAACAGGACTAAGAGAGGGGGAATCTCCCTAACGGGGGCGCAGACAGCAATACAAACTGACAGGTGTTCTCTCCTGCCTTTTAGTTATACTGTAATAATACCTAAAAAGATCTTGTTGTGGCTTTGTGTATATACTGTATTTATTGGCGTAAAACGCTCACTTTTTTTCCTTGCAAATTGGTTGCAAATAGTGTGTGCGTGTTATACGCCGATACTGAAGAACGGGGAGGGGGGCGGGGGCGAGCACCGTCACATTAAATACAGCAAGAATCTCCTGTTTACTCAGCAGCCTCTGTAATAGAAAGTCCCGTCTCCTGGGTCGGCATTGGATCAGTTATCTGTCTATTATAAAAGCCGGTCCAGGAGGCGGGACTTTGTATTAACCACTTCCTTACTGGGAAAAAATCGCAATAAGCGTTTATTGATTGGTTTGCCCAAAAGTTATAGCCACTACCAAATAGGGGATAGATTTAGGGATGAGATATTGCGGCAGACATATCAAACACTTTTGACATCATTCACATTTATACAGCGAACAGTGCTATAAATATGCACTGATTACTGTATAAATGTGAATGGTAAGGAAGGGGTTAACACTAGGGGGCGAGGAAGAGGTTAAATGTATTCCCTGGGGGTGATTCTTACTGTGGGGGAGGGGACTGACTGAGGGAGGTGACCGATCTGTGTCCCTATGTACAAGGGACACACCATTGGTCTCCTCTCTCCCTGACAGGATGTGGAGCTCTGTGTTAACACACAGAGCTCCAGGTCCCTGCTCTGTCACTGCCAATAGCGGGCACCTGGCGAACATCGCGGCCGCCAGGCATGCACATCGGCATCACGTGACACGCCGGGCACAGTTTTTCCCCGCTGCGCACCCTTGAGGAATGTAAATAGGACGTCCAGAGATGTCCACCCGGCACTCAAGTGGTTAAAGAGGCCGCCGAGTAAACAGGAGATTCTCGATGTATGTAATCTGACAGCTCTCATCCCGCCCCTCTCCCTGAGATGGGCATTGATCAGGCTGCATTCATGGCAATGGGGAGGCTGCAGATGGGCATTAATCAAGCTGCATTTATGGGCAATTTTGAGGCTGCAGATGGGCACTGATCAGGCTGCATTGATGGGCACTGACCCTTTTTTTGCTTCAAAGTTTTTTCCTGAAACTCCCTACTTAAAATGAAGGTGCGTGTTATACGCCTGTGCGTGTTATACGCCTGTGCGTGTTATATGCCGATAAATACAGTATTTAAAAATATTTATTTAAAAATATTTAACTTTTTTTTTAGTAACCTAAATATAAAAAAAAAAATGTAAATATGAATTCTTATCAAACCGGAGGTCCGCCTGACAAAAAAATATTAAAAGCTAGCAGCTACAAATACTGCAGCTGCTGACTTTTAATAAATGGACACTTACCTGTCCAGGGTGCCCGCAATGTCGGCTGCCCTAGCCACCATCCTTGGTGAGGGAATCAGGAAGTGAAGCCTTGCGGCTTCACAGCCTGGTTCCCCACTGCGCATGCGCGAGTCGCGCTGCACGTTCTCACTGGTCCCTGCTGTCTTCTGGGACGTGTGTTTCCCAGAAGACAGCGGAAGGGGGACAGTGTATGCGCAAGAATTGGCATAGGTCATCGCGATGCCCACAGTGATCTATGCCAGGAAGTGGGAGCAAATACCTGTATTACACAGGTATCTGCTCCCTCCTCCCCCCTGAGAGGTGCCAAATGTGACACCAGAGGGGGGAGGGTTCCAAAAAGTGGAAGTTCCATTTTTGGGTGGAACTCAACTTTAAATAGTTTGCAAGGTTACAGTAAAAAAAGCCCATAGTCTGGATCGCATCCCATATATCACAACATTAGTGAAACTTGAGAAGGACAATCCTTTCTAATATTTTGAAAATCAATATAAACATATCTTATCACCTGGTTCAACAAAAACAACTATACTTAAAGCGGTGTTCCAGCCCAAATTATTTTCAGCAGCTACAAAAACTGTAGCTGCTGACTTTTAATAAGGCCGCTTACCTGTCCAGGGAGCCTGCAATGTCGGCCCCCAGAGGCCGATCCGTCCGTCGAATCGGGTGCGGCCCCCGCCAAATCGCAATGGTGACCCCTGTACGTACGCCCTGGAACATATAAATATTTGGCAGGAGGAGCTGTTGGCTTCTTTTAACATGTTTTCTTATATCTTCTTAACCTTCTCTGTTGAAAAAAACCTGTGTACAGATCTCAGTCTTTTCAGATCCTTTAAGGCCGCGTACACACGATCTGCAGACCAATTTCAGCGAACATGTTCGATGGTGTGTGCGGCCCATCGGACCGTTGTCCAACGGACCAAAGTTTTAAAACATGCTTTAAAACCTGTCCGATGGAAACCTCTCCGTCGGACAGGTTCGATGGTTAGTACACAAAAGCATCGGACCAAAATCCCACACATGCTCAGAATCAAGTCGACGCATGCTTGGAAGCATTGAACTTCGTTTTTTCAGCACGTCGTTGTGTTCTACGTCACCGCGCTCTGGTCCGATGGGATTTTGGACCGATGGTGTGTACGCACATCAGACCAACAGACCAATTCAGCGTGGTCCGATGAAAGCGGTCCGTTGGACCAGTCTCATCGGACCGGTCTGATCGTGTGTACAGGGCCTAATACTGTTGTGGTTCAGTGCGCATGTTTCAACATTGTAAACCGCGTGTCCAATTCCATAAAAAATTGTGTCTATTCCCATCTCATCACTTAGTGCAATGCATTTTGAAAAAAAAAAAAAAAGATCGTTTTTTTCTGAATTTCAGTGCTCTGGGAGACATATAGAAGCCAATAGTCACATATTGAACACATATAACATGCATTTTGGAAACGCATGTTGACACAAGAAAAAATGCACCTCAATGTGCACACAAAAATCTAAATGGTAATTTCTCTACTACAGCTAGGCAACACCAATGTCCCATACACATGATCGAAAATTCCGCAAGTAAAAAGTCCGATGTGAGCTTTTGAACGGAAATTTCAGACCATATGTATGCTAAATCAGACTTTTGCTGTTGGCATTTCTGCCAGCAAAAGATTGCGAGCTGGTTCTCAAATTTTCGTCTGTAGCAATTCCGACGTGCAAAATTCCGACGCATGCTCGGAAGCATTGAACTTAATTTTCTCGGCTCATAGTGTTGTACATCACCGCGTTCTTGACAGACGAAAGTTCAGAGAACTTTTGTGTGACCGTGTGTATGCAAGCCGAGCTCGAGCAGAATTCCGTCGGGAAAAACCATCCAAGGTTTTTCTGATGGAAAATCCGGTCGTGTGTACGAGGCATTACAGGTCTTGTCCCTCTCCCCCAGGCTGTGACTGGACAATGAACGGAGAAGCAGCAGACTGATGATCTCTCTGTCACTCTGCTCCTCTGAAAGCCCTTTCTCCTAGAAGGAGGAAAGCAGCAACAAATAATGCACATAAAGCAACATTTTGCAAAGGCATTTAGACACCTCAAGTGTTTGGGCATTCATTCATTCATTCCATTGGGCAGAATGATTTTATTTTTTTTGGCCATTGTAATAGATAAATGCTCAAGGGCTGAACGTGTCTAGAGTTTAGGGAAGTTTACACATGTTTACAGGCACCAGTCAAGCATTTTTTCTGCTCAAACCCTCCTCTCATGAACACACAAGTAATATTTTACAGTATACAGTAAGCCTGTAAATGCCCTGCTTCTATAACCCCGACCATTATGCAGGTAAAGGACCTGGCCCCTTTTTGCTATTCAGCACTGTGTCGCTTTAACTGACAATTGTGCGGTCGTGCGACGTGGCTCCCAAACAAAATTGGCGTCCTTTTTTTCCCCCCAAAAATAGAGCTTTCTTTTTGTGGTATTTGATCACCTCTGCAGTTTATATTTTTGCGCTATAAACAAAAATAGAGCGACAATTTTGAAAAAAAAACAATATTTTTTTACTTTTTGCTATAATAAATATCTCCCAAATATATATAAAAAAACACTTTTTTTTCCCCCTCAGTTTAGGGCGATACGTATTCTTCTACCTATTTTTGGTATAAAAAAAAAATCGCAATAAGCCTTTATCGATTGGTTTGCGCAAAATTTATAGCGTTTACAAAATAGGGGATAGTTTTATTGCATTTTGCACTACTAATGATGGCGATCAGCGATTACATTACATCTTACATTAAAGTGAGAAGCGGGGGGTGCTGACTTCTTACCTCTTCTCCCATGCAGCCAGGGAACAGAGAAGCGGGGTGAGGGGCGAAAATTACTTCTCACCATGTGGGGCCTCTAGTAATTTGGGGGGCCCTCTGCAGCTTTGCGGGGCCCTAAGCAGCTTGAATAGTGAGCCTATAGGGAGGATCGGCCCTGACAAAGCAGCCAGAAAATAATAGAAAGGACTGTGAAGACTCAGAAGCCTTTGTGCTCAGTCTTCCACTAAAGCTATGCCTCCTATAGGGTTCAGTGACCAGCGCTGGCCTTACCCTGTGTGGTCATTTGGATGAGTGATTGCACCGTTGCCAGGAGTTTTATATAAACAGGTATTCTTTGCAAATATATGTGTGCACGGCACAGGGATTTTCTGCACAAAAGTTGCGTGCGACATTAGTACAGTATGAGGACTCGGTATTCATTCTTTCTCCTCGTATCATGTTTGTTTATTGACTATTCAAACATGCAGATCCCAGCAGCCATTCTTCATTCTTCTATGGGAACCGGATTACATTGTGGCTCTGGTGCATTTAAACATAAATGTATCAACTACAAGTGTTGCTCAGTCGGTAAGGCTTACTTAAAGTGGAGTTCCACCTTAAAAAGTAACTTTCACTTAATCCCCTCCCCTCCCCCTTACATGCCACATTTGGCATGTAATTTTTTTGGGGGGGAGTGGGGGCTTCAGTAGGAGTGGGACTTCCTGTCCCACTTCCTGCTTCCTCCGAGGGGCTGGTAAGGCGATTAGGCCTAATCGCCTTACTGCAGCCCCTCCCTTTGGCGATCGTCTAGGACTCTGACAGGTCCTAGACGATCGTCTGTCCAATCAGCGGCGGGCCGCGCGCGCATGCGCAGTGCGGCTCGCACATGCGCAGTGGGTGCCCGGCCGTGAAGCCGAAGGCTGTCACGGCCGGGTGCCCACAATCGCAATGAGGATGCCGGCCGGGGAGGGGGGGGAGGAGCGGAGCCCCGGTCGGCGTGTCGCTGGAACGTGGAGAAGGTAAGTGTCTGTTTATTAAAAGCCAGCAGCTACACTTTTTGTAGCTGCTGACTTTTAATAAACATTACATTTGGGTGGAACACCCCTTTAAAACAGTAGTAATTTTTTTTTTTTTTTAAGGAGAAATACAGCTAAAGCTCATTTGTCTGTACTTCTCTGTGGATCATGAGTGGAGTTCATTCTGCACTCCTGCAACCTGTTTTCAGCAGACAACGGGCTGAAGCCTGCTGTTGGGTGACGTCGCAGAGCCGTGCAGGCCAGGTCAAGATTGCAACAAAGAATTTGGGATCCGCCCACATGCTTGGATCGGCACCTGGCTCAGCCTCTCAGCAAGCTGCTAAGAGACTGAGCCGTCCGCTGCCTCCCTCTCCACAGCTCAGCACTCCAGTGAGCGAGGAGGGAGCACAGCAGACAGTGGTGACAGTTACCAGCTCTCTGCCCAGGGAGCCCTGAGAACCAAGCAAAGGGTGGTGAAAAACCCCATACCTCGATTTTAAATGGACCCCTGCAGGTTTATGCCAAAATGTGCTAGATTGAGACGCATATTAGCATGTTAATAGCTGTCAAACGCAGCCCTCCATGCATGTAGCAGTCATTTCACCATGGCACACATAATTGTGGTCTGATCCATGCATGCGTGGACAGGTTGGGAGAGACATTTATAACAGAAAGGACCACAAGGGCTCTTCTGATATAAAATCCCTGCCCATCAAAAAAATGTTTTACTATGATTGTTTAATACCACTTTAAAGTGTTTATAAACATTTATTTATTTATTTTAAATAACAGAGGTTTCTATTTACCTGCTCAATGGAAATGCACAAAGCTGCCCCAAACCTCCTTTTCTTGGGTCCCCCTTCGGCACTTTGGGCTCCTCTGCTCTGGTAAGTGCCCCCATAGGAAGCAGCTTTCTTTGTGGGCATGCTTCCAAGCCCCAACCCCCTATCCCTCGTCACTGGCTTTGATTGGCAGCAGCAAAGCAAAAAATGCATTAAGATATAAAATGTTTAGGCTTTAAATCCACTTTAACCACTTGCCGACCGCGCTATAGACAAAAGACGTCTACAGCGCGATTGAGTTATCCTGGGAGGATGTCCCTGGGACGTCCTCCCAGAATTCTGCTCCTGCGCGCCCCCCGGCGCATCACGGATCGTGGATATCTGTGACAATTGCAGTCACAAATCCAGCCATACGCTGTGCAATACTCTGCAATACCCTGTGCAATACTCTGCAATACCCTGCAATACTCCAATATCCTGCAATACTCCGCAGTATGTCCCTCCCCTCTCCCGCCACCCTCTGGTGCTTTTACCGACTCACCGCCACGATTGAAGCCTAGAGGTGAGATGTGGGGTCTTATTGAACCCACATCTCACTGTTATTAGGACCTGTCATGCCATATTCCTATTACAAGGGATGTTTACATTCCTTATAATGGGAATAAAAGTGATAAAAAAAATGTATTTTTGGGGAAAAAAGTGTCAAACTAAAATAAATAAAGTAAAATGAACAATACATTATTTTTAATTTTTTTAAAGCGCCCCTGTCCCGTGTGCTCGCGTGCAGAAGCAAACGCATACGTAATTCCCGCCGACACATGAAAACGGTATTCAAGCTACACATGTGAGGTATCACTGTGAACTTTAGAGCGAGAGCAATCATTTTGGCCCTAGACCTCCTCTGTAACTAAAAACATGTAACCAATAAAAATAATTAAAGTGTCACCTATGGGCATTTTTAAGTAGCGAAGTTTGGCGCCATTCCACGAGCGTGTGCAATTTTAAAGGGTGACATGTTAGGTATCTATTTACTCGGCGTAACTTCATCTTTCACATTATGCAAAAACATTGGGCTAACTTCACTGTTTTTTTGTTTTTTTTTAAGCACAAAACAGTTTAAAAAAAAAAAACGCGTAAAATACTGTGCAAGATAAAAAGTTGTAACGGACACCATTGTATTCTCTAGGGTCTTTTCTAAAAAAACATATATAATGTTCTGGGTTCCATGTAATTTTCTAGCAAATAAATGATGATTTTTACATGTAGGAGAGAAATGTCAGAATTGGTCTGGGTGTTCCAGAACGCCTGATGGTGCTCCCTGCATGTTGGGCCTCTGTATGTGGCCACACATGTGGTATCGCCATACTCGGGACTAATATCAGAATGTGTTTTGGGGTGTAATTTGTGGTATGCATATGCTGTGTGAGAAATAACCTGCTAATATGAACATTTTGTTAAAAAGAAAAAAAAAGAATCTTGATTTTTGCAAAGAATTGTGGGGAAAAAATTACAACTTCAAAAAACTCACCATGCCTCTTTCAAAATACCTTGGAATGTCTTCTTTCCATAAAGGGGTAATTTGGGGGGTATTTGTACTTGTCTGGCATGTTAGGGTCTCAAGAAATGAGATAGGCCGTCAGTACTTCAGGTGTGATCAATTTTCAGACATTGACACCATATCTCCACGTACGCCGTCGTAAGTCCAAATCTGCGCCGTCGTATATGCACACCTGATTCTCAGAATCAGTTACGCATAAATTTGGCCAAGATACGAGCGGCGTAAGTCTCCTACGCCGTCGTATCTTGGGTGCATATTTACGCTGTCCGCTAGGTGGCGCTTCTGTTGATTTCTGCGTCGAATATGCAAATGAGCTAGATACGCCGATTCTAGAACGTACGTGCGCCCGTCGCAATTAGTTACGCCGTTTACGTAAGACATACGCCGGCGTATAGATAAAGCTGCTCTCTATGTGGCGAAGCCCATGCAAGGTATGGACGTCAGAACAAGCATATCTTTTTACGTTGTTTGCGTAAGTCTTACGCGAATAGGGCTGTGCGTAAGTTACGTTCACGTCGTAGCCAGTGTTCGACGTATCTTAGGCATTCTATCCGACGCATGCGCACTGGAATACGTCCACGGACGGCGCATGCGCCGTTCGTTAAAAGCGTCAATTACGTGGGGTCACGATTATTTTGCATAAAACACGCCCACCTCTTCCCCATTTGAATTAGGCGCGCTTACGCCGGCACATTTACGCTACGCCGCTGTAACTTAGGACGCAAGTGCTTTGAGAATACTGAACTTGCCTCACTAAGTTGCGGCGGCGTAGCGTAAATACGATACGCTACGCCCGCTGAAAGTTACGCCGCCCTACGTGAATCTAGGCCTATAACTTTCACAAAGTCCAAATAATATACACCAATTTGTACTTATTTTTATCAAAGATACGTAGCAGTAAAATTACTAATTTTATACATTTTATAACAGATTTTTTACAGAATTTTCAGTATTTTTTTCTTTTATAGCGCAAAAAATAAAAAACCCAATTGTAATTAAATACCACCAAAATGTCATGCACCAGCGCCCATCAATGCAGCCTCACCAGTGCCCATCAATGCAGCCTCACCAGCGCCCATCAATGCAGCCTCACCAGCGCCCATCAATGCAGCCTCACCAGCGCCCATCAATGCAGCCTCACCAGTGCCCATCAATGCAGCCCCACCAGTGCCCATCAATGCAGCCTCACCAGTGCCCATCAATGCAGCCTCACCAGTGCCCATCAATGCAGCCCCACCAGTGCCCATCAATGCAGCCTCACCAGTGCCCATCAATGCAGCGTACCTGTGCCCATCAATGCAGCCTACCTGCGCCCATTAATGCAGCCTCACCAGTGCCCATCAATGCAGCCTAACAGCGCCCATCAATTAATGTTTGCTTGCTTCCATTTATTCGGGAGTTTGGACACAGACACAGTCCTCCGCCGCCGCTGCGCCTCTGACTCTATGTGCAAACGGTGCAGAGAGAAGAGAGTAGAAAAAACAGTGCCCAGGTACCCTAGGCGGCTGCCTAGTTTGCCTAGTGGTAGCACCGGCCCTAACCCTACTGTACAATGCGTTGGGACACCGTTACCAATGAATGGCACAGCAATGCACCATACATAGGGCCGGTGTGTTGCCATGCCCCAGTGCACTGGTGTAAATAGGCCCTAACTGATGATTCTTCTCTGCTGTGCTTCTCCACACAGCACTACACTTCACAAGCTGTTTCACTGTGAGACACACAAGCATTGTTCTGAGAATCAGCATATTATTTTACCTGGTAATCAAGAGACCGTGTATATGTAAAAGATTCAGTAGGGAGAAATGTAACACTTTATAATTCAGTCCATTAGCTGCCATTGTTGGTCATGCTAGTATTGTTCTCAGAAGCACCTGTGAAGTGGACCAGTTTTGTAAATGATGAGTGTTCATCTTCTTTCAGGTGTAACATAAGCGAATCAGCAGTAAAAGAGCAGTAGTCCTCTGCATAGTGCGCTTCTGTAGATATTGTTTAATTAAAATATGTATGAAATATAACAAGAGGCAGAAATACTTATTTTCCTATGATTCTAATGATGTCCATGTCATTATTTTAGATGTGTCCATCATATGGTCTTGTGTGGCCGAGTTCATTGAACATCAGATGTCTCAACAAAAGGTAATTTAAATACACCAATGTGTAGAATTGCTGTAGTGTAGTCTAACTATTTTGACAGTAGGGGGGATAAGGAAGTGGGACTTTAAATGAAGCATATAGGTGTAAAAAGATTGAATTTATTATATAAGTCGATATTATAGTACATAATGATAATACTGAATAAATATCCAATATCCAGTATAATTCATAAATATACATGTACATAGAATAAAGGTAAGTTGCCACATGATTGCAGACAGTTACTATCATATAATACACATGTAGCCAGGGCCGTCTCTACCATAGGGCAAACAGGGGCAGCTGCCCAGGGCCCTGTCACTGTTGGGGGCCCAAAGCAACCCCCTTTGAAAAAAAAAAAAAATTTTTTTTTTTTTTTTTTTTTTTTTTTAGGGGTCCGGAGGTCCCCAGGCGCCCGGAGGCCCCCAGGGCCCAAGATGGCAACCCCCCCTTTTTTTTATTTATTTTTAAATAAAAAAATATATTTATTGTATATATTTTTATTTTATTTTTTATTAAAGGGCCAATTTTTTTAAATATATTTTTATTAAAGGGCCAATTTTTTTTAGGGGTCCCCAGGGACCCGGAGGCCCCCAGGGCCCAAGATGGCAACCCCCCTTTTTTTATTTATTTTTAAATAAAAAAAAGATATTTATTTTATATGTTTTTATTTTATTTTTTATTAAAGGGCCATTTTTTTTTTAGAGGTCTGGAGGTCCCCAGGGGCCCGTAGTTCCCCAGGGCCCCGGATGAAGACCCCCCTTTTTTATAAAAAAAAACTTTTTTATATATTTATTTTAATAAAAAAAATATATAAACAAAAATAAAAAAATAAACATTTATAAAAAAAAATAAAAAAGGGTGTTTGCCACATGGGGCCCTGGGGACCTCTGAGCCCTTTAATTTTATATATATATATTATATATATATATATACACACATACACATACACATATATAAATAAAAATAAATAAAAAGAAATAAAATATAAAAAATAAATTATAAAAAAAGGGGGGTTGCCATCCAGGGCCCTGGGAACCTCTGGGTCCTTTAATAATAATAATAACATTTATATTATATAATATGTATATATATATATATGTAATATAATATATAATATAAATGTTATTATTATTAAAGGACCCAGAGGTCCCCAGGGCCCTGGATGGCAAACCCCCTTTTTTTATATATTTTTTTATATTTTATTTCTTTTTTTTTTTTTTTTTATATATATATGTATGTATGTATATATATATATACAATTAAAGGGCTCAGAGGTCCCCAGGGCCCCATGTGGCAAACACCCTTTTTTATTTTTTTTATAAATGTTTATTTTTTTATTTTTGTTTATATATTTTTTTTATTAAAGGGCCCAGAGGTTCCCAGGGCCCTGGATGGCAACCCCACTTTTTTTTTTATAAGTGTTTATTTTTAATATACTTTTTTTATTTTATTTTTTATTAAAGGGTCCAGAGGTCCCGGATGGCAACACCCCTTTTTTTATATATTTATTTTTCTTTATTAAATCTTTTTTTTGTAAAGGGCCTCCCGCTTCTAAATTCGCGGCAGCCCCGCCCCCCACGTCTCAATTTAAGGGGGCAGCACCCCCCCCTGTTTTCTGCTCCAGGGGGCCCATGCCTGAAGCTGTGTAAGGGGCCCCATAATTCCTGATGGCGGCCCTGCCGCCCGTTAAGCCCCTGTGCTGCCCACAAATCAGGCTGAAAATCATCAGCGGCACGCAGCCAGGTGACAGTACTGCTTCCCTTCCCAGTGTTTTAAAATGTACAGAACACCTGGCTTCCCTTTAGACGTGCACTTCTCCCTTCCTGCCACCGGGTGCTGCTTGTGAAGTGAATTAGAACACCTGGCTTCCCTTTAGACGTGCACTTCTCCCTTCCTGCCACTGGGTGCTGCTTGTGAAGTGAATTAGAATGTGATTTTATAGCATTCTCAGTTTGCTCTTCCTGAGGCTGACTTCTTCATGTCCTGCTCCTCAAGGTATGTCACTGTTTGCTAATCTATATTGTAAATAGAAGTTTTCTGTAGAGTGTGCCCAAAGTCTTTATAATATTTGATGATTCACTGCAGGTCTGGTCAGTGTTTTAAAAAGTTACTGTATTTTACACATGGCATGGGGTCACAGCACCATCTGTCCATACTGCTTTAGCACCATGGGACCCCATGCCATGCCATGTGTAAAATAGAGGAACTCTTTAAGTCACAGACCAGACCTGCAGTCCAGGCTGAGTAAGGCCTCAGAGCACATGGCATTACTGTCTTTATTTAACTGCTTGATGGGCTTATTTTGGGCCTGACTGGTTCACATATATGTGTTTTGGTGGCCCACATTTGTGCAGGCACAGCAGCCCATTCATTTGATGCCTCATGTAATAGGCTGAGCACACGGCACACCTATGCCCATCAAGAAATGAAATACAGCACCGTCTGTCCATTCTGCTGTCTGCTGTGACTTATCTGCAGTTCCCGCACTGTCAAACTTGCTGCATTTTTAGACGTTTAGGTCACGCTTTTAAAAACACAGTGCGTTTGTGTGTGCAAGAACTGCAGGTAAGTAGCATGGTGCAAAAGCAGAATGGATTTCAAGGCAACTGATTTTTAAAATGCTGAATGCACCTTTTTTCTGCAGGAAACAAATGCATGGCAGCCCATTCAAATCAATAGGCTGCTGTGCCTGCACAAATGAGGGCCGCCAAAACACATACATGTGAATCAGCCAGGCCCAAAATAAGCTGAAGGGGGGCCCAAAAAAAAATGTTTGCCCAGGGCCCAAACCATATTAAAGACGGCCCTGCATGTAGCACTACCCCCGAAGGATAAGGTGACCAGAGTTTTAAAATGAAATCCGGGACATATTTTTCCTTTACTAGTAATGGCAACAATCAGCGACTCTCTGCCAGTCGCTGCTGCCGCCTCACAGCCTCTCAAGTCTTACTCTTCGGGCCCCGGCTACTACTGGGTGGGGAGCGGAGGAAGATCACTCTGCCAGGGAAGGCAAGGAGATACGCAGGCGGCTGGCCAGGATTTGAGCCAAGGCAGAAGAACATGCGAGTGAAGCTGAATGGGCATGCGCAACTGAAAAAATATTCCCTCCGCTCTGATCAGCACATAATCATCAGAAAGGGGCACAGATAATGGGAAAAATACAACCCCCCTATGCTAGTAGGCACGGGGGAGACGGGGGGGTGTAATTAAATGTTTCTATTTTAATTCTGCCCTAACTGTCCTTGAAATTGCCCCTGCCCTCTATTAAATCCAATCTGGGGACAAAACCAGGAACAGACTTGGTCCAGGGACAGAGTCCTCAATCAGGGTACTGTCCCCTGAAACTGGGGATGTCTGGTCACCCTACCGAAGGAGCTGCTGGATTTCATTTTGGGTTTTGCATGTTACCTCTTAGTTTGTTGTCCAGGGGAGAAAGTCTGTATAAATTACAACGCAATATTGTGTGCAATTGCAGACTTTCAAATTTAAAGCACCTCATCCCATAAATAATTGACTATAAAGAATGGAGGGAAGGGTACCTAAAGACCCTGGGACTTTTAAGGCGGTGCTAATACAGTGTACTGACACATAATTTGTAGAAAAGTAGAAAATTAATTTTAATTTTTAATATAATAAGAAATAAATATTTTAAAAAATCTGATGTTGTTGAATTTGTTAAAGTGGGTGGCCGATTAAATTTTTTTTTTTAAAAGCCAGCAGCTACAAATACTGCAGCTGCTGACTTTTAATAATAGGACACTTACCTGTCCTGGACCCGCCGATTGGCTCCCGCTGTGTGCTGGGAGCCGAGAGTTCCCAGCACACAACGGGAAAAGCCCCGTCTTTTGCCCGAGACTGCGGGCCGGAAGTGGGTGAAGATACCTGTCTTTAGACAGGTATCTGCATTCCTCTCCCCCTGAAAGGTGTCAAATGTGACACCGGAGGGGGGGGGGGTTCCGATCAGCGGATCTTCACTTTAGGGTGGAGATCCGCTTTAAGCTTCAACAATGTGAGAAAACTTGTTGTAGTATTGGTTCGCTCGACATGTTTCGCTCAACATGTTTCGCTCGGAATGGAGTATCCTTAAGAGCTTAGAACTAACAACACTACAGCCTATCAGAAAGAAAAACAATAAATGTATATAAATAAGATGGTCATCAAAATACATACAGTATATTTTTCAATGTAGACATAACAACAATAAAGTTGAATAGATGGGGTATGTACTATTTCATGAACAATTAGTTTAACACAATAACAGTTCAAAAATCTTGTTTAAACAGAGTGGAGGCGCAGAGAAACCTACCACAAGATATTACATTTATTAACTAAGTAAAGCCAATAGGTGGATGAAAAAACACAGTTGCCAGGGAGATTGGAGCCAAAAAGTTCAACAATCAGCCAAAGAACCATAACCTATAAAAAGCCAATAGTATCAAATAATTAAATCTCAAAATGTTTTAATAAATATAGAAATAGGCGATGGTAAAGACTGAGTGAAACTTAATTCACTCAGATATATTGTGCATACCTTTCCGGCATAAAATGAGAGTGTGGAATCAGAGAATTTGATCAACAGAGAAACCTTATGTTGTTATAAGGGACTTCAATGAATCTGGGCCCAAAGGTCATCTGTGGATAGAAAATGTCTCAAAAAGAATAGCTGGAAGCCTCATTGGATACAAAAGTATCAATATCTATAAAAGAAGAAAAATAGATAGAGGGAATATATTAAAAAAAGAAGAAGAAGAAGAAGAAATGTAGAAATTACAATGTCCACACAAGATGTAAAACCTTCAACTGTTAGGTTTTATTTTTGCTCCATAAAACTTGTGAAGGAAATGGAGAGTATAGAGAGAAGAAGAAGGTTCAGGTACGCAGTACAGAAAGCACAAAAAGTTTTTAAAGTTCCCTTGTTCACCACTCACACCTGAGTGGGTATTGCTCACTTGGATAGACCCCTCTCACATGGCCTAGCAGCCGGAAAGACGCACGGACAGTATAGAAACAGTCTCTGCCACAGACAGTCTAATAACAAAAGATGGATAGCCAGGAATCCTCTGTCATAGGAGTCCCGAATTTCCGGGCTTACAGCAAAAGAGCCTTTAAGCCGATCCGGCGAACTGTAAGACAAATTGTGTATTGAATCCCTTCAGTTAACGAGGTCACCAGGCCTATCCCGAGACATCAGCTTGACTTGCTTGGTCTTCTCCAGGGCAGGTCCTCCTCCGGTTTCCTTCATTAGGAAGCTTCCTCCACTTGGATGGACAGCTTGGGATTCCTTCTAGAGCCATAGGCCCCAGCCAGCATAGCTGGGCCTACACGACAGGAGCAAAGCCTCGGACCAACTTGGTCCCGGGCTGAAATCACACACACGTACCTCGCGCCAGGAGGGCCACGAGGCGAAGACGGTCCCCGCAAAATGGCGTCTTAAGTACCCCCTCCCAGCATGCACAGCGGGGGACCACTCCCCCTGGACTGCTGCCGAGAAGGGTCACTCAACGCACCATGGTTTACCCGAGTTCCAACATGGGCCTGAGGTGGCAACGTCCCCTACAGGCAAGAAGGGAACATTTCTACTGAGCACAACCACAGCCAGAACAGAGGCTAATTTACATAGCATTTGTAAAGTCTGATCCCAACTACTGGCTCGGACGCCCCGTAAATTTATAATGTTGCGCTACACACATAAAAAAGTGATAAGTGATACTCCTGCGCTGTAATGGGTGAAAGGGGATTGGCCCGTGGGAAAGGGGCAAGGGAAGTGTACTGCAGCAAACAAAGGATAGGTCTATCCAAATGGACAAAAAACAAGGTATACAACAAGTGATATTGTTTGCGCTGTGGTAGTGATGCCTAAAGGGTGATGAGAGATGGGTGAAAGGGTGAGTGGAGCGATACACTAAGTGGGTACAGTGAGTGACAAAAATATAAGGGTATACATATATATAAATGTATAAAATAAAAAACACAATGTGAACAAAGTGACAGTAAATATCAGTGACCGTGTCATATAAAATGATATGTGGTGGACATAAGGAAACGCATGGTCAAACTCAGTCCTGCGGACAAAACCAAATATAAAAAAGGAAGTCCAACTTAAACATGCAACTGAGTGCAGCAAGTGAGATCTGATGTGAGGTCAGAAGGAGATGTTCCAGCAGCCAAATGGGTGAAGATGCAATGGAGGATTCCAAATCGTGCAGCCCACACCTCTAGTGATCCTATCAGCTTACCTCAAGGCTATCTGATATAGCCAGACAGGACATCAAACTCTTGGCGAATGGAAGCCTCAAATCCGATGGTGCATAGGAGGGGAGAGTACAAAAAGAAAAAACATAGAGTAGTCCTGTCACCACTGGGGGGATTTCTGCTTAAAATCAAAGATGTGCACTTACACAGAGTGGTGAAAGGGGGTGCCTATCTCCACGAGCAGCGAGCTCGTCAGGTGCTGCTCTGCTGCCACTGCTTATCTAGATACTGCTCCGCCGATGCTCAGACGATGGTGTTAAAAAAAGAAATAGGAGGGCACATCGCATAATACCGCAACAAAAAGATTTATTGAACAAAGCAAAAATGAAAACTCACATAAGGCAAACTGAGGCGGTCATACATCCACGAGCAGCGAGCTCGTCTACCGTCCGTCAGGTGTTATGCAGAGGGTCCAGTGCTCCAATCCCGACGCGTATTCGTCACACCACGTGACTTCATCAGGGGATCCACCTGACGGATGGTAGACGAGCCCTGACACTTTGCATGGCTGCTGACTCTCAGTTACAGCTAGTACTGACAGTTTCCATCCCCACTGATGATTAGGAACCAATCAAAGTGTCAGTTTTGGCAGTGATTAAATGCAGACTGGAGGCTTCACTGACAAAACCAGCCTTCAAGCAGACCTTTATCCTAAAGGGATCTCCAAACTGCGCCTCGTGGACCAGGTGCGACCCTTTACTTGCCTTTATCCGGCCCTTGGAGCACTTTTCATCCCACTGATACAAGACACTATTCCTTCCACTGACACCAACATTAGGGCAGTATTCCTGCTACTGACATCAACAATGGGGCACTATTTGTGTCCTTGACACCAACAATGGGGCACTATTGTTCCCACTGACACAACAATGGGGCACTATTGTTCACACTGGCCCCAACAATGGGGCACTATTGTTCTCACTGACACAAACAGTTGGGCACTATTTGTCCCACTGACACCAATAATGGGACACTATTTCTCCTACTGATGCCAATGATGGGGCACTATTTCTCCCCTTAATACCAAAGAGGCATGGTTTACTCCCACTGACACCAACCAGGTTAGTCCAAATGGCCACAGTCCAGCCCCTGTAAAGTCTGGAGGACAGTAAACTGGCCCTTTGTTTAGAAAGTTTGGAGACCCCTATCCAAAAGTATAAGTTGCCCTGCCTCCTCCACCCTCCCTTTTTTACAGTCACTTTTTTCTTAACTGGTGATGTTTTTTATGCTGTAAAGCAGAACTTCCTCACTTAGACCCCTTTCACACTGAGGCAGTTTTTAGGCGTTTTGGTCCTAGAAATAGTACCTGTAAAGCACCTGAAAACTGCCTCCTATTCTCTGCAATGAGTGCTTTCACACTCGGGCAGTGCGCTTGCGGGACGTTAGAAAAAGTTCCGCAGGCAGCATCTCTGCGGCGGGTTGGGAGCACTATTAATAGCGCTCCCAAAATGCTTTGAAAGCGCCGCAAAACTCTTTTCTAAAAGAAATTTAAGGCCCCCCAGCACCCGAAAAGCGCTGCTAAAACACCGCTAAAGCACTGCAAGAAACGAGCGGCGCTTTAGTGCTAACGGTACGGTGTGAAAGGGGTCTTATACCTAGGCAAGAATTGCATTTCCATGCGTGCACAGAAGTGCTGAGCGCTTTGAGTCCCAGGGAAGCCCTGTGGCACATCTGCACATGCATGGGTTTTCCCAACCATCTGTGCATGCAACACTTTGCCATCATGCATGAGAAGATGTGCTGAGGGGCTCTGCTGGGACCCAAAGGTCAGGTCACATCTATGCATGCACTGTGATGGCAGCACTGGAGGGGGGGTGTACCGGTACAGAGCAGGGCTGAAGGTCCACTTTAAGGCTGCAGTTGCACACTGTCATCCTCAGGCTGCAGTGAAATCTGCAGTGCCAACTAATTAAAGATGTCTTTGTCAGATCTAGTTGCATTAATAAGAATAATAATTCATGAATTCACTGGCTGCATACTTGTTTATGGTAATAACCTTCATACTTGTTCCGAGTACAGCCAGACAACGTGTTTTTTCAGAGGGAGGCCTGAAATGGTAACCTACATGTTTCTCTCAGTTAAAGGGGTTGTAAAGGTAAAAAATATTTTCCCTAAATAGTTTTCTTTACCTTGGTGCAGTCCTCTTTCACTTACCTCATCCTTCCATTTTGCTTTTAAATGTCCTTATTTCTTCTGAGAAATTCTCACTTTCTGTTCTTCTGTCTGTAACTCCACACAGTAATGCGAGGCTTTCTCCCTGGTGTGGAGAAAGCCTCTTGAGGGGGGAGGGGCGAGCAGGAGAGTCAGGACGCCCACTAACACACAGCTCCTTTCTCTATCTGCAAAGTAGAGAGCGTCCTGACCCTCCTGCTCACCCCCTCCCCCCTCAAGAGTCTTTCTCCACACCAGGGAGAACGCCTTGCATTACTGTGTGGAGTTACAGACAGAAGAACAGGAAGTGAGGATTTCTCAGAAGAAATAAGGACATTTAAAAGCAAAATGGAAGGATGAGGTAAGTGAAGGAGGACTGCACTAAGGTAAAGGAAACTATTTAGGGAAAAAAATACCCTTACAACCCCTTTAAGATTTCCTTTAAAGAGGCTCTTCCGGCCCCCCATAAAATAAAAAATACTGTAGCTGCTGACTCCAGAGATCCCGTGCTGTCCTCACCCCAGGCCGGTTCTTCTCCCGTCTTCAGGTCCTCAGCACCAGCATTTTTACTAAGGGAATCTGGATGTGACTCCTTGTGGCTTCACAGCCGACTTCCCACTCCACATTGTGAATGGTCCTTCAACCTTCTAGGATCCGTGACAAGTTCCAGAAGGCTACGGGCAAAGAAACCACCCCCCCCCCCCCCAAAAAAAAGGTCCAAAAGGCAGTAAAGGAGGTGGAAAGGCAGATTTTTTGCTTTGGGGGGGGAAGTTCTGCTTTATAGTACTGTAATGGGAAAGGCTCAACCACCATTGAGCGTCCAGCTTTAGACTGCTTAAAAACTGAGAGGTGACTGAAGAAATAATGTTCATTATATTTGTTTTGTTTTCTGATTATATTTTAGGGGGTGCAGGTCCCCGGACTGGGAACTTTTACTTTATCAAGACACAAATTAGACGTTGGCAACAACAAGTTCATTCTGGTTCAACGTCCAGTTTTTCTTCTGTCTGAGAAATTTGCACAGATTCATGCCCTCAAGTACAATAAAGTATTCACAACCGGTAAGGGACTTGATTGAAAATATGTACAATAGTCGGCCTCACTTTAAAAGTGTTCTTTTACTCCCTCCCATCCTCCCCTCCCCACACAAACTTAAAGAGGAGTTCCACCCTAAATTTTAACTTTTTTTTAATCCCCTCCCCTCCCCCTTACATGCCACATTTGGCATGTAATTTTTTTTGGGGGGGGTGGGGGCTTCAGTAGGAGTGGGACTTCCTGCCCCACTTCCTGCTTCCGCCGAGGGGCTGGTTAGGCGATTAAGCCTTAATCGCCTACACCAGCCCCTCCCTGTAGGCGATCACATGGGTCACTGACAGGTCCCATGCGATCGTCTCTCCAATCAGCGGCTCGCGCATGCGCAGTGGGTGCCCGGCCGTGAAGCCGAAGGCTGTCACGGCTTTGTGCCCACAGTCGAGATGGAGACGCCGGCTGGGGAGGGGGGGAGAGGAGCGGAGCCCCGGTCGGCGCGTCGCTGGAACGCAGGAGCAGGTAAGTGAGTGTTTATTAAAAGCCAGCAGCTACACTTTTTGTAGCTGCTGACTTTTACTAAACACAATTTTGGGCTGGAACACCCCTTTAACACACCAATATATATATTTTTTTGATTGTTTCAATTAAAAAATTTGTTTTTAATTCAGCCATGTGCCCTGCCACCATTCTCGCCTAGGTGCGAACGTCGTGTCTATATGTCCGCAGTTCTTGGGATATCCCTGCCACATATTTCAATAGGCTGCAGGAGCTGAGATACAGAGAGGCTGGAGGGTGGAGCTGTGCATGTCATCAGGAGCCGCCAAAGACAGTCAGGCTCCTGATGACGTCAGGGGAAAAGATGGTGGCGTGGGACCTGGCATGTGGACCAGCGTAAGAGAATCTTGGACCGCCAAAGCATGGGGGAGATGGGGCAGCACTGATCGGTCTAGCAGCATGGAGAAGCCCGCAGGAAGCAGAGGATCAGGTAAGTAAATCTGCTTTTCCAAGGCTGCAGGAACTGGGATTCATAGATACAGAGAGGCTGGAGGGTGGAGCTGTTTGTGTTATCGGGGGCCTGGCTGCCCGAATCCGGAAAAGACAGTCGGGCTCCAAATGTCGTCGGGGGAGAAGATGGTGGTGTGGGACCTGGTGTGTGGACCAGTGGCAGGCAATCTTAGACCGCTAGAGCATATGGTAGAAGAGGTTCCACTGGCCGATCTGGCAGCATGTAGAAGCCCACAAAATCTCCTAAACAAAAGCAAGCAGGTGACCCCACTGCAAGTTTAGGTTTCCTAGAATTCAACTCTAAATAAATACATACCCATTCTAAGGCATAGGCGTGCACAGGCCTATTGCATTAGGGTGTTCACCCCAAAGCTCAAACACACATGCATGTGTGTATGCAGGTGTGTATATATATATATATATATATATATATATATATATATATATATATACAAATACATTATATTGTCAAAAGTATTGGGACTCCTGCCTTTACACACACATGAACTTTAATGGCATCCCAGTCTTAGTCCGTAGGGTTCAATATTGAGTTGGCCCACCCTTTGCAGCTATAACAGCTTCAACTCTTCTGGGAAGGCCGTCCACAAGGTTTAGGAGTGTGTCTATGGGAATGATTTGAGCATTCTTCCAGAATCACATTTGTGAGGTCAGGCACCTGGCTCGCAGTCTCCACGCTAATTCATCCCAAAGATGTTCTATCGGTTGAGGTCAGGACTCCAGGCCAGTCACCTTTCTCCACCCCAAACTCACTCATCCATGTCTTTATGGACCATGTTTGTGCTCTGGTCCAAATCATTTGGTGTGTGTGGGGGGGGGGGGGGGATTATAGCGTGGGCTTGTTTCTCAGGGGTTGGGCTTGGCTTATTAGTTCCAGTGAAGGGAACTCTTGAGGCGTCAGCATACCAAGACATTTTGGACAATTTCATGCTCCCAACTTTGTGGGAACAGTCCTTTCCTGTGCACAAAGCAAGGGACATAAAGAAATGGACTTAGCAGGGTTAGTGGAAAATGAACTTCAAGTGCAAAAATTCACATTATAATAGTAACTAAAACATATAAAATAAGTGTAACAATCTAAACAAAATTCCAAAGTGCTATAATGGTGTGAACCTCCCAACTAAAAAGTTGTTGCACTTAATGCAATTATCTGTAGAGGGGTTTTTACCATTCCTGCTAAGTTTCAATTGTTATGTCTTGTTTTCAGCTTGATGTATACTGTATTGGAGTTGCGTGTCACAGACCAGTATTGTGGTAATATTGAAGTTTGAGATTTCGATACATTGGAGGGTTTCGCCATTATTGTTAAGTTATCGATTTGTAAGTTAGTGCTGCACTTGTTTTTTTTGTGGTGTGGGAACTCGTAAAAAAACGATGCTTAGCGGCAGGCCTTTCACTGACACTTTTTATACTATTTATTACTATTATACTAAAGATTGCCATGTGGCATTAATAAACATTGACAGATTTCAATTGTGCCCCACTAGGCCGCCCCCCCCCCTCATGGACAATGCGCCTGGCTGCTGAGTTTATCTCCCAATACAATGATTGGCAGCACTGATGGTCACTGATTGGCAGCACTGATGGTCACTGATTGGCAGCACTGATGGTCACTGATTGGCAGCACTGATGGTCACTGATTGGCAGCACTGATGGTCACTGATTGGCAGCACTGATGGTCACTGATTGGCAGCACTGATGGTCACTGATTGGCAGCACTGATGGTCACTGATTGGCAGCACTGATGGTCACTGATTGGCAGCACTGATGGGCTATGATAGGCAGCACTAATGGGCTATGATAGGCAGCACTAATGGGCTATGATAGGCAGCACTGATGGGCTATGATAGGCAGCACTGATGGGCTCTGATTGGCAGCACTTATGGACACTGATAGGCAGCACTCATTGGCACTGATAGACAGCACCGATAGGTGGCACTGATTGGCACTGACAGAGGAGTGGGGGAGTTTCCGATGCAGCAGATAGTGAGGTTTGCCAGAGCCGCTCAGTGTGCTAAACTGTCAGGTAATGTAACTGCTTGCAGAGAGAAAGATCAGCTGTCACAAATCGGCCACAATGTCGGGGATAGGCAGGACCAAGCAGCTATCAAACACCAGCAAATAATTGGGCTGCTTAAGAAGGGGGCAGAGCCACATAAATGTAGTGGGCCCGCCCAGACCCCATCCCATTGGCCTGGTGTTTGATAGCTTTTCGGTCCCGTCCACCCCCGACATCACCACTGAGTTTTGACAGCTGGTCTTCTCTCTGCAAGCAGTTACATTCCATGACAGTTTCACACACTGAGCGGCTCTGGCAAGCTTCACTATCTACTGAATGAGAAACTATTTCACAGGCAGGACGGGCTACACACTCCTTGGATGCAGCATTTCACAGATCTTGGGAGACAACACAGGGTGATTAGGGTCTGCCCAAGCACATCCGGCACACCCTGTGCACACACCTATGTTCTATAGTGATTTGTAGGGGAAAGTTACACCAACAAGCATTGATAACTAAATAATGAATGTACACAGTATTTGTCTGTAACTTCTACTCTTGTGTTCTCAGGTGAAATCCCGGTCGTTCCTCTGAACTTCATCGCCTTGTCTTTCTCTTGCTCCTACAACAGAGACACTATAGAGAGCTGTGTGAGGGAGACACTCAGTGTTTTCTCTCGCTCTGTCGCTACCAAACAAAATGTTGAGTTTGGCTTTAAGGGAATTGGTTCCCTTATGATTCGCAACCAGAAGGTCAAGATGAAATTTTACAAAGACTTTGTAAATAGCATGGATGGAACTGGCTCTCTGGTGAAATCTCTGTGTAATGTAAGTCTATCTTGTTACAGTCGTCTGGTTCCTAGGGTCTCAATTGAAGTTCTGCAATACATTTGAGGGGTATTAAGATTGTCATTTAATGGAGTTCCAAAAATGTTATTTGGAGTTCCCAAAAAACATTACAGTAATACTCGCTGATCACAGAATAAAAATTCATGAACACTTTTTTTTGTTTTTGAATTGATAATACAATTTGGTTGTGTAGCTTGCTTAACCACTTCAATACCAGGTTTTTATACACACCTCCATACCGGGCCTATTCTGGCACTTCTCTCCTACATGTACAAATCATCATTTTTTTGCTAGAAAATTACGCAGTACCCCCAAACATTATATATGTTTTTTTTAGCAGACACCCTAGGGAATAAAACGACGGTCTTTGCAACGTTTTATCTTGCACGGTGTTTGCGCAATAATTTTTCAAACGCCTTTTTTGGGGAAATTTTTTTTTTATGAATTAAAAAAATAACAAAACAGTAAAGTTAGCCCAATTTTTTTGTAAAATATGAAAGATTATGTTACACCGAGTAAATAGATACCTAACATGTCACGCTTTAAAATTGCCCACACTCATGGAATGGCGCCAAACTTCGGTACTTAAAAATCTCCATAGGCAACGCTTTGAATTTTTTAGGTCTAGTGCTAGAATTGTTGCTGGCACGCGGCGATACCTCACATATGTGGTTTAATTGGCGTTTACATATGTCGGCGGGACTTGCATGTGCGTTCGCTTCTGCACGCGAGCTACCGGGGACAGGGGTGTTTTAATTTTTTATTATTATTTTACATATTTATTTATTTTTTTGCACTTTTTTATTTATTTTTTATTTTTTTATCACTGTAAACATCCCTTGTAATAGGAAATGTGTGCGACAGGTCCTCTTTATGGAGAGATGCGGGGTCAATAAGACCCCACATCTCTCCTCCAGGCTGGAAACCATGAGATCGGCGAAAAAAATCACCAATCTCATGAATACTGTTGCTTAGTAACCTCAATTGCGGCTTTGTTTACTTACGGGACCCGGGCGTGACGTCATCACATCGCGCCAGGTCCTCCGACGGTCATAGAGATGACCAATCATCACTATGGTTCCAGCTAGCGCCGGACGATTCATTCTCTGGGCCCCCGGTGGCATGGGATGGCGGCGGGAGGGGGGGATGTCCCCTCCCACTGCCTATAAGAATGATCAAGCGGCAGAACTGCCGCTATGATCGTTCTTATGTGGTGCAGAATCACCAGCAGAAGAGATGAATATCTGGATGATGCCTCTCGCTGCAGGCATCATTCAGATATCCCCCCCCCCCCCCCCCCAAAGTCCAGGACATCATATGACGTCCACCCGGGATAGGAGATCCCCTTTGTGGAAGTCATATGACAATAGCCCGGTATTGAAGTGGTTAATACATTTACAGTATAATCCAGGGATTTCTAAACTATGACCCTCAAGCTGTTGCGGAACTGCACGTCCCATGAGGCATTGTAAAACGCTTACATTCACAGACATGACTGGGTATGATGGGAGATGTAGTTCCTGAACAACTGGAGGGCCATAGTTTGGAGACCCCTGATATAATCCATTCAAACCTAAAAATGGTGCTTTTAATTTAGCTTGAGACACAGACAGCAAGACTTTTCCATACTATATGCAACAGTAAAATAAAAAAAATACCTTTTACACACAAGCTGATTATATTTTACTCTTCGTGTTCTTTGATCAACATGCTAATGTAATTTTTAAATAAAATATTCAGGGGAGGAAAAACTTTTGTAAAAAAAAAACGACTTGACTTCTGCGATGCAACACACTGCTGTGCAGATCACATGTGTTTTCTGTGCAATGCAAATTCAGCTATATAGTTTGTATGGCTGAATTTGCATTGCAGTCGCACCTAAAAAGGTGCAGGACCCTTTTTTTGGTCCGCACTGGAATCCGATTGCATGAGTGTTCACACCTATGCAGGGCCATCTTAATAGAATGATGGGCCCCTGGGCAAAGTAATGCTCTGGGGCCCCTACAATGATGACAGTGCAGGTAAACATACATCAAGTAGGTAGGAAACAGGCTGCCTCCCCTGTGTATATATCACTCTCAGTGCCATCATGGGGCCCCCAATTTCAGGGCAGCGTGGGCTTAAGAACCAGCTGCTTTGGGGAAAGTGTAGGGGCCCCCCATGCAGCTGGGGCCCCTGGGCAGTGCCCAGGTGTGCCCTCTCATTAAGACAGCCCTGCACCTATGCGATCGGATTCCTGCACCATTTCACGGTCAGCACTGCGATTTGCAAACTGACCTGGGGGTGTCATAATCCAAAGAATGGAAAGGGCTGACCAGAAAAAGTGAGGCTGAGGAGGATACAGTTAGGTGATGCAGGAAATAAGGTGGGCTCTATCTGACTTGCTCCTAATGCAAGCTGGGAAAAGCTCAGTGTGCAGTAAAATCGCAGTATACAATTCCAGTACAGGAGAGAAACCTGTACAACTATGCAAGACTGAAGGTGAGGCTGGAGTACAGCTTTATTATTTGATTAGATTTCCATTTACAAAGATTAAATCAAACTGCAATTAACAATACATAAATCAGTTTGTGTAACATTATCTTTCTTTGCTAAACTATGGCAATGTTTTTAAATGAAATTCCCTTTTAGATTCTAAACAGTATTTTCTATCACTCTTATGATTTTAGTCTATGGTTTCTGATTTATAATGGTTATCATGTTCTGTTTCCCCATCAGAGGCCTGGGACAGCTGATTCTGTGATGTCTGCTGGGGAAGACCAACCAATGCGTCCTCGGTCTTGCAGCGCTCTTCTATTCCCTAGGTATTTTGTGGAAAATAAAATATTTTAAAGAATATATTTAATGGCTGAAACGGTTGTCTTTTTTTTTTTTTTTTTAAGTTAATAAATATATACCGTATTTATTGGCGTATAACACGCGCCGGCATATAACACACACCCCAAGTTTAGGAGGGAAGTTTAAGGGAAAAAAAGGGAACATTTTAAATGCCCATCAATGCAGCCTTATCAGTGTCCATCTGCAGCCTTGCACAGTGTCCATCTGCAGCTTGCCCAAAATTGCAGCATGATGTGTTTTTAAATTTAGCGCCACCAAGATACACAGAGCCGGGTGATCTCCTCTCGAGACAAACTGATACAGGCTAAGTTCCTGCACAGGGTGTATTTCACTCCTCAGAGACTGCATGGGATCTATCTGCAGCGTTCTCCTTAATGCCCGCGCTGCTGCACCTCAGAAGGTACCTACATTCATATGTTCTGGACTTGCCCTAAGCTTCAGGACATCTGGTCCGCTGTTTTTGAGACCATTTAGGTCCGCCTCTACCTGAATATCCCGGTCTCCCCAGAGCTGGCGTTATTGGGGGTACAGGATGATGAGCACAGACCTAGGTGTAACAAGCTATTGATGTCATTGTTGTTTTTTTACGCCAAAAAGCCGATTCTGTTTAAATGGACTTCTAGGGCTCCCCCCATGGTGGGAGCATGGATGGATGCAGTCAATGCTGTTCTGCCTTTGTAAAAGCTAACGTATTTGTCCCCTAAAGTTTCAGCGTGTGTGGGGTCCTTGGAAAAATCCTCTTTGATCTCGCCCTGTAGTGGAGTTGTTCAATATGTGTTGGGTTTTTCCTTGCCCTGCCTTTCTCTTCCTCCTCCTTCCATAGAAACCAGTGGCAGCCTGTCCATTAGGGACTCCCGGACGCCGTCCCCTCTATCCACAGCCCCCAACCACCACCCCCTATATCCATGGCCACCATCCCCCTATTCATGCGTCCAACCCCTTTCAGGATGCCAGGCGCACAAATTATAGCTGTGTTTTTTTTTTTTTAAAAGCACCTGATTAGAGCTCTAATAGGCTTCAAGATAGGGTGGGCTCCAGACGCAGAGCATTGCACTCGGAGCCCACCCAGGTGTTACGAAAGAGAATTAATATTTGCTGTTAAAACACTGACCCTCAATCCGGCCAATCAGAAGCGGGTGTGAGACCCATTTTCCGATTGGCCGAAAAGAGAAGACTCCGGATTAGCCACCAAGGAGGAGGGAGGAAAGGGAAGCCACTGCCACCAAGCAGGGGAAGCCACCTGTGAAGTGATCGGGTAAGTGCTACCTACCAACCCCCCCAAAAAAACTACTACTGGCCACCACTGATAGAAACTATTGGGTTTTTTAGTGCCCGTGCACAGCCTAGCTAAAGGACTTATCGTAGACAGGCTCCTAGTGGGCCCCACAGTGATGATCTACAATGTGCCTGAACTGGTGTAGGATTTGGAGGGGCTGCTGGGTGGGTGGTGAGTTGTCCCATAAAGCCTACTCAAGTAAAGTGTACCTCCTGCTGTTTGCCTGTTATGTTGGCAGAAATTAGATTGTTCAAAGGTCAAATATAACACATGCAACTAAATTTTAGCAGAATTGTAAAACCAAGCTGCACAACTTTAATTCATGCAGTTGCTACGGCTAAATGCATAAATAAAGGGAGAATGGAGCAAATGTATAGAGGTAAGGGTAATTGATACAGAAGGATTTACCTAATTTATTTAATTTCTAAAATGCACCAAAATTTTACTTTTTCTTGGTGTGCAGCGCTAAGTCTGGCAAGTAATGTTCAGCAAAAATGTATTTACCACTTACACACAGTGGTGGCCACTCTATTATCCCTATTCCATGCGCCCAGACCCTAATCTACATGCAGGGCGCCGAACGCATGGATTTCAATGGGGTTTTCTTTCTTTTTGATTTTGAGCCGAGGCTCTAATTGGCTTCAGAAAAGGGTGAGCTCAGAGGGCAGAGCACAATATTGAATATTAATTTTGCTATTGTCACACAACAGGATGGGCTCAGGGGGCAGAGCACTGCCCCCTGAGCCCACCCAGTTGTGTGACACTACCAAATTAATATTCAACATTGCCTTCCTGCTTCTCCTCTTGGCCAATCATGAAGCAGGTCTTAAGACCAGATTGGTCAAGAGAAGCCACTGAGGAGCAGATGCCAGGGAACCCCTCAGCCTAGATGGGCTAAGTGCGGGGTGGTGGGTGGACGGGCGATCGACGGGGGGTTGTGTTTGGTTTACCGAGGAATGGGGGGTGTTTTTGACTGACGGACCGAACGAGGAGGAGTGTCACCTGCACCTGCCGCCACTGCTTACTCATGAAATTGTGTAAAATTACTTATTTTAATAACACACTTATTTCTTGTATTATTGTGGCTCAGAATTGAGGAAAAAGTCACAGACAAATCACCTGCCATGGAGACAATCCTTGAAGAGAATGTGGAGCTTGAGAAGGTGGAGGAAGCCAAGATAGATCAGCCAATAGAAAATGTGCAAATAGGAGAAGAGCCAATCACAAGCAGAAGAGGTAAGGCATAAGAAATGGAATATGCAGCCAAGGTATGTTAAATACGAGACATGGAGGATTTAACACTTTCTTATGAGAACCATGGTGAACGGTTCAGGAAAACATGGCACTGCTGGTTTGAATAAAATATCAATATCAAACTCCTTTTTCAAAAAACATGAACTGGCCACATATTGGGGTCCTACATAGAACTCCCGAGAAGGCGTCCCCTGGGTGGCGCA
This sequence comes from Rana kukunoris, assembly GCA_029574335.1. Classification (NCBI taxonomy): domain Eukaryota; kingdom Metazoa; phylum Chordata; class Amphibia; order Anura; family Ranidae; genus Rana; species Rana kukunoris. Next base: position 36,654,259 of record CM056050.1, on the reverse strand, counting down.
AATGCGGAATGGTCATGTCCTTCCTCCTCCTTCCCTCTAACCCTTCATCACCCCTTCTTTTCATGGGTCATTAGAATGTTATGGCTGATCGGTGTATTCCATATAATTTACTGATATCCTATGCTATGCATCTGTGTCTGCGATTGATGAGCAATGCATTTCATAAGCTTATACTCCCTTCTGCAGAGAACACACCAACAAAGCGTCTGCTGAATAGACAATCTATCGTGCCTGCCAAAGTCATCGGGATCAGCTTGAACGAAGATCTGGAGAAAATAACAAAACCCAAAACTGCTCCTGAAAGGTGAGGTCAACCAACCCAATCAGCTGTCACAAGGATTTAGCTGATCATTTTATTTATTTATTTTTTATTCTATTTATATAAAGGACAAGCAGACAATTTTGTATAGCGTTGGGTAGGCTTAGAGCCCGTGTACAGTGTGGAAGGGTTTTATTCTATTAAAACATTTTTTTTAATTGCTATCTGTGACTTCCTGTTCTTGAGATGACTGCCTCCTCTGATTTCTTGCACAGGTGTTACAGGGACAAGAACAGAGGCGGCTCTTTAATTAGGCAAATTAGGCGGTCGCCTAAGGCCTCACACTAACAGGGGCCTCGCGGCCGCCTAATTTTCCCAATGCATTACCCCAGTTTTGAGGCACAGGGCACCTTAACATTGCTGTGCTCAGGCAGCGTTAAGAGCCCTGACTCAGGAGTGGGGCTGCCAGCGTCCCTAACAATCAGTCATTATCGGTGACACCACCCCTTGTGACGTCAATGACCTAGCATGCCCTCAGTCAATGACATCACAAGGGGGCAGGTTCAGCAGATGACATCTCCGGGTGGCCCCCGCCCCTTGGGTATTAAAGAGCAGGATCTGGGGGCCTCCTTGTTAAAGGGGGCTTCCAGATTCCGATAAGCCCCCGGCCCGCAGATCCCTACAACCACCGGCCAGGGTTGTGGGGAAGAGTCTCTTGTCCTTGAATTATATACGAGTCACGTCCCATGCACTGCAATGGAACCGTTCTAATAGGAGCGACGCAAGTTGCTCCGACTTAGAAATTTGGTTCCTGTACGACTTCGGGGGAGGCTCGGGGCGACTTGCATTGACTTCTATACAGAAGTCGTTTTGCAAATCACCTCTGAAGTCCTCCTCAGAACAACTTGCAGAGCCGCCCCCGAAGTCGTGTCGCCTGTGTGTGAACCGACTCTAAGGAGCACATGGAAAAGTGACACATGTCAAAAACAATAAACAGAAATTCCCAGCTCATTTACCAGCCAGTCTGCCACAAACCCCAATAGTCCTGTCTAAGAGTTCAGGTTAAAACCAAGGGGTTTAGTTAGGACACATTTGCAAATATATGTCACGGCATCCCAGTGTACTGCAGTCCTAACTCTATAAAACAGCATAACAAAAACCTGACAGAGGTTATAACCCGTTCCTCTAAAATATAAAATAAAGATTTTTTTGTCTAGAGTTGGGCTTTGATAACTGTTACTAACACTTTATTAAAAAGAGAGGCCTCAGTTTCTTACATGTCTAAGCTGTGAAGGCTGCAATGAACTGCAATGAATGTATTTTTACCAGCCTATGTTATAATCCCACACCACAACCACAAGAGCAGTTCATATTTCCAAGAACAGCTCTCTATTCCGTATTCTTGAATGATTTATAAACTATTAATTCCTGCTGACAAAATGTTCTCTTAATGGTTTTAAATGATTCAGAGGATTATCTGAGTTTTATTCAAAAGTATCAGTTGTCAGTGAGATGTTGAAAAGTGTATACAGCGGTCGCAAGCGGAGGAGGAAGGGGGGCTAACTAGTACCGGTAGGGTTTTCTTATTTGGTGAAATGGAAACCGGGTCTTCCAAAGCCACACAACAGACTGCAGCCTCTGGGATATTGTTTATTATGCATCATAATACCAATGATAGGATGCTATTCCTCCTACTAATATGGGCACTAGCCCTCTTATTGACCACCAATCCTGAGGCCATATTTATTCTAACTGTTGCCAATTTTTTTTTGCCCCGACTGGCCACAATTCCAGCCTTCCTAATGTCTAAAGCAGGTGTGCCCAACCAGTGACCCGGGGGCCACATGTGGCCCGCGGAGCCCTCTGATGTAGCCCGCGACCTCCTGCTCTGGGATGGATTAGAATACTGTTATTAAAGGTCAGTTTATTACTAAAATCACAGTGTATATACGGGCATATCTGGTCTGCAGGGGTTACTGGGCTGCTTTTAAACAAATCTGCAAATGCAGAGCAGTGCACCTGTGGGTTACCTGCACTGAGCCATAGACTTCTGTTATTATCTGGGAGTTTGGTGAGCTTTCTGAAAGTGCACCAAACCTGCAAAATATAATAGTAGTCTATTGCAAAGTGAAGAAAAGCCAAAGGTACACTGCATTGCACCCACGGTGCGGGTAAACTGCATTGCATTAGTGTAAAAGCAACCATGGGCCCCTTTCACATGGTCAGTCCGACCCAATTGGACCCTCCATTCACTCCTAAGGAGTGGCAGATGTAAACCGTGTCCGTTCTGCATATGCAGAGTGGATATGGGCCTGCCATCCGCTCGCTCCGCTGATTGTGGCCCCTGACAGGTTACCAAGTCGCTTAAGTGACCCTCGTGCTTCAAAAGGTTGGGAACCCCTGGTCTAAAGGACAGTAAACTGGCCCTTTGTTTAAAAAGTTTGAAGACCCCTGCTCTGAAGAATGCCGAGTCTCATTACTCAAAGCTAAGGTCCATGTATTGTTTTTTTCTTCCAGCTTATTTCATACCTGTGGGATCCCCATGAAAGTAGATAATCCTCATAGTACTGTATATTTTATAAAACTGGGCAGCAGGAGATCATTTATGGGTACCACATCCCATATATGAACAAATTCAATTGTGAAGGAACAGGTGGGACTTTAAAGGTACAAAATTAGTATAGAACAAAACTTTTTTTTTAAAGTATAAATTTTATTGATAAACATAATGGGCCAGATTCACAGAGCCGTAACTCCTGTCTAACTGGTGTTAGACCGGAGTACTTTCTAATTACGCGCGTTTTTTCACTAGTTTGAATCCTCAAACCATGAAAAGACAGCTTTGCGCTTCAATCCGACTGGCTTACGTGTTCGTACGCCTTCAGATCTACGCTGCAATAAAATTGCGGCCGCTGGGTGGACTTCCTGTCGTTTTCCGCGTCGGGGTATGCAAATGAGCTTTTGCCGTCGATCCCCAAAATTACGATCTTCAATCTCAATCTCTTACGGCATCTTTAGTCATCTTTTCGCTGCGTAATGTTATACTAGCTTTTAGCTGGTCTAATATTAGACAGCCCATGGTAAGTATGGCCGTCGTTCCCGCTTCGAATTGCAACGTTTTCCGTCTTTTATTATTTTTTACGTAAGTCGTCCGGGAATAGGAATGTCCGTAAACGACGCTACTCAAAAAAAATGACGTTATTTCGCGCAATGCACGGCGGGAAATTTCTGAACGGAGCATGCGCAGTTCGATTGCTGCGGGGACGCGCCTAATTTAAATGCTTCACGCCCCCTAATCGCGTATTTCGATTACGCGGTGAGAAATAGACTACGCCGCCGTATCGTACGGGCAAAAATCTACCAGAATTCGTTCTAGAGCCTGGTAAAATACGGCTGCGTAGCGGATCTCGGATACGCTGCGCAAATGTACGTGTACCTGAATCTTGCCCAATTTCTTTAAAAACAACAATAAATGTTCAAAAAGCATATTATTTTTATATCACTTGAAACCACTTCTTACTCTACATGTTTCGCTCAGTGAGCTTCCTCAGGAGTTTTTGACAGTGTCACAAGGAGTTTTTTTAACTATACTACAAAAGAAACAACAATCATAGTACTGTATTTCCTGCTACTACAGTGATTGTTGCAGTCTTGCGGGTCCTGTGCTGAGAGGCTGCCCTGCTTCATAGTAACCACACAGAGCCACTCACTTGATACAGATGCCATTCACAGTTCTGTGAATGGCACTAATGCCAAACGAACAACCTCTTTTGTTCGCTATGACACAGGGCAGCTTTTTGTTAGAGGACTTGGAAGATAGCGGTGATCATTGTGATAAAGGACTAGTACAGTATTTCTCTGCTTTCACAGGGATCCCGGAAGTATGGCATATGCTTACTGACTCATGTCAATATTGCACCTTGTTGGCCTGAGCAGTGCATGAATGAAAACGTATATAGCGCAGCACATGCAAACTTAATTGCCTCTGGGCACTTGTTGTTCCTGTCTCCTTTGGTATCAAAAGAGATGAGTCTTGATCTTTCTCCTGAACGCTGAGTGGTTCTCCTCCCACCGAATGCTGGTTGGTAAAGCGTTCCATAGTCTGGGACCTTGGACCGCGAATCTCCTTTCTCCTTTGGACTTGTAGTTGGCTTTCGGTATCTGGAGGAGATTTTGATTGGTGGATCGCAAAACGCAATTGGGATTATGAGCTTTTATTTTTTCGCATAGATAATGGGGAGCATTCCCATGGATACATCTATGCGTTAGACAGAGTGCTTTAAAAGTGAATATGTCTTTTACTGGTAACCAGTAGAGTGCTCTCAGTGAAGGTAAGGTTGATTCCCAAGGTTTTTTTCCAGTCACAAGTCTAGCGGCCGTATTTTGAACGACTTGTAGACAAGCGATTTGGTACTTGGGGAGTCCGAGGTAAAGGGCATTTGCATTGTCCAATCTTGAGTTTACAATTGCTCCCACCACGACCGCTATGTCTTCCTTGGGAATAAAAGGAGTAAGTCTGCGTAGTAGGCGCAGCAGATGGTGAGATCCGCTGACTACTGACCCTATTTGTGCGTCCATTGTCATGTAGGAGTCGAAGATGACCCCGAGACTTTTGACTTTGGCGCTAGGGGTGAGGGTGATGATTTTACCCAGAATGGGCGGGGGGTCCAGGTTGTTGCAGGTTGATTCATACGCTTGGCGTGAAACAGGAGATGTTCTGTTTTCGCTCCGTTGAGTTTAAGATAACTCTTTGTCATCCAGTCCTCTATCAAAGAGACATGTCTCTAGATTGAGGTGATGATCCTTTTTATTGCAAATGCGAAAATACAGTTGCGTGTCGTCTGCATATGAGTGGTAAAGAAGTTTTTGGCTGCTAATAATCTCAAAAAGAGGGCGAAGATAGATGTTGAAAAACACCGGCGACAGGGGGGATCCTTGAGGGACTCCGCACGATAATGTGCGTTTCTCAGAAGTGAAAGGTCCTAACTTCACTATTTGCGATCGGTTTTCCAAAAAAGAGGAGAACCAAGATAAATTCGCCTTCTGCGACTCTGGCTACTTCAGCTAGCCAAGTCAATAAAAGCTTGTGGTCTACTGTGTCGAAGGCTGCGCTTATGTCCAACAGAACCAGAAGACAAGATTCTCCTTCGTCTGCGGCCTCGAGAGCGTCGTCCCATATTTTGAGCAATGCGGTTTCCGTCCCGTGTCCAGGCCGGAATCCCGATTGAAATGGATCAAGTAGGTTGTGGGTATCTAGATTCTGTTGCAGCTGTTGTACCACATGCTTTGTGTTGTGGACTTTAGATGATGCCGGTGTTCTGTCAGATTAGGCGACACGTCAATTCTTGTAACGTCACGGCCATCTTGGTACACCCCGCGTATGGTGAGAAAAAGAGTTTAACTGCTCCAAAGTCACAGAGAACTAGATGACTGAATCCAAACACTTGGGTGCCGGCGCTGCACTGATATGCAAGATTTGTAGAAAAAAAACTAAGATGGCCGCACTCCAAAAACAATGTTGTTCCTTTTTAATAAAACTGGTCACAAAACAAACATGTCACAGCAAAAAATCAGATGAGAAAGCTGACGCGTTTCACACTATCAAACAGTGCTTATTCATAGCTAAGCTATGAGTAGCTCATAGCTATGAATAAGCACTGTTTGATAGTGTGAAACGCGTCAGCTTTCTCATCTGATTTTTTGCTGTGACATGTTTGGTTTGTGACCAGTTTTATTAAAAAGGAACAACATTGTTTTTGGAGTGTGGCCATCCTAGTTTTTTTCTACAAATCTTGGTACACCCCGCACTCAGCCTACAGTCTGAAGTCGCAAAGCGGACGGACATCTGTTTACACCCACTGAAGTCTTGCATTTCAAACTTATTTTAACCAGTAAACTGAGCTTATATAGTGAAATACAGAATTTTGAACTCTGTTATACTGTTATACTGTTTTGATGTTGAATTTTAAAAAGCAGCAGCAAGCCTGGTGATCTTACAAACCTTTGCTAATCTGACAGACGGTCGCTGCTTTTAATATTCACCTTCAAAACAATGTCACATACTACTGTATTTTACAATATAAGCTCAGTTTACTGGTAAATGAAATGTGAGACTGCGGTATGTGTGTAAGAAGATGTCCGTTTAGTGACCTTAGACTGTAGGGTTACTGCGGCTAAGTACAGGGTGTACCAAGCTGGCCACGGCGGAACATCACTTCTGTTACAAGATTTGCTGGGTCGCCTATTCTGACGGAACACAGGGTGTGTGCTAATGAGTTCAGCTGGTCAACTCCTTCCTGTGTCATGAGTCTGACCAGGAAGTAAGGCAGAAGTAATCAAGCAGTGTGTTTAAACAACTATGAAGAGAGCTAGTAAAGCAGGTGTAGAATCACTGGAAATTTGTTTTATTTTTGCAAAATAAGTACAATAATGCTATATTGGTACATAGAGGTGCTGAAATAAAAAATTTTTTTTAGCCTTTTAGTAGGACGCTGAGAAATTTAACTACACGCTGGTTTCTTTGTTTTGCAGATTAGGATCTTCACTTTCTATGAACTTCTCAAGACCTGATCCTGAAGTGAGCCAGATGAATATCCTGAGGACAACAACTTCTCCTGCCTGCCTGGATCACTGTCGCGCAGGGCAGGTACTGTTCTTTAGAATACATGGAACCTGCTAACACGCTAACGTCTTATCTTAGTGGTAACCACCTTATCTTCAATCTTACATTTCCAACTAGTACTGCAAACGCATGCGACCAGATATTCACTGTTGTGCAGAATTAGTGATGGGACAAGTTACACCAAATTTTCGAGAGTCGTTTTTCTTCCTGCCTCTTCTCTTTGAATTCATATGAATTTGACTCTATGGACCGCAATAAATATTGTTTTAAGTTAAAGGCGTCCAGATCATCCACACACATCCTACTGCCCTCTAAAGAACCTTAGAAAGAACATTAGAAACGTGTTGCAAGCCATGTACTACGAAGGCACCAGGATTTAAATCAATATGTCCCCTTTAGACCAGCCTCCCTGTCCAGGTCTTAGGTCTTGGATTACTCCTGAACAAAAATCCTTCTGATAAAAAAAAAAAAAAAAAAAAAACAGATCAGGAGTACTGGGATCTCTGTGAAACGTAATAAATACCTGAAAGTTACGTATACACATTACTTAGCATTCATTTTTTTTTTTTTAAATCCATACCGGTAAAAAAATCCATACCGGTAATTGCATTTATCCAGTAACTATGCATATAAGATAAACACCCACCGCTCCAGGTGATCAACCCTTCTCTCCAGCCTTTACTGCTCCATTGCTTATGAGGGTGCTCGCTCGCTCGCTCGGCTTGTCCAACACAGGTCAGAAGAAAAAAAAACTATCTGGATGGCTGCACACCAAAAAAAAAATATTCACAACATGACAGGTAAAAACATCACAATGTAGCAGGGGACAGCAGAGAATGTTGATGCATTTCTCGCTACTTGAGTACCCATAAACTGCTGACTCACGCTCCCCAACCCCAATATAAAACCACAATAGCACCTCGCGGATCACATTCAGGTGTGGAGTCAATTAACCACTTGCTTACTGGGAACATATACCCCCTCCTGCCCAGGTGAAATTTCCGGCACTGCGTCGCTTTAACTGACAACTGCGCGGTCGTGCGACGTGGCTCCCAAACAAAATTTACGTCCTTTTTTCCCCACAAGTAGAGCTTTCTTTTGGTGGTATCTGATCGCCTGTGCTGTTTTTATTTTTTGCGCTATAAACAAAAAAGTGCGACAATTTTGAAAAAAAATACAATATTTTTTACTTGTTGCTATAATAAATATCCCAATTTAAAAAAAAAAAAACACATTTTTTTTTCCTCAGTCTAGGCCGATACGTATTCTTCTACATATTTTTGGTAAAAAAAAAAAAAAAAATCGCAATAAGCCACTGATCAACTGATAAACAGATCCATTTGAGCGAACCTCCACTCATGGATGATCCCTTGGAACACTTCGTTGGGATCCTTGAATTGCCCGAATAGACAATCCGCTTTCAAATTCTGATAGGCTGGAAGATATATGGCCCTCAAATCTGGGAGATATTGCTGGGCCAAAGCCAGGATTGGTTCCACCTCTCCCAGGAGGGACTGGCTGTGCATGTCGCCTTGTCGCTGTATATGGGACTGCTGCCATGTGGTCCAGATAGAGTAGGACTGGCAGACCCTATGTGTGTGGCAGTAAAGTGTTCAATGTCAATGCTGGTAGGAGTTCCAGAATATGGAAACTAGGCTCTGAGTGGGAAAATCCCACCTGCCCTGAATCCTGAGATGCTCGCAGGTGGTGTCCCACCCTGCTGTGCTGGTATCTGTAGCAATAATGATCCATGGCTACAGCCCTAATAGACTAGGCCATTTAGCAGTTTATCTTTTTTTAATCACCAGAACTCTGGTGCCTCTGGCTAGACAAAACGCTTCCATTGCGTCAGGAAGCCTTGTTGGAAAACTGAGTTTCCAGTGAGCCCCGAGGATCATCGGAGTACAAAAGCCATTGTCCCGAGAGGACTCATGCACTGAGATGCTGACATCACTGGTGCAGCCAACGCCTGTTGGAACATCTCCCTGACTTTAGGGAGTTTGAGGTGGCAAAGAAACCAGGCCCCTAGGTAGAGCATATTCCGCATAGGCGCCAACTAGTTTTGGCAATGCTTGCCCCCCCCACTCAAAACGGTTGGTATGACTGAAGGACCAGGACATGCTGATAGGTATACTGCAGGTCCACTGAAATCCTCCAGTAACCTTGTTGAATGACCTGGATTTATGGTATGGAGAGACTCCATCTTGAGTCTATCCGTATAAATTGATTCAGCCTCTTGAGGTAGATCTGGAGGCTGCCGATTAAATAACCAATAACGGCCTTGCCATTGGTAATGATTAAGCACAAAATGAATGTGTGAAAAGCGTCTATGTGACCTCGTGTTGGTGTCATCGCTTTGAACAATAAAAGGAATATCGAAATTCCTGGATGCGCAGCCATTTCTTCTCTTACATGGCCTTGCACCACTGAGGGCTGGAACCGCCATTCTTCGGTAGTGGTCTTACCGGAACTGGGTCACTTTGAGCCACCTGGCTCCAACTGCCTCCTGGGCAGGCCTGGCGTTAAAAGGGCTTCTGAGTATCTTGGGGAGCCGCATGAGTCTTGGCCTCCTGCGATCTTATGAAGGTTGAATGTGTACCCCTTTAACGCCTTCTGACGCCCTTGGATGGGCGAAAGCCTCCAAAATCGCAGTACCTGTTTGGTGCTCCTTTGAATGGTTGCCCCCTCTGGCTCTTCGATCCTGGGGCAGAAGATCTGATCTTCCTCCTATAACCCTGGAGAAGATAGTTTCCAGTATTTTGACAAAACAGCGCCTTCCCATCAGAAGGCAGCTTACAGCAATTCAGCTTTGAGGATGAGCCAGCCGCCCAGGATTTTGCCCCAGTGCACCTTTGGCTGCGACTGAGCCAAGGATGGCTCTGGATGACCATCGAATGATGTCTATAGCTGCCTCACCTGTAGAGTCCGCTGAAAGTTATCTCGTCAAGAGCCTTGATGACTCTCCTCTTTGGCAGCTGGGTTTAATCGCATACTCCAAGTTCTGCGCCCACATACTCACATAGCACTTGCTATGGATGTTAAAGCAATGCGTCTCACAAGGATCTTGTGAAAGTAGGAAGGGCCTTCCATCGGAAGTGTCACATTCTTGGTCAGTCTGGCGACTGCCGCATCCACTGTTGGAGGGTAGATAAAGGAGTCGCATCCTTTCCCATTAGTGGAAACAACTTCTGCAACCTATTGGTTGAGGAGGATTTTCTCTCTCCCTTTCTCATTCCTCTCTGAAAACAGGCTTCCTATTTCTGTCATAAGAGAAGAAAGGTAGCTTACCTGCTTCTTTAGATTCCTCCTATGGAACCCAAAGGCTTGCTCACACTTGCAGCATGATCTGCCATTGCCCTAAAAGGCAATCTGTGCTTAGGTCACCTTTCAGAGGTATCTGAATTTGTCACTTAGAGTAGACCAATGTATATGCAATGCGACTTTCAAAGAGCGATTTGTACACAATGTTGCAAATCGCATGGGTGCGGCCCATTCACTTGGTTGCCCTATGTGCGCAAATAGAAGCCCCTGGTCCTATTTGAGGACGACCAACTTTGCACAATGTTTGGAAAGGTGCGTTCTCCAATGTGACTTATCACAGCAGAATCGCATGGCATTTGGGGTGCCCTGAAAAAATAACGGTACCTAATGCATATTGTACAGTGATTGTCACACCATTTTATATCAGATTGTACGGTGTGTAATAACTGGTTTTCTCCTTCCTTGGAGGAGGTACCGGATCCACCCATTACAGTGCAGCTTTACTGCAATAACAAATGAGGATATTAGCATAAAACAAAGCCTCAACCTTCAGGATCTTCTGTTGAGGAGGAGGCAATATCATCTCCCTCTGCCTGAAAGGTTGGCTATAATACTGGGTTTGGGGAACTAGCCTGCTTAATCTGCTGGGCTGGAGTCACCCCCGAAGTGCCTGGTACCCCTCCAGTTAGAGAGGGTTGAATGGCTTGGTTTAGACCTGGTGTAATGCCCATACTGTCCATCCACTTCTGTCCCTGGCTGCCTGAGATGACTGGAAAATTCAGCCAGGGGGTTGGGGACTATTTTGCTGAGCAAGGTGACACCTGCTGACTCCCAAACTCCTCTCTGGCAAGCTTCCTGAAGCAGTCGCTGCCTTTCGGGCGCTGAGCCCTCAGAGGAGAAGCTGTGTGCGTTCTCTTAAGCGTACATTTGCACCCTTTGTACTGGGGTCTGCCAGGACTGGAGGAGACATCTTCCGCCCTGAAAATCCTGATGATCCAGAGAGGGCCTCTGAACCTCCTTGAGCGGGTGTGAGCGGCCGGGGTTGCAACAGATAAGAAGGCACGCTCGTCAGGGCTCAATGCACTCTTTTCTCCCGCGTCTTCTTACTTACCAAAAGTTGGCCCTCTACCTGACAGTGGGGGTGGACTTTGTTATGTGGCAGTAGGCTCATGCTGATGGGAGTTACTGAAAGGTGCAAGGGGGACTGCATGACCACAGAAATAAGGGAAGTGAAAGAGAAAAATATACATATATCGCAGCATTTTTTTTTTTTTTTTTACAAATAGTAAAAATAATCTGGCAGAACCCCCATCCCCCTAGTAAAACATTGCTCCTTACTCCTCTCTCCCCCCATATATCCCCATTACTAGGATAGATAAGACTTACCTCAGAAGGAGATGTTTAAAAGCAAAGGCATTCATTAGCTGTTTAACTGCTCCCTGCAATTCTATCACCTGAGACTCAGTCCTCTCTTACCTCTACTCTGATACAATTAGGAAGGCCAACACCCATCCACACAAAAGGACACCTTAAGCTGGCTACACACCATACAATCTTCTGCAGATTTTACCCTTCAGATTTATCAAAACCACACAACATGAGGTCAAAGCCTAAAGCCTCAACCTGTATGCAATCAGGCAGGCACCACATGGTCCTGGCAATTCTAAAGAAAAACAGACAACAAAAGTTGCAGTGTGTTTAGGGCCTTTAAAGACATGAGAACAAGAAGGAAAACTGACAGACCTGGAAAAGGCTTCCATAGGAAAGAAGGCATCATGCAGTCCTAGCTTGCTCAAATCAGACTCCATCGCCGGCAATGCCAAAGGAGGACTGTCGTCTCTGATTAGAGAACACCTCAACCCCAGAAGACCACCAGAAGGGGTTCCCCACCTTGTTGGTGCATTTAGCGTGCCTAAGATGTGGGACCTCGAACTGGGAGAGGCTGAACCCAGCCGGAACTTCGACAATAGTCGGCAGGTAAGAGCGTATCCTGAACGAAACTGTCTGTAGGCTGATATTTTAAGGACAAAAAAGGAGAATGGGGGAGGTAGCTCTCAGTCAGAGTTTTATAGAGAGTTGTCACGTGTCCTGTGGGCGGATATAGGGGCGGGGCTATATCATAGGTATGCTGCCATGTCTGGCGTCAGGAAAAATGATTGTGTGTACGCAGCATTAGAGTGGTAAAGATGTAGAACTTTCTTCCACAGTTGGTACTATCATCAGAGACTGTAGATAAATTACAAAAAAAGTTTTGATGTGCTTCTCAGCAAACATAGTATACAGGGATATGGAAATTGGTAGCGACATAAACACACTCTTTGAACTGGAAAGAATGGTTTCTTTATTCATCCTTACAGACTGTGTAACTATAATGATCCAATAACTTATCCATCTTAGTGAATCAAAACTTTTGTATTTATCTGTCAATGTCACAAACCAAAGAAAAATGCCAACAAAAATGTGGATAATGCCTCTTATTATTTGCTGCATGTAGTTCATAGCAGTCTTTTTGTTGTCTCTTTTCCTAGGAACTGTGCTACCTGTGTCTACAGCGGGCCCAGAAAAATATCCCGGTGTACTTCACAGAGGAGAGAAAACTGAAAGAAAAGGCGGAGGAGAGAATATTACAGCAATACCAGCACATGAAAGACCAAGAGGCCATGCTAAAGTCCCAGGTATTAACTACAATACTATCATAACATACAGCCCCAATTCCAGAAATGTTGGGACGCTGTGTAAAAAAAAAAATCTACATAAAAACAGAATGCAATGATTTGCAAATCTCATAAACTCATATTTTACTCACAAGAGAAAATGGAAAACATATCAAATGTTTAAACGAAAATTTACTATTTTAAAAAATATGGTAATTTTGAAATTGATGGCAGCAACACATCTCAAAAAATCTAGGACAGGGTCGTGTTTACCATGGTGTAGCATCCTCTCTTCTCTTAACAACACAAATGTCTGGGAACTGAGGAGACCAGTATCTGGAGTTCTGGGAGAGGAACGTTGTCCTATTCTTGCCTGATAAAGAATTCTAACTGCTCAACACTTCTGGCTTTTCTTTGTCGTATTTTTTATTTTAAAGCCCCATACACACTATCAGTTTTCCTGATGGTTTTCTCTTCAGGTTTACCAAAACCATGTAGTACAAGGGCCTGCCTGATTGCATACAAATTGAAACTCTTGAGGTTTGACCTCATATTATATGGTTTTGGTAAACCTGAAGAGAAAACCGTCAGGAAAACTGATAGTGTGTATGGGGCTTAAGATGCACCAAATATTTTAAGTTGGTGAAAGGTCTGGACTGCAGGCAGGCCTGTTAAGCACCCTGGCTCTTCTATGAAGCCATGCTGTTGTCATAAATGTAGTAAGTGGTAAGCATTGTCCTGCTGAAATATGCAAGGCCTTCCCTGAAAAAGACATTGTCTAGAAGGGAGCATATGCTGTTCTTAAACCTGAATATGTCTGGAACACCTGGATAAAAGGTTAACTAGAGATAGAGACTAACCTAAGTAATCCAAACCCCCAATAAATTAAAGTCTTAATTATCTTCCACTAATGATAGACAAATAGTGTGAAAAACTTCCACACTGGTTAAAGGGGTGTTCCAGCCAAATGTTATGTTTATTAAAAGTCAGCAGCTACAAAAAGTGTAGCTGCTGACTTTTAATAAACATTCACTTACCTTCTCCACGTTCCAGCGACGCGCCGGCCGGGCTCCGCTCCTCTCGCCCCCTCCCCGGCCGGCGTCCTTATTCTAACTGTGGGCACCCAGCCGTGACAGCCTTTGGCTTCACGGCCGGGCACCCACTGCGCATGCGCGAGCGGCACTGCGCATGCGCCCGCGACACGGCCTGCCGCTGATTGGACAGGCGATCGTCTAGGACCTGTCAGTGTCCTAGGCGGTCGCCTACAGGGAGGGGATGCTGTAGGCGATTAAGCTTAATCGCCTAACCAGCCCCTCGGCGGAAGGAGGAAGTGGGACAGGAAGTCCCACTCCTCCTAAGGTACCCACCCCTCCCCCCCCAAAAAATGACATGCCAAATGTGGCATGTAAGGGGGTGTGGAGTGGATTAAGCGGAAGTTCCATTTTTGGGTGGAACTCCGCTTTAAGCACAGATCACATTAAGTACAGTGTTGATCATAGTGTCGTTGCTAGAGAACAGTTATTTCTAGCAGCCTACTCACTTGTAGGTTTGCTATATTGAAGTCTTCAAATTTCTACTTTTTCTTTCTATACAGATGAAGTCTCAAGCAATTCGAGAACAAAGTCAAAAAGACACAGCATACAACATGGGGGTCGCAGAAGCCATCAGGAATGAACGCGATGCCAGGAACACAGATTTCTATGTGAGCACAGTGATATTCTGTCCATCAGTGTGAGACCCTTGCTGATCCCATAATGATACTGGCGGGGCTAAACTGAAATCAAGGGTGACTGCATGCCACTGACACATTGGTGAGATTTACTAAAACTGGAGCACCCAAAACGTGCAGCTGTGCATGGTAGCCAATCAGCTTCTAAATTTAGCTGTTCGATTAAGCTGTAACAGTAGAACCTGGAAGCTGATTGATTTCTATGCAGAGCTTTATCAGATTATGCTCACTCCAGTTTTAGTAAATCTCCCCTATTGACTCCTAGACCCATTATTTTTATTGATTAAAGAACGGATGAGTGATTTGTGGTGTTTAAATGAAGAGGATTACTACTGTTTTTAGTAAGTTAGCAACACAGAGAAATAAGAGTTTTGCCCTGTACACACGGTCGGAATTTCCGACAAGAAAAGTCCCATGTGAGCTTTTGGTCGGAAATTCCGACCGTGTGTAAGCTCCATCGGACTTTTCCTGTTGGAATTTCCAACAACAAAAATTTGAGAGCTGGTTCTCAAATTTTCAAACAGAGAAAAATCCAATCGGAAGTTCCGATTTCTGTAGCAATTCCGACTTGCAAAATTCCAACACATGCTCGAAAACAATTTGACGCATGCTCATCTTAGTGTTGTACGTCACCGTGTTCTTGATGGTCGAAAGTTCCGAGAACTTTTGTGTGACCGTGTGTATGCAAGCCAAGCTTGAGCGGAATTCCGTCGGAAAAACCATCCAAGATTTTTCAGACGAAAAATAGAATCGTGTGTACGTGGCATAAGAGTATGTAGCCTTTTCAATATATAACTCTTCCACTATATACTTATTAGATATTCATAGTTAATGTAATCAGCTTAAAATGATCCTGACATTAAAAAATATTGCCCAAGTTTACCTGCAAGAATGAATACAGGGCAGCACAGTGGTGCAGTGGTTAGCACTTTCACCTATCGGCAAAAAGGGTCGCTGGTTCGAAACCCAACCATGACACCATCTGCCTGGAGTTTGCACATTCTCCCTGTGCCTGCGAGGGTTTCCTGCAGGTACTCCAGTTTCCTCCCACACTCTAAAGATATGCTGGTAGGTTAATCAGATCCTGTCTAAATTGGCCCCAGTATATGTATGAATGTGTGTTAGGGACCTTAGTTTGTAAGCTCCTTGAGGGTAGGGACCAATGTGAATGTACAATATATGTGTAAAGCGCTGCATAAATTGACAGCACTATATAAGTACCTGAAATAAAATAGATTTCCACGAGTTGTTGATGTTCTTGGGTCCTACGGTGCTCACTGGTTTCTATCAGTGACTATTGTATTCTCAGAGTGCTGAGGAGAATGACGCTTCCGAAGGTGTCTGTATTACAGCAGAGGATTTCTGTTGAACCATGCGGCTTGAGCAGCATGAAAAGGAAAATATTCACCATTTCATCTTGCGGGGACACTTCATTGGCATTTTCATTTTAATAACAAGGGTCATTTTAAAGGGAAAGTGTGATTTCAGACAAAGTAAGTCACCCTGACTAGTCTTACTTACCTAAACTAGCCATCGCCCTGTCCCTAAGCTACTTGCTTACCTGAACAGCCACTGCTCCTTTGTTTGCGTCACTGGATAAACCTTCCTGACCTTGTCAAGCCTATGTAGTGAAAGTACAGGGATCTGTATAGTACTGTGATGGACCGCCTGGCACACAGCTTGAGTGCCTCTGCCAAGATACAGCTTCCTCCACTCTGGAACCAAGTATTATAGCTGGGAATTTCACCCAAGAACTAGACAATACCAGCTAAGGTGCACACTGGAACTCTTCATTGGCAACTCACACAGAATTTATACCACGCAAAATCAGATAAGTGCTTGATCACATTATCCTAAACAATGCAAACTGCAAACAGTATAATCATCAGTACATCTAATGAACAGTCAACAGCTAACAGTGATCTAATTAACAGTAAGCTAATCAACAGCCAGACATCAATGCTTTGATTAATCCCAGACAGTCTGACAACAGTCTAGGAGCCAAAACTCATATAATGTTCCATCAGTCTGAAAAAAGTGGAATTACTTTATCTTCATATATTGTGGAGGAGCTTCCCCAACCCAGTCTGCAGGAGGGCCAACATATTTCCTCTGACCATTAACCTGTACAAGATTAATTATACACCTTTCTATTCCCTCCAGAAGGGAATCTTTGTTGTCTTCAGAGAATTAATCCAAGCCTCACTCTCATAATTCATCATGTTGTTGTCCATCATTAGAGAATGATATGCTAACTCCATGGGGTCAGAGGTTTAACTGAGCTCTTTTCCATGCTCTGACCACGAGATGCATACAAAAGTTTTGGTCTCCTCCATGAGCCATAATGAGTGAGTAGAAGGCTAACCCCTAATCCCCTCCAAAAGCCCCTGTCCCGGTTGGGTCTGTCACAAGTGCCATCTCCTAAAATTAGAAACTCTTGGGAGATTGCCTTATACTGTACATGTCTATAAGGGCTTCCTATGTGGTGAGCCATAAGGAAGGCTTTGACAAGCAAGATGTAAACACTGGTGTAGGCTGCACCTGTCGAAATCAGGTAAGTATGCAGTTGGCTAGGACTGTGTAGTGTAGCTCAGAAGGTCTAGGCATAGTAAGCGTACTTTGTCTGAAGGTACACTTACCATTTAAAGCTGATCTCTGGGCTCCTCCCTTTCAAAACCCCCACCTGTCCTCATTCCCCTCCAAAAAAATCGTGGCATTAAAATAAAAATAACCTTACCTAAATGTGCCCTTTACTTTAGGGTGACCAGACATCCCCGGTTTCAGGGGACAGTCCCTGGATTGAGGGCACTGTCCCCAGACCAAGTCTGTCCCCAGTTTTGTCCCCGGATTGGATTTGAACAGGGGCTGGTGCAATTTCAAAGACAGTGCAGAATTAAAAAAATATATAATTCTGAATTACTGTACACCCCCCCGCTCTGCTGCTCCTACTAGCTTAGGGGGGGTCTATGTTTTTCCATTATCTGTGCCCCTTTCTGATGATTATGTGCTTGTCGGAGCGGAGGGAATATTTCTTCAGTTTCGGGTGCATTCCCATTCAGCTCCACTCGCATGTTCTTCTGCCTTGGCTCAAGTCCCAGCCAGCCGCCTGCCTGCTTATCTCCTTGCCTTCCCTGGTGGAGTGATCTTCCTCTGCTCCCCACCCAGCAGTAGCCGGGCCTGGAGAATAAAACTTGACAGACTGTAAGGCGGGCAGCGGCTATGGACAGAGAGTCGCTGATTGCCGCCATTACTAGTAAAAAAAAAATGTCCCCGGATTTCATTTTAAAAATCTGGTCACCAAAGTTTACTTGCCCATCTGCGGTCACATGACATTCCTAGGCCTTCTCTCTTCTACTGTGCACCAGAGGTGGGATCCTTATTCTGATTCCAGCATTAAGTAGTGGACATTTCCTATTGGCTGTCAAGTGCTGGGGGCCCCTTAGGACTCAGAAGGGAATCTGCAGGCCATAACACCAGATATGGGGGGGGGGGGGGTTTAAATGCCAGAAATTCCTCCTTCAAAATTGCCTAATGTTACATAATTTTGATAAACATGCCCAAATCACCACACCAAATTGTTTACTGTATCTAACAACCTCTAGATTAGGCTTTAATATTAAGCATGATTCACACTTCTGTTTCTTAATCACTATTTACATTTTATTCCTAGAGATCATACATTTTTCAGAAGAGGCCTCTGACCCCTCCAGCGTTAATAAAACAGGAGCAATGTTACCAGTCGCTGACTAAGCAGATGGCGGACAGGCGAGGGAAGGAGGAAAAGGAGAAGCAGGACCAGGAATTGCTGGGCAGGCTGGAACAGATTCAACTTGCTGATGAGTAAATGTCCTTTTCATCCAACATCTTAGGCCTCGTACACACGACCGAGGAACTCGTCGGGCGAAACACACCGTTTTCCTCGTCCAGTTACTTGTTAGGCTTGTCGAGGAACTCGACAAGCTTGCTTTGCGTACACATGTTAAAGACCAAATCTCCTCGTTCTCAAACGCGGTGACTTCAACACATACAACGGCAGGGGCTGCTTTTGCTAATCTCATGTTACTGCATGTTAGGAAACATTTTGGTAAGAGATATTTTCACTTTTCAGTCTGTTACAGCGTGACAAATGTGCTATTTCCATTACAAACGCTACTTTTACCGAAGGTGCGCGGGTTTCTTAGCATACACACGCTCGAGTTTCTCGTCGAAAAGCAGCCCGACGAGGAACACGACGAGCCAATTTGACTCCCATCGAGGAAAAAGAGAACTTGCTCTCTTTTTTGCTCGTCGAGTTGCTCGACAGTTTACTCGATGAATAACGTACACACGACCGGTTTCCTCGGCAAAAAAGCTCTGCCACCGAGTTTCTTGATGGATTCTGCCGAGGAAACCGGTCGTGTGTACATCACATAACGTGACCTCTGACATCACATGGCTTATCTGTGGATTTCCTGGGTGTAGCGCCTTACCCATATGCAGCTACTTCTTACTCATATGTTGATTTGAGCAGCTACCATTTTATGGTCACACACAGGGGAGTCTTCAGCTGTCTTTATTGAAAGAAAGAAAACTATTGCAGCCACCACATTTAGGAATTGGTGAGCTGCATTATATTACAATTTTAGTTTTTGGGTTTAATACCGCTTTAAGGAGCCACACGTTGCCTTGGTGGGGTGGTATGACTTCACATGTAGTTCCAAATGTTTTTATTATAATTATTATTAATACTATTAATATTATACAGAGTTCATATAAAGACAACAGTTTGTGCGACCGTATAGTTACAATTGTCAGGAGAGTCCTGCCCATGAGAGCTTACAATCTTAAAGGGACAAGCGAGACCAAAGCACAAAAGGTAATAACTGTGTGGAGATGAGAAGAAAGAAATCATTTAGTTGTTAGATAGCGGTATCATAGGCTTCTTTGAAGACATGAGTTTTCAGGGATTGTCTAAAGAGAAGACTGAAGACAGAGTAGGAGATAGGCAGGTTGGGTGTAGGGAGTTTCAGAGGAGAGGAGAGGCTCTGCAGATGTCCTGTAGGCAATCATGGGAGGAGGTGACAAGGGAGCTAGACAGCAGGAGGCTTTAGGAGTAGTGGGTGGTTTTGTATGTTGTGGTTAGTAGTTTGAATTTTAAACGTTGGGTAAGCAAAAGCCAGTGGAGGGATGCAAATGCCACTTTATTCATTGACATACCTCCCAAAACAGAGTTTGTCCAGACAGCATGGTCACCTGCTGACTTGGCACCATGCACATCATTCGGCTATAGTGCGGTCGGCAAGTGGTTAATTGGTTTGTGTGAAAGTTATACCGTCTACAAATGATGGTGTATACAATGGGGAAAATAATCATTTGATCCCCTGCAGATTTTGTAAGTTTGCCCACTTACAAAGAAATGAAGGGTCTATCATTTTTATCGTAGGTGTATTTTAACCGCGTCAATACTGGGCATGTCCCCCCCCTGTCCCCCCCTTCCTGCCCAGACCAATTTTTCGTTTTCAGCGCTGTCGCACTTTGAATGACAATTGTGCGGTCGTGCAACACTGTACCCAAATGAAATCTTTTTTTTTTTTTTTTACAACAAATAGAGATTTATTTTGGTGGTATTCGATCACCTCTGCGGTTTTTATTTTTTGCGTTATAAACAAAAGCAGAGCGAAAATTTAGGGGAAAAAAACACATTATTTTTTACTTTTTCATTTAATAAATACCACAATTGAAAAAAAAAAAATCAGTTTAGGCTGATGCATATTCTTCTAGATATTTTTGGTAAAAAAAAAAAAATTGCAATAATCGTCTATTGATTGGATTGCGTAAAAGTTATAGCTTATAGTTATCTACAAAATAAGGGATAGATTTATGTCATTTTTATTTATTTTTATTTTTTACTAGTGATGGCGGCGATCTGCGATTTTTTTTATTTTTATTGTGACTGACATTGCGACGGACATATCGGACACGTTTTTGGGACCATTCACATTTATACAGCGATTAGTGCTATAAAACTGCACTGAGTACTGTGTAAATGTGTAAAGTGGCAAAAATGGATGAATAGCCACACTCCAAAAGACACTTGAGTCGTCTTTATTGATAAAACAAAAGCATACACCACAAAATCACAGCAAAAATCGTAGAACAGCCGACGCGTTTCACACCTATTCATTGCTAATTCATAGTGTAACGGCTACCCAAGTAGGGAGAGGGTATCAGCCGTTGGAGACGTCCTTTTCCCTGGAAAGTTGCTATGCAAGTAAGTTTTTTATTTTTTTTACTAGTAATGGCGGCGATCTGCGATTTTTTTTTTTTTTTTTGTCAGGCCTGCGATATTGCGGCGGACACATCGGACACTTTTGACACTATTTTGGGACCATTCACATGTATACAGCGAACAGTGCTAAAAATATGCACTGCTTACTGTATAAATGTGACTGGCGGGGAAGGGTTTAACACTAGGGGGCGAGGAAGGGGTTAAATGTATTCCCTGGGAGTGATTTTTACTGTGGGGGGAATCACTGTGTCCCTATGTACAAGGGACACAGCATCGGTCTCCACTCCGACAAGACGTGGAGCTCTGTGTTTACATCGTGACTGCGACATTATGGAGGACACACTT
The DNA here is from genome assembly GCA_029574335.1 of Rana kukunoris. Lineage (NCBI taxonomy): Eukaryota > Metazoa > Chordata > Amphibia > Anura > Ranidae > Rana > Rana kukunoris. Next base: position 36,633,121 of record CM056050.1, on the reverse strand, counting down.
TTGACACTATTTTGGGACCATTGTCATCTATGAGAATGCACTGATTACTGTATAAATGTGACTGGCAGGGAAGGGGTTAAACACTAGGGGGTGATCTAGGGGTTAAAGGAACACTAAAGGTTTGTTTTTTATTAGATCAATTGATTGCTGTAAGCTAGAGCATTTAAATATCACTTACCTCGTTTTTTCCTTTTGACCTCCAAAATACAGCTTTCCAGGTTTGAAAATGCCATTTCCTGTCTCTCCTTTTCTTGCTTTCCACCAGCACCTGAGCTGTTTGGCATGGTGGAAAGCAGAATGTTCTCACCCCCTCCCTATGACTACAGCCCTGCATGAAGGTGCTCTCTTATCCCTCACAGGCATGGTGACTAAGCCTAATGGGAACTGTAGTTCCCATTAGGCCGTGATGTAGCAAGAATGAATGCGCACCGCAAACCAGGAAGTCAGTGAGAATAACGATTCAGGAGTGACGGAGGTGAATAAAACAGCTCAATTTCAACAGGTATCAAACTAGTTATAATGCAAAACATTACTTTTTACTTTATCAGCTACTGTCAGACCTTAATTTAGGAGGAAAATATCTTTGTCTTTACAACCCCTTTAAGTGTTCCATTTCCAAACTACCATTTAGGGACAGCCCCCCCCCCCTTCCCACATCCTTGCTCTGTCACTGCCCATGGCGAGTACCTGGAGGACATCGCGGCCGCCAGGCACGCGCATCGGCATCACGTGACACGCCGGGCACAGTTTTTCCCTGCTGCGCGCCCTCGGTAGCACACGCAGGGAATGTAAATAGAAGGACGTCCAGGGACCGCGCTGTGGACGACTTTCGTCTACAGCGCGGGTCTCAAGTGGTTAAAGTGGAAGTGTGGCCCTAAATCAAAAGATTGCAAGCTGATAGGTATTTTATTACAAAGGAGACATACTTGGGTTGATTTTCTAAAGGCAAATAGGAAAACTGCAAAGATAAAGGTAAGAATCCTTTATTGCAGAAGAAACATTTTGGGGCTGATTTACCAAAGACATGTAGACTTGTGCACTTGCAAGTACAGTTGCAACTCTTTTCCCCAGAACATAGTGAATGTGGTGAAGCTTCACTTTGTAAAGAACATTCAATCAGGTGCAATGAACATAAAAACACATTTGCTTGCACATGATTGAATGAGGGAAATCAGCAGAGCTTCACCCCATTCACTAAGCTCTGGGGTATATGAGAGAAACTGCACTTACAAAGTGCCCAGTCTGTTTGCCTTTAGTAAATCCTCCCCAAGGCATTTCCCTGTTTTGCCTAGTGACAGGACAGTGATCTACTTCTCCCTGTCATCGGGAGCAGTGATCACTGTCATGTCAGTGGTAGCTAGGGTGACCACATGTCTTGGGTTGCCCGGGTCAATCTGATGCCCCAAAAAATGGCCGCCACATCACTGCTTTACTCACTGACAGTACTTGCCCTGACCGGGAATGCATAGAGAAGCACAATCCCGCCCCATGCTTGTGATTGGGGAAATCATAAATCCCGCCTCTTGTGTCCAATCATTGTGCTGTAATTTGTTACAGCACAAGCTGATTTTTGGGAAGGGGGGGGGGGGTGTCCCTGAATGGTAGTTTGGAAATGGAATACTTAACCCCTTGATCACCCCCTAGTGTTTAACCCCTTCCCTGCCAGTCACATTTATACAGTAATCAGTGCATTCTCATAGAGCACTGATCACTGTATAAATGACAATGGTCCCAAAATAGTGTCAAAAGTGTCCGATGTGTCCTCCATAATGTCGCAGTCAAGATAAAAATCGCAGATCGCCACCATTACTAATAAAAAAATATTTTAAAAAATTCCATAAATCTATCCCCCATTTTGTAGACTCACTGGGCCAGATTCAGTAAGAAGTTACGCGGCTTATCTCTAGATAAGCCGCGTAACTTCTTAGATGCGCCGGCGTATCTTTTTTCTGTATTTAGAAAACAAGATACGCCGGGATTGAGCTAAGATACGAGCGGAGTAAGTGTATTACGCTGTCGTATCTTAGTTGCATATTTACGCTGGCCGCTAGGTGGTGCTTCCGTCGATTTACGCGTCTAATATGTAAATTAGCTAGATACGCCAATTCACGAATGCACGCCTGGCCGTCGCAGGCGTAAAGATAAACTACCAAAAACATGGCGCAGTTACGTTCACGTCGTTTTCATTGACTATTTGCGACGTGATTTGGAGCATGCGCACTGGGATACATCCACGGCCGGCGCATTCGCAGTTCGTTCCGCGCGTTATTTACGCGGGGTCACCGTTCCTTTTAATACAACACACCCCCTACATGCCTAATTTGAATTACGCACACTTACACCGGCCAATCTACGCTACGCCACCGCAACTTACGGAGCAAGTGCTTTGTGAATACAGCACTTGCCTGTAAAAGTTCCGGCGGCGTAACGTAAATAGGATACGTTACGCCCGCACAAAGATACGCGCCCCTACGTGAATCTGGCCCTATAACTTTTGCGCAAACCAATCAAAATATTGCTTTTTTTTTTTTTTAATTGCTCTTTTTTTTGTTTATAGCGCAAAAAATAAAAACCGCAGGGGTGATTAAATACCACCAAAAGAAAGCTCTATTTGTGGGAAAAAAAAGGAGGTCAATTTTGTTTGGGTGCCACGTTGTCAGTTAAATCAATGCAGTGCCAAATCGCAAAACGCGCTCTGGTCAGGAAGGGGGTAAATTCGTTTGGGGCTGAAGTGGTTAATCACTAGAGGGATCCCCAGCAGGAGGAAGGTGGTTCTAAATTCTATGTATAGAAGTTTATTTATCACTAAAACAATCAACAGCAGAAAGAGGAAGGCTCTGATTTCCCTATAGGAACTCGTGATCATCTGTTCTGTGTAGAGTTTGCATTTGCTTCCTGTCCTTGTGTGGGTTTCCTCCGGGTACTCAGGTTTCCTCCCACACTCCAAAGACATGTTGGTAGGTGAATTAGCTCCTGTCCAAGTTAGCCCTAGAATATTTGAACAGGCATGAGGCATGATGGGACTTGTAGTTTCAGAACAGCTGGAGGGTCACCAGTTTGAGAACCCTGCTCCAAAGCTTAGTAAATGAGCTGACTTCCATCATCCAATCATGTGCAAGCAAAAATGCTGTCTTTTATTTTTATTTTCCTTGCATGTGATTGGGTGTGTTTACCTCATTTACCAAGCTCTGGAGCAACTGCTCTTACAGAGTGCAACAGCACTTTGCAAAGTGCGCAGTCTTTTGCCTTTAGTAAATCAACCCCACTGTAATTTGTCTGCGCTATATACTGTAAACACCTGGTGCTTTTTTTTGTAAAAAAAATTCTGTTCACCCTTTTCAATCATTTTTTGATGCATTTTTGGAACTAATATTTATTTATATGGCTGTGTTGTTTTCTATAGACTGGCAGCTCAAAGATCAAAATATCTAAGAGGGAAGAATGAATTGATGCTGTCTTACAAGAGCGCCCTGGACACGCAGGTAATTCAGGGCTGATATAAATATCCGCAGAGCTTTGGCTGTACTTCTCCTTTAAATTTCCACCCTCTTCCGCTATATGAATTCATCAGGGCAAGCCGGAACTTTAATTGTCTGGATCCGCAGCATGGAGGATTACTCCGCTTAACTCCAAAAATGAGTACACGGTCCCCTCTATTCTTGGCCCCTGCCACTGAACCTTTTATTTAATTACTTGGAGGCAGGCTGCATGGGGGGGGGGGGGGCTGTCAGGCAGACTGTATGGGCCCCACGATTTCTAAAGTTGGCCCTGTATATGAATAAGGGAATGAGAGGAATAACAGCTTTGAATGGGATCAGAAGGTGATTTCAAAATTTACCTGCAGTGCCACCTACTGGTGAAATCTAGTAGCGCTGCAAACTACGGATGCAGCGGTATATCAGAGACCGATACATATCGTCCGAAATGAGATGTTTTGTGGCAATGCCGAAACAACTTAAAAATTGCTGATAATGACTAGTGGTGCAACGCGAGATTGCAGAGCGGTAAAACACACATCAATTGTCTCCGCTCTGCTCACACACAGCCCCGCCTGCTCCTAACCACGCTGTGATAGACAGAATGCGGGTCTAATGCTGAGATGTGTTCTGTCTATCACAGCTTGGGGTTAGGAAGAGGCGGGGCGTGGAGCAGCGTGGAGACAGTTTCAGCATACTTTCTAGTAGAATATGTGTGCAGTGTGCAGCCATCCGTCCTTCCCCTCCCTCTGGTGTCTCTATCTTTGGCACTCTGTCCCCCCCCTCCTCCCCCCCGGCTGCCTAGTCTGACTCCTGTCCCTGCCACCAATGCACTCCTGTTTTTGGAGGTGACAGGGTTAATAAAGAGAACCTGTCACCTCCAATTGCTATCACACAGGGAATTATTTTCTCCTGTGTGATAGCAATAAAGTTAAGTGTAAAAAAAATAAGAAATAATAATTAAATTAATAAAATAAGTAATTAAAGACTAAAGAATGAGAAAAATAATATTAAAAATAAGAAAATTATACAAAAATAAAAAAAGTAAAACGACAAGCTATAAAAAAGTAAAAAAAGGAAACAAGAGGCGGCAATTGGGGGACAGTGATAGAATGCTCCATAAATTTTTGCAATCCGACTGTACTGTTTTAACATACAATTATTTAAAAAAAAAGAAAAGTAATTTTCGCTTTCGGTCTGACATATTTTTTTTATTTCGGTTTTGTTTCGGTTCTGAAATTTCCATTTTAGTGCACCCCTACTGCAAACCATACTTGTATACAGTGATGCTCAACTCTGACCAGGGCTGTCTTAATAGCATCATGGGCCCCTGAGCAAATTCATGGAGACAGTGCAGGTAAACAGAAATCAAGTAGGTAGGAGGTAGGGGATATCTGGGGTGTAGAGGGGTCAGAGTGCTCGGGGGATAACTGGGGTGTAGAGGGGTCAGAGTGCCGGGGGGATATCTGGGGTGTAGAGGGGTCAGAGTGCTGGGGGGATATCTGGGGAGTAGAGGGGTCAGAGAGCTGGGGGGATATGTAGGGTGTAGAGGGGTCAGAGTGCTGGGGGGATATCTGGGGTTTAGAGGGGTTCAGAGTGCTGGGGGGATATCTGGGATGTAGAGGGACAGCCTGGGCTCAAGGACTAGCTGCTTTGGGGAAAGGGCAGGGGCCCCCAATGCAGCTGGGGCCCCTTGGGCAGTGCCCAGGTGTGTCCTCTCATTAAGACAGCCCTGACTCTGACCCTTCAAAACCATGCGATATTTCTAGAGGTGAAATAATTTGCATTGTTCTCTTACACTGGTTAAAAGAGTGAGCTGCTATTGATGGATTGTTCTGAAATTGCTGTTTGCCTGGCTGTCATGCTTATCCATTAGCTTTAGTACATTCTGAGTTACTCACTTGAAATTAGTCCCCATATTACTTTTCTGCTTCCTAGTAATGAGGAAAACATTATTTCTAAGAAGGTAATGTGGACCGGAGCCGAGCACCACCATTGTATGGGAACCATATGACATAATATAGTATTGATGCAAATGTTCACACAAAGTCATTGTCATTGTTACAGGTCAGAATGAAACCAGGCTTTGCTCCCCCTCCTGAACCCAAAATTACAGAGCCCGTGTTTGGACTGAATGATATGACCAATGAAAAGCTGGCAGAAAAGAAAAGGCGGGCCCAGGAGGTCTCTAAGCACCAGCTGCAAACTGCCGCAGAACGTAAACGCTTGGCTGTACTCAATGATCTGGTGCAGCAGAGGAAAGAGTCAGACATGCTTCAATCTACTAAAGAGATGTAAGTACAATATTCCTTTCACAGTACAACATGAAGTTGCTTTGAAGGGCCAGCCCACTTAAAATTGGGATTTCAGAATTGGGTAGATGCAGGCGGTTGCATTTAGGCCCCTTTCACATTGGGGCGGGAGACGTGGTGGCAGTATAGCGCTGTTAAAAATAGCGGCACTATACCTTTGGAATTGCCGCAGGATTGGGCCACTAGTGATGCGGTATTAACCCCCGCTAGCAGCCGATAAAGGGTTAATACCGCCCGCAAAGAGCCTCTGCAGAGGCGCATTGCGGGCGGTATTACCGCGGTTTCCCATTGTTTTAAATGGGAAGGAGCAGTGAAGGAGCGGTATACACGCCGCTCCTCTCACTGCTCCAAAGATGCTGCTGACAGGAGATTTTTTTTCTCTCCTGCCAGCGCATCGCCTCAGTGTGAAAGCCCTCTGGCTTTCACATTGAGAAGGCTGGGCAGGAGTTTTTCAGGCGGTATTTAGGCGCTATTTTTTTCTGATGCTTCTGTGGTGACATCTCTACATCTAAGTCTGACCAGTAATGCCATGTGTAACTCAGTCAGACAAATAGAATAGTAAGCTCCTCCCACAGAGCTCTTCACTTACTTGTTCTTGAATTTGAAAGAATAGTCACTACTATCTAGAGCAGCCTTTCTCAACCTTTTTAACACTTCTAATTCTTGTGGTCACATACGCGGCTTATTCAGGGAGAGTTAGTTACACAAAGTTAACACTATTTCTGTATAGTCTAAGCTTCATGTAACAAATTCTCCCTGAAGAAGCTGCAGAGACGAAACATGTCAGAGCAGGAGCATTTACGTGAAGCCATTTTTTGACCACAAGAATTACTATGATATTGTGGTGTTTTTAATGGCGAAAAAAAATTGTTATCCTTTTTTCGAACAGTTTGTGACTATTTGGTACATGAAAAGTCCCAGTGCTAAAGGTGAATACAGGTTAGTGTTATGCAAGCAGCAGGAGGGGGGAGTGGCGGAGTTCTGATGAGAAATGCCCCTTGTCGAATAATGCCTGCCCTGTACTGCGCAAGCCACGGAGCCTCCAAAAGCTGACGGACATTGCAATATGCTTTCGATGCTCGTGCAAGTCTGCAAGGGGCAGACTTGTTCATGATGGGAGCTTGTGAGGGGCGGATGGCAACAGAAGGGGGCGTATTTTGTAATGATGGGCAGTGCTGTTAAGATGGGGGCGGAATTTGATACGAAACTCAAAGACATCACCTAAACAAATATATCTCTTCTATTCTTCCTACACGGGTTAAGGGCAACACAACACAGGTAGGAAGAATACCAGAGATATATTTGTTTAGGAGATATGTTTGAGTTCCGTGATAAATTCCACCCCCTCTTAACAGCACTGCCCATCATTAGAAAATACGCCCCTTTCTGTTGCCATCCGCCCCTCACACGCTTCCATCATGAATATATCCGCCCCTTCCAGACTTGCAAGAGCATCGGGAGCCTGTGGCACAATGTCGTCTTTTGTGCGCAGGCGCCATGTACAGCTGATCCTAAATGACGATGTTCGGGCACTCTCGGCAGCTTCGTACTGCGCAGATTACCCGTCCAATCCTGGTGACGGGTGCTCTGTCAATCAAAGTTCCCCCGGCCAGGGGGCGGGGCTGTATATGACGTTGAGCGGCGGGGACACAGCAATTGAAATGAAAGCTGTTATCACTGTGTTCCCTGTGCTGTGCACTGATCATCTGGGCGGCCCTCCTGTTCCTTACCTTTCCTCCCCTGCACAGGTAGGCTAAATGGTGGGCACAAGGCTGCATCATGGTGGGCACTGGGCACAAGGCTGCATCATGGTGGGCACAAGGCTGCATTTGGTGGGCACTGGGCACAAGGCTGCATTGGTGGGCACAAGACTGCATCATGGTGGGCACTGGACACAAGGCTGCATTTGGTGGGCACAAGGCTGCATGGTGAGCACTGGGCACAAGGCTGAATTTGGTGGGCACTGGGTAAAAGGATGCATTAGGGGCACAAGGCTGCATGGTGGGCACTGGACACAAGGCTAATGGTTTACATTGCTCACGACATCACGGGTCAGGTAGAGGGCCCCTTAGCAGAATTTTGCTTAGGGCCCCAGGGAGGTCAGGATAGGCACTGACCGCAGAGGTGATCAAATACATAGAAGGTGAGGCTGAAAAAAGTCCAACCTATGTGTGTGATTATATAATACCACCAAAAGAAAACTCTATTTGTGTGAAAAAAAGGGCATACATTTTATTTGGTTGGTACAACGTCGCACCCGCAATTCTCAGTTATAGTAACACAGTGCCGTATCACAAAAAATGGCCTGGTCATGAATCTTCCAGTGGTCAAGTGGATAACAACATTCAATTCTATATGGCTTGTGCAGCAAAAAAATGTGCCAGAGACTGCAATGGTAAAATCACCAAAGGCCCAAGGAAGTTGTTTCTTTATCTTATCTTTGCCACTTTGGCTGCGACTTCAGAGGGTTTTGTAAGTTCAATAATATGTGTAACGCTCTGTTTTGTTATGATTGGCCAAAGTCGCATTGAAGTTGAAGTCACATAACCTAGGGATCGCAGAAGTGTGAACCAAGCCTTAACCACTTGCCGCCCGCCAATGACATATTGACGGCGGCAAAGTGGTTACTAGTTCCTGACTTGACGTCATATGACGTCGCCAGGATATTGAGCCGCTGCGCGCCCCCAGGGGCGTGCATAGCGGCGATCGTGATGCGGGGTGTCAGTCTGACACCCTGCATCCTCGATCTCGGTAACGAGTCTCCGGCGGAGCCTCGTTACCACGTGATCAGCCATGTCCAATCACGGCTGATCACGATGTAAACAGGAAGAGCTGATAGACGCGAGTAGAGGAGAGCCGATCGGCGGCTCTCCTGACAGGGGGGTTTGCGCTGATTGTTTATCAGCGCAGCCCCCTCTCGGATCGCCACACTGGGCCACCAGGAAATGCCCACACTAGACCACCAGGGAATAAAAAAAAAAAGGGGGGGCAAAAAAAATAAAAATAAATGACAGTAAAAAAAAAAAGAGATGCCAATCAGTGCCCACAAATGGGCACTGATTGGCAACATGGATGCATCAGTGCCACCCCTCAATGTCCATCAGTGCCACCCCACAGTGCCAATCCATGCTCAGTGCCCACCTGTGCCACCCATAAGTACCCATCAGTGCCACCCATATGTACCCATCAGTGCCACTCATATGTGTCGCCCATGAGTGCCCATATGTGCCGCCTATGAGTGCCCAGTGCCGCCCATCAGTGCCCATCAGTGCCGCCTATGAGTGCCCATCAGTGCCGCATACCAGCGCCGCCTATCAGTGCCACCTCATCGGTGCCCATCAGTACTACCTTATCGGTGCCCATCAGTGCCGCCATATCAGTGCCCGTAATTGAACGAGAAAACGTAGTTATTTTAAAAAAAATTAACAGAAAAAAAAACCTATTTTTTTTCAAAATTTTCAGTCTTTTTTTAGATGTTGCGCAAAAAAAAAAAAATCACAGAGGTGATCAAATACCACCAAAAGAAAGCTCTATTTGTGGGGAAAAAAGGACGCCAATTTTGTTTGGGTACAGTGTAGCATGACCGCGCAATTGTCATTCAAATTGCGACAGTGCTGAAAGCTGAAAATTGGCCTGGGCGGGAAGGTATGTAAGTGCCTGGTATGGAAGTGGTTAATGTCTCTATAGAGTATACACTTGTTGTTGAATATTGTTCTTGCCTTCCTGTAGGTTGTTGTCTGATAGAGCGGTGCAGTTTGAGAAGATGCAGAGACTACGGAGAGGGTTGCAGGATGATTGGTCCAAGAGCTTTGAGCTGAAAAGACGGAAGGAGGAGGAGGAAGGGCGCTTCATCCGGTAAGTCCAGTCACACTATAACCCCAGCATGGGCAAGCCGCATCCTTCCAGCTGGAGAAGAGGTACAGGATTCAAAACACAGAGCCAACCAGCATGCTTAGGCAGCTGCTGCAGAAAAACACAAGTAATGTCCCTGTACATCTTGTCTTATCACTAAGTGCCGGTTAAAGCTGCTGCGTGGTGTATGCTCGTAATCCAAAGTACTCACATATCAAAGCGAGATTTCCCATTGAAGTCAATGGAAACTAAAATAATTAGTTCCGCATTGACTTCAATGGGATGTAATACCGAATGCGGTCAGAGGTGGGGGGGGGGGGTTGCCGAAAAGGCCCGAGGACACTTTGGCTCGTTTCCTGCGCCCCCGTAACTCAGGCCAAATGAGGTACTGCAGGTCAATGTTCGTCTTTTCTCGGCCCCTGGGCCCCCCGTACCTCAGGCCAAATGAGGTTCTGCAGGCCTATTTTCGGCTCTGCTCAGCTTCTGTGTCCCCATACCTCAGGTCAAAAGTGGTACTGCAGGCTTATTTAGCTTGAATTCTGCTCGTCTTGCGAGAACCGAGTCAGAATTAAAAAAACAAAGTTGCTCGCAAATCAAAACACTCTCAAACCAAGTTACTCTTAAACCGAGGTTCCACTGTATATAGCAGTCTTGTCACTTCTATCAGTGTCTGGTTAAAGCTTGTAGGAGGAGTTTTCATTCTCTTCTGACAGTCCTATGTGGCTGCATGATCCCTGACCCTCTGTCTGGACAGTGCTGATCACGTGCACTCTCCTAAGAGAAAAATCTCTAGCAACACACACTGAACTGAGCATGTGCAGCTTGTCCCCAAGGCTCTGTTCTATCAGGAGATTGTTTAGGGACTGTAGAAGAAGGGGAGGATCAGAGAAGACAGGATCAAACAGCCTTTTTACACAATGCAGACCAACAGCTTTCATTTTGAGAAAGAAGGCAAAATCCTCAACTTCCATATTACAAAAGCAACCTGACATTTTTGTTTTTCTCCTACTCCAGGGCTAGTAGTGATCTTCTTCTAGATCAGTTTGAGAAGTATCGCCGCTGCTTCCAGTGCAAGAGGCGAACATCAAACTGCGGAGAGACCAACGTTTGGTGTGAGACGCGCTATATCCCAGGATCCCGCCTGATGGTTTGATCACCGCTGTCTGCTCCTCAGTAATGTTTGTTTATTCATTCACTTTGTACCTCCTGTCCTAATAATGTTATTTCAAATAAGCAGTTCTGCATTCTAATTGCATTGGATTATGAAGCTTGAAAACACTCCCCTACCTCTGTCTCCTCTATGGCTGTGGCAGCGCTCAATAGAACTAATTGGGTCCGTGGAGGGATTATTGGGATATGTACCGAGACCCTGAAAACAGATTGTGCCTTATCAAAAAGGAAAAATGGTGTGAAAACTAAATTAGCAACTTGAATGAAACATTGTCTGTTGTCTAAAACAAAATAAAGGTTTCTTCAATATGCAAAGAGTCTCCTATTCCTCATTAATACACGAGTACCGGTTCAATTGGACTTTGACATTGTGTTAACGAATAAATGTTTCACCGAAATGGGCAAAATAAACTTTGATTTCTTCATTCGCGCGATGGAGGCTTTAAATAAGAGCTGGGTGATTTCCCCCCTCTAAAAAATCTGCCATTTTTTTTTAAATAAAAAACTCAATTTACGATTCAAATCAATTTTTTACTGTATTTATTGGCGTATAACACTCACTTTTTTACCCTGAAAATAGAGAGTAAACTGTGCCTGCGTGTTATACGCAGGAGGGCTGTGGAAAGTTTTTCTCCTGAAACTTCCCTCTTAAAGTTAGGGTGCGTGTTACATGCCGATAAATACAGTATATATTAAATAAAGAGCATCAACAAAACAATATATATATACAGTACAGACCAAAAGTTTGGACACACCTTCTCATTCCAAGAGTTTTCTTTATTTTCATGACTATGAAAATTGTAGAGTCACACTGAAGGCATCAAAACTATGAATTAACACATGTGGAATTATATACATAACGAAAAAGTGTGAAACAACTGAAAATATGTCATATTCTAGGTCCTTTTGCTTTAATTACTGCTTTGCACACTCTTGGCATTCTCTTGATGAGCTTCAAGAGGTAGTCACCTGAAATGGTCTTCCAACAGTCTTGAAGGAGTTCCCAGAGATGCTTAGCACTTGTTGGCCCTTTTGCCTTCACTCTGCGGTCCAGCTCACCCCAAACCATCTTGATTGGGTTCAGGTCCGGTGACTGTGGAGGCCAGGTCATCTGGCGCAGCACCCCATCACTCTCCTTCTTGGTCAAATAGCCCTTACACAGCCTGGAGGTGTGTTTGGGGTCATTGTCCTGTTGAAAAATAAATGATGGTCCAACTAAACGCAAACCGGATGGAAAAGCATGCCGCTGCAAGATGCTGTGGTAGCCATGCTGGTTCAGTATGCCTTCAATTTTGAATAAATCCCCAACAGTGTCATCAGCAAAGCACCCCCACACCATCACACCTCCTCCTCCATGCTTCACAGTGGGAACCAGGCATGTAGAGTCCATCCGTTCACCTTTTCTGCGTCGCACAAAGACACAGTGATTGGAACCAAAGATCTCAAGTTTGGACTCATCAGACCAAAGCACAGATTTCCACTGGTCTAATGTCCAATCCTTGTGTTCTGTAGCCCAAACAAGTCTCTTCTGCTTGTTGCCTTTCTTTAGCAGTGGTTTCCTAGCAGATATTCTACCATGAAGGCCGGATTCACACAGTCTCCTCTTATCAGTTGTTCTAGAGATGTGTCTGCTGCAAAAGGTGGCTACTTTGAAGATCCTAGAATATGACATATTTCCACTTGTTTCACACTTTTTTGTTATGTATATAATTTCACATGTGTTAATTCATAGTTCTGATGCCTTCAGTGTGACTCTACAATTTTCATAGTCATGAAAATAAAGAAAACTCTTTGAATGAGAAGGGGTGTCCAAACTTTTGGTCTGTACTGTGTGTATATATGTATATGTGTATATAAATATATATATATATATATACAGTATATATATATATATATATATTAGGGCTGTGCAAATTAACTTTTAATTAATCGATTAATCTTTAATTTTTTTGATCGGTCAAAATCTTTTTGATCGAATAAAATTCCTTTGATTCCTTTGATTAGTACTCACCTCTCCGCCGGCTTCTGGGCCTTCAGGGAGTTCCGTCGAAGGTCCGGTAACGTCACAGACACCAACAGGGCTTGCCGCGTCCATCTAAAGGGCTCCTTTGCTGTGCCTTCATATCTGCATGCCGGAAGGACCTTACTATCTGCCACACACAAGGGTTGTTACACTTCCTTCTATCACTTCCCTTTATCAACCTGGGATTCTACAACCATCCACTGGGAGTTGTGATAGTTCCCTTCATGGGACATCTACGTGCTGACGGACTGATGTTAACCTCTCCTCATCTGAATTCAGCAGTGGTATCGTTGTACACATTTTTATACCAGTATCATACTTGGCTACATGCTTTTGGTACCGTTTGGTATTACTCGCACCATTTTTACAGTTTATGTAGCTACATCGATTTTATCTCCAGTGCAATATTTATTTTGTTACCTACTTGAAGATTATAGAAGTTTTAATGCTATTCCCATCGAGCGCTGCCTTTGTGTGTTTTTTGTATCCTGCTATCCATTTTTCCAGTGGTTGGGAGCTGCACTGGGAATTGGCCTGCAAGGAGATCAGCTAAAAGTAGTTGGATCTGTATGTGCGTTATAATTAATCAAAATTAGTCGATTAATCGATTAAAAAGAAAAACGACTAATCGAACACAAAAATTTTGATCAGTAACAGCCCTAATATTTATATATATATATATTCTGCCTAATGTACTACACACTGTACCTTTTCCTCCTTTGCATATCCTGGACTGGAGAGGCTACCGAGGCTGGAGGGTGTGTTGAAATGTCTGCCCGGAAAATGGACCCCATGTGACCTTGCCGGTCCCGAGGAGCTGCTAGCAGGATTTTTAAGGCGAGGCCGCGGCTTCTGCCTAGTCTTAGCGGCCCTTTCCCAGAATCGCAGGCGGCTGACTGACAGTTCTCCCCTGCACCTGGTCACACCCCGGAGAGCCTAGGGACACAGTAGGGTCGTGTGTGAGGGCAATAATAGGAGAATTCATTTTTAGTGCCGGTGGGGAGCTCAGATACACACGTCTGCTCCCAGTGTCAAGTGCAAGTGCCATTCCAGACACGCCCCTCTTACCGAAACCCCAAAGGGAAAAAGGTCAAACAAATCGATTTTCTGAAAATCTGAATCGATTTGACCTCGCAACTCGATTCACACCGATTTTTTTTCCCCAGCCCTACTTCAAATACAACCATTACCCAATTTCCCAATCAATTAGAACTTCAGACCAATGCAAAAGATCACCATTGTGAAGGGGGAGAAGCAGTAAAGGGGTTGGGTGGTGAAGAGGTTAATTAAAATTGCCATTAGTAATGTGCAGTGTGACGGAATAAATATGCGTTTTTTTACACAGCAGCTAATCTACATGCAGTGCGCTAGGACATATGGATTTCAATTTTAATTTTTTTCGAAAAGCACATGATTAGCGCCTGAAGCTCTAATTGGCTTCAAAAAGGCTGGGCTCGGGGCAAAAAGCACTATGCTCTGAGCCCACCCAGTTGTGTGACAATGGCAAATTAATATTCGCTTCTCCTCCCAGCCAAACAGGAAGCAGGTCCCAAGACCCGATTGGCCAAGAAGAGAGGCAGGGGAGAAAGCTGCCCATGACCTGCGTGGGTTAAGTACCAATTGACCGAGTGGTTTGTTTGCCACCCCTCCAAAAATGGAGCACCAGCCACCACTGGTTTCACTGCTGACAAGCAGGCTGGGCTTGGCTTGGGGGTGGAGCCAAGTCCCAGCAGTAAGACCCCATTTACACCCGAGCTTGTTGTAGCTTAAAGCCTCAAGCTACAAAACGCTGGAGGGGGAAAAAAAAAAATCTATTATTCTCTATGGAGATGGTTCACATCTCCATTACAAAACGCCCGAAGCTCAAACAAGTTCTTGGACTTTTTTTTTTTTAGGCAGATTTGGGAGTTTTTCTGCTTTTTAGATTGGTGACCTTTTGACCTGTACAAAATCGCGGTAAAAAAACGCCATGTGAGCCATGGAATCCCGGTGGAGGGAGTGCTCTAATCCCGCAGGGAGCTCCTGCACAGCCGTCGCTACACGCTGACAGAACCCGACAGCCCTGGAAACGTAAGCTGAGGGAGGAGAGGCGGAGTGGAGGAGGAGAGCAGGCCAAACACTATGGGTGAATGGAAGAACCATTAGGGAAATGTAAACCAGGAATGGAGGGGGTGGTTGAATAGAGCACTGGGGTTTGTATACACAGGCAAAGGGTCATTTTACATCCCCCCAGCTGCCTTATGGTGGCGCCGGCCCTGCAAAGGATATCTTGTAATTGTACATCTGCTTTACTCTAAACCAGTGGTTCTCAACCTCTAGTGCCGTGACCCCTTGATAAAATTTCCCAGGTTGTGGGGACCCCCAACAGTAAAATTATTTTGTAGCGTGGGTTGTCGGCTCCCAAGGCAAGACAAGTAATTTGCACCCCTAAACCACGGACATTTAGTGCTCCCTCAGTCCCATCCATTCTTACAGTAAAACCCCTTATGTTACATTTTGGGATGTATCACTGTTTTTTGTTCTCCTTTCTTTCCCCTTTATCTGTCTCTATTCTCATTTCTTGTCCCCCCCCCCATCCCTCTCTCTAGCTGTCTTTCTTGTTCTCTCTCATTTGTTCCTTCCCCTTCCATGTATTCTCTATTTTTATTCCTTCTCTTACTCCTTGGTGGGGGGAATGGGATGAGTGGCAGTGCTGGCAGGAAGTCGGGATGAGTGGCAGTGCTGGCAGGAAGTTGGGATTAGTGGCAGTGCTGGCGAGAAGTTGGGATGAGAGGCAGTGCTGGGCTGAGTTCTGATCGGCCAACTTAGGTGCTCTTGATCAAGGTCACCTATGCCTTAATCAGGAGATAGGGTCTCCCCAGCCCCTCCCACTTCACATTCCTCACCAGTCAGCTGACCTCTAGTCTCTGCCCCCCACTCATGCCATGAACCGAATGGGCAGTTGTGAAAAGGCCGAGTGGGCGGTCACAGGCTTCAGGGACAGCCCAGCTGGGCTTCCACAAAAAGCCTGGAGGAGTGGTGCGGGCTTCAGAGACAGCCCAGGATTTGGTGACCCCTGGCAAATTGCCATTCGACCCCCGAGGGGGTCCCGACCCCCAGGTTGAGAACCACTGCTCTAAACCAATGGTGCTTAACCTATGCGATGTGGCCCTTGAACTCAAGCCAGGAAAATGCATGCCAGTTGATCGTGATCTGGGCATATCAAGCTGCTGCTGCTGCTGGCAGGGCAGGAAGCCAAGGAAGAGGAAGTCTCAGGCTGAGTGATATCGAGTGTACTTCACCTAGGACCTTTCTAGCAGCCTGGAGGGAGGTGCCAGCAAATGTTTGATGAGAAAAAGGTCAGAGTATTAACACATACACTGCGCCTTTGCAATAATAATATTAAAATCTACAAAAAAGTTAACCATTAGGCTGCTTTCATGCCTGTGGGTGCAGCGCAGTGCACCCTCCGCTTTCCTGGGGGTTGGCTGCACTGAGCCATAGAATTCTATTATATTTTGCGGGTTTGGTGCGCTTCTGAAAGTACACCACACCCACAAGATATAATAGAAGTCTATGGCAAAGCGCACCTAACCTGCACTGCACTCTGGGGGGTGGGGCTAAAGCACAGTGCATCAGTGCAAAAGCAGCCCTATGGGGGGGTAAAGACAGCAAGGACTTTTCAACACACAACCACTGGTGTAGCATCAGGGGCCACAATGATGACCCCGCCTCATGCTCCAGGATGCTCGTATGGCCTCCCAGTCAGTCTTTATGCTCATACAGGAGGGGCGGCGAGGGAGGCATATACAGGAACCGATCCTCTCCATTTTACTGCTGCAACCACTAAGTGAAGCTTTACCTCATTTATTAAGCTCTGGAGTAAATGCAGTCTTCTTGCCCTTAGTAAATCAACCCCTCGGGTACACGGTTAACACAAATAGGCTTCCAAGAATAGAGCATACGAAGGGGTAGAGGGCTCACAAGTGCCAAGGATGGAGAGATTAAAGGATGCAACAATAAAATAGTAAAGAATATACAGTACTTTTTTGGTGAAGACCACAATGGTTGAACATTAATGGTTAAGATATTAGCTCTGGTACATTATTTTAAAATCTCAATACAAAAAGTGCAAACCCTGCATCATACAACATCGCTGGGTATTACAATGTGGATGAATACATTAATTCAGATGCGTTTCAACCCGGCAGGGTCTTCAGAAGATATACGTTTAGTTGTGAGGATTGTGGTCTTCACCAATAAAGTACTGTATTTATTGGCGTATAACACTCATTTTTTTACCCTGAAAATACAAGCTTAACTGTGCCTGCGTGTTATACAGAGGGGGCTGTGGAAAGTTTTTTCCTGAAACGTCCCTCTTAAAGTTAGGGTGTGTTGTACAGTATGTTTTTTACATCATTTCATTTTTGCTGCCTTGAAAACCCCAGTGGGGCAACTTCCCTTTTCTGCAATTATCGGGGTGTGCAGCACCATTTTCTTTTCTCCTACAAGTGTCCCCCTCCTTGATCAGGATGGAGAAATTCTAAAGATGACGACAGATAATCTTGGACATCGCTGGAAAGATATGGGGCTCAGGTAAGTAATTAGGGGGTGGCTGCTACACACAAAAAAAAAAAAAAAAACACAAACACACTTCTATCCTTACAACTAACTTCAACCTCTTAACACAGTTACTCATGATCTGTAAATGACGCATTAAAAATTTGCGACCCCTATGTGCAGAACCGCAAAGTATTAAAAACGTCTGCCATTTATATATAAAAAAAATAAAAAAAAAGCATGCTGTATCCTGATCTTCATATTTTATGGTAGATGTCCACCAACTCAGGGTTGTCTATCCCCGACTTTTCAATTCTTCCTGGTCCCATGCTTTATTACCTCTCTATGTTGTACCTTTTGTAACTTTACTGTAAATTGGTTGAACTACATATCTTTTTTTAACCTATGTAACTTGGAACAATCTATATCAGGACATCAGTACAGGAGATTACAGCTCCTTAAAAAAAAATGTAAAAAAAAAAAAAAAAAATCAGTCAGAATTTGGTTTTGTTGTTAATTTCATTTTATTGGTTCACAAAGAAGCTTTCGGTTCAGCCTCTTGCAAACAGTTGGTATTTTAAGTCACCGATTCATATCATCAAGTAACTGCCACAAAACGATATCTTAAATTAACTTCTTTAAAAAGGCCACAAACAAGATATTTACATACAAAGAACATACTCGTTCCGTTTCCAACATGCCCATATTACACAATCATACAAACGGAATATACATTAGACAGTAAATACATCAAAATCCATAAAAACAGACGTTACAGAAAGCTGTACAAAAATAAAAATTTTATTAAAAGCAGCTGAAATTGTAGCAAGGGAACAGTACAGAGAAGAACCAGATCACTAAACTTGGCTATGGCCCGTCAGGCCTACTACAAAATGCGAGTCGCAAAACGCGAATAGTACATTACACCAAATATTGATGTCTCTTCACAAGAAGAGGATTCACCGCAGTCTATCCCAGCGCCAAATGGTGGCGTCATCACATACAGCTATGAGAGTACTACTATCCCGGCTGAAGCTGGTCTGTCGGATTGCGGAGACGCATTTGGGATGTGTGAGTGTTGTACACCTGGGGGGAAAAGAAAGAAAAACAAGATTTAAACATTAGCGAAAGGGAGAGCCACATTCAAAAAGCCTCCTAAGCCTAAACTGCATCAACGTGATTTCTTTATCAAGGAGTTTCAAATGGTTTTCTTACATTGTAGCTTTTCAAAGACGATTGTATGGAAATGTGATAAACCGATTTGTTACACAGCTAACACCTTACCCAGCTTTCTCTGCTTGATGTTTGTGTTGCCGGTTCAAATGTAAGAATCTACAAGATTGAGAATGTGCAGCTGTCAGGATCTTCTAATGCCATCAGTGGTGAGCTGGGCCAGCCCTTCTACCCTTGTATTCCGGGTATGGCGCTCCGCCCACATGGCAAGGATTAAGCCTAGGTTTACATCAATGCGGCTGCAGTTGATGTGGCTTTCAGACGCTTTGAGTTTTCATGCATTTTGCAGGTTTTTTTTTCCCTCTATAAAATACTGTGAATAGCTGGTTAACTACTTAAGCCCCGAGTACGTTTTTCAGATTCGGTGTTTACGAGACAAACATTTTTTTTTGCTATAAAATTACTTAAAACCCCCAAACATTATATATTTTTTTCTAACACCCTAGAGAATAAAATGGCAGTCATTGCAATACTTTTTGTCACACCGTATTTGCGTTTTTGGCCCAATTTTTTTACATATTGTGAAAGATGATGTTATGATGTTAAGACGCTGGGCGGGACTGACGTTTTGACGTCACTTCCGCCCAGCAGAGCTATGGGGACGGGTGAGGGACATTTTTCCCTCACTCGCACCCCCACTGAGCACGGGAAAGGACCCGATCGACTCCGCCGCTACCGACGGCTCCGGTAATGGGCGGAGGGCGCAGGAGCACGGCGGGAGACGGCCGTTATCGTTTGACCAACCGCCCACCGAAGAGATAGATATCTCGGTTGTGGCAGCAGCTGCTGCCGTTACCGATAGGGTTGTCCCGATACCGATACTAGTACTCCCGATACCTAAATAGAATACTTTTTTTCTTTTTTTCAGAGGGACCATTGAACTCAGAGGGACCATGGCTGAACTCAGAGGGACCATGGCTGAACTCAGAGGGACCATGGCTGAACTCAGAGGGACCATGGCTGAACTCAGAGGGACCATGGCTGAACTCAGAGGGACCATGGCTGAACTCAGAGGGACCATGGCTGAACTCAGAGGGACCATGGCTGAACTCAGAGGGACCATGGCTGAACTCAGAGGGACCATGGCTGAACTCAGAGGGACCATGGCTGAACTCAGAGGGACCATGGCTGAACTCAGAGGGACCATGGCTGAACTCAGAGGGACCATGGCTGAACTCAGAGGGACCATGGCTGAACTCAGAGGGACCATGGCTGAACTCAGAGGGACCATGGCTGAACTCAGAGGGACCATGGCTGAACTCAGAGGGACCATGGCTGAACTCAGAGGGACCATGGCTGAACTCAGAGGGACCATGGCTGAACTCAGAGGGACCATGGCTGAACTCAGAGGGACCATGGCTGAACTCAGAGGGACCATGGCTGAACTCAGAGGGACCATGGCTGAACTCAGAGGGACCATGGCTGAACTCAGAGGGACCATGGCTGAACTCAGAGGGACCATGGCTGAACTCAGAGGGACCATGGCTGAACTCAGAGGGACCATGGCTGAACTCAGAGGGACCATGGCTCAGAGGGACCATGGCTGAACTCAGAGGGACCATGGCTGAACTCAGAGGGACCATGGCTGAACTCAGAGGGACCATGGCTGAACTCAGAGGGACCATGGCTGAACTCAGAGGGACCATGGCTGAACTCAGAGGGACCATGGCTGAACTCAGAGGGACCATGGCTGAACTCAGAGGGACCATGGCTGAACTCAGAGGGACCATGGCTGAACTCAGAGGGACCATGGCTGAACTCAGAGGGACCATGGCTGAACTCAGAGGGACCATGGCTGAACTCAGAGGGACCATGGCTGAACTCAGAGGGACCATGGCTGAACTCAGAGGGACCATGGCTGAACTCAGAGGGACCATGGCTGAACTCAGAGGGACCATGGCTGCACTCAGAGGGACCATGGCTGCATTTAAAAAGTATCGGTATTCGGTATCGGCGAGTACATGAAAAAAAGTATCGGTACTTGTAGTCGGTCCTAAAAAAGTGGTATCGGGACAACCTTAGTTACCGAGATATCCATCTTTAAAGTGCCGACGTAGGACGGTGGGTGGTCGGCAAGTAGTTAAGGAGCAAGCTGGGAAACCAGGCGATGCACCCTTAATCAGTACGTTATCAGCGGTCTTCGCCGCTGAATGTATAAAAAAGAAAAAACCCCTTCCAAAAAAAAAACAGCGCCGCAAAACACACAAATGTGAACTTCAACCATAAGAAACCATGCGGACCTTCCACTGCATATATACCGCGGCAGGGAGGCCTGGCAGCACAGGGTGCTTGCATGCCACTAGAGAGCAGCGCCTGTTGCGATTGCACACAGCAGGAGCCAATCAGTGGGTCGGGCTGCCACCATGACCCACTGATCATTCTGTGGAGAGACGGCGCAGCGGTGTGCCTATGTAAACAAGGCAAACAGGTGATCTGTCAGGGAGCAAAGGAGAGAACTAGTGTTTCAGCCAAGCTAAAACACAATCTCTCTTTTCCACCAGTGTATCTAGATGTCACCCACATAGTATTGGTTTTAAATTTAAACTGCAGAGGTGATCAAATACCACCAAAAGAAATCTCTATTTGTGGGGAGTTAAGGTTGTTGGACCAATTTTATTTGGGTACAGCGTCGCACGTCCGTGCAATTGTCAGTTAAAGCAACAGTGCCGAATCGCAAAAAATGGCCTGTCAGAAAGGGGGTAAAACCTTCCGGGCTGAAGTGGTTAAATGGACTGTAGTACATTTCCAGAAAACACACCAACACCACATAAAAGGTGAGAACCTAGCCAAAGTACTCAGCTTTGTCCTGGTGAATTAACCACTTAAGGACCGCCTACTGCACATTTACGTCGGCAGAATGGCACGGCTGGGCACATCAACGTATATATACGTTGGTTTTAGTACCCAGCCGTGGGTCGCGGGCGCGCGCCCGCGACCCGGTCCGAAGCTCCAGGACCGGGACCGCGGGGATTCGCGGACCCGATCGCCGCTGCAGTGCGGCGATCCGTCCCTGGAGCGGAAGAACGGGGAGAGCCGTGTGTACACACGGCTTCCCCGTGCTTCTCTGTGGCCGGAGCATCGATCGCGTCATCCCTGTAATAGGGGGACGCGATCGATGACGTCACACCTACAGCCACACCCCCCTACAGTTGTAAACACACACATTAGGGCACACATTCCCTACAGCGCCACCTGTGGTTAACTCCCAAACTGCAACTGTCATTTCCACAGTAAACAATGCAATTTAAATGCATTTTTTGCTGTGAAAATGACAATTGTCCCAAAAATGTGTCAAAATTGTCCGAAGTGTCCGCCATATTGTCGCAGTCACGAAAAAAATCGCTGATCGCCGCTATTAGTAGTAAAAAAAAAAAATAATTAATAAAAATGCAATAAAACTATCCCTTATTTTGTAAACGCTATAAATTTTGCGAAAACCAACCGATAAACGCTTATTGCGATTTTTTTTTACCAAAAATATGTAGAAGAATACGTATCGGCCTAAACTGAGGAAAAAAAATGTTTTTTTATATATTTTTGGGGGATATTTATTATAGCAAAAAGTAAAAAATATTGCATTTTTTTTAAATTGTCACTCTATTTTTGTTTATAGCGCAAAAAATAAAAACCGCAGAGGTGATCAAATACCACCAAAAGAAAGCTCTATTTGTGGGGAAAAAAGGACGCAAATTTTGTTTGGGAGCCACGTCGCACGACCGCGCAATTGTCTGTTAAAGCGACGCAGTGCCGAATCGCAAAAACCCCTTGGGTCATTTGCCAGCGTATTGGTCCGGGTCTTAAGTGGTTAAAAAGAAGTTCGGACCCTTTCACACGGACTTGTTCACTTTGCTCAGCAGGGGATCGATTCTCTGATTGCCGCTGAGCAGGTGGATGACAGGTCTGTCTCCGCTCACTGTGCCGAGATGGACCAGTCAGAATCTCGATCTCTATGGGGAGACCAGATGAAAATGGACCGCCTGTCCATTCTCATCCGATCCGCCAGACGGTTGGAAAATAGTGTCAGTCTGGATTTCAGACAGGATTGGATAGCAAAGTGTGTCAGCGGACATGTCACCGCTGACAAGATTGTAAATCCTGTGTGAAAGGGGCCTTACACTTTCCACCAGCTCTTCTTAGGACCAGTCCCTGGAAACCGCTTTCTTCTCCTCAGTGCTCGTGCATCAGTTGCAATGCAAGTGAGGACACCGAGTAAACTCAGAGCATCATAAGCAAGAGGAGGAGGGAGCAGAAGTCAAGTTAAACTGCTTTTAAATGGCACCCTAGACACGCAACATACATCCTCCCATCTGTGCTGCAGCATCCATGTAATGGCTGCAGCAGTCCCACACCAACTCAAACATAACCTGCAATACAGCTCACAAACGATGCAATAATAAAAATAAGACATTATAAAGCATACTGGGTAGCCAAGCAAACACTTACTTGGCTTTGTGCGGATCTTCTGCTTCCAGATCCCAGACATACAACTTTCCCACCTGGTTTCCAAGTGCAAGCATCTGGATATCGAAATAGGAATACAAGCCAATTAACATTTCGGCAAATTGCTTACAATAACATTTTCGTATTCAGAAACGGAAAAAAAAGCTGCCACACAGTAAGGATTATAAGCAAATGTACAAAAAATAAAAAAAAGGCCTCCTTTGTGAGAATGAGCAGGTGTCACTTTGCATCTAAGGCCCCTTTCACACAGACGGACCCATTCAGGGGCACCTGTCAGTTTATTCGGCAGACCTGAACGGGCGCTCCATACATCTCTATGGAGCATTGGATGTCAGCGGTGACCATGTCTGCTTACATCCGATAACATCAGACGAATGGCGATACGTTGCTATTCATCCTTAGCGGATCGGATGAGATCTGATGAAAACAGACATGCTGCCAGTTTTCATCTGATCTCTCCGTAGACAAGCAGAGACTATCGACAAGCCCCTCCCCGCTCAGTGAGCAGAGGGGGATCCATCGTCCGCCGGCTCAGCGGAGATCAGCGGTGAGATCTCCCGCTGAGCTGGCGGACACCGCCGACGGATCCATTCCCACGTGGAAGGGGCATAAAGCTTTTTATCCTGGAAGTTTATCAATGCCGTTACAATAAAAGAAACCAGGGATCTGCTAAGGTCTCCTATACATTCCGAGACCCAGGAGTCACACACATACAACTTACCTACAAAAAAAAACAGGCAGCCGTGATCTGCAATTTGATTCTGCTATAAAACTTTATATTGCTCCAACTACTCTGATTAAGGCCGGATTCAGACTTGTGCGGTGTGAATTTCAGCTCACTTATCTCTGCAGAGAGATAAGAGAAGTATTCAGCAGATCCATTGCGTTTTAACTGCAGATTAGCTGCGAATTTGGAGACCTGGGAGAAGTTACAGGGGAGAGGGGAGGGGGGGAAGTGTATTGAGCTGAATGAGAGTAAATCCTGAAGAGAAATGAACACATCTGTGAATCAGCTGCGTACCCATAGAAGATAATGGGCCTGAATTCGCACCTGAGTCGCACAGCAGGGCCTAAAATACACACGTTTTTTCTGCAATGCACATGCATCGCACATATGTAAACAAGCCTCATTGAAAACAATGTATTTAGAAATGTTCTGCGTATTGGATGCGGTTAAGCCGCACTCAATTTGCATAGGTGCGAACCCCGCCTAAAGCCCAACAGCACTTTGTTTAATCCGGAAGATTTACCCCCTCTTCCAGACCAGGCCATTTTTTTGCGATACAGCACTGTTACTGACAATTGTGCGTTCGTGCGACACTGACCCCAAATAAAATGTATGCCTCTTTCCCCCACTAATAGCGCTCTCTTTTGGTGGCATTTGATCACCTCTGCATTTTTTGTTTTGTGCACTATAAACAAAAAAAAAGGCCAAATATATATATATATATATATTTTCACGTTCTGCTATAAAACATAAAAAAGTGAATATGGATAAAAAGTGAATATGGATAAAAAGTGAATATGGATAAAAAGTGAATATGGATAAAAAGTGAATATGGATAAAAAGTGAATATGGATAAAAAGTGAATATGGATAAAAAGTGAATATGGATAAAAAGTGAATATTGATTAGTTTGCACAAAAGTTAGTCTACAAACTAAGGGAAATGTTTTATTTATATGTCTAGAAAAGAGGATCAGCACCCTATATAGTAGGACTGATATTGCAGAAGGCATTCTGATACTTTTTGGGGACCAGTGACACCAATACAGTGATCAGTGCTAAAAATATACACTAACTTCTGACACTGGCAGGAAAAGGGTTAAAATCAAATGTTAAACGAGTTCCTAGCCAGTGTTTTATTGTACTATAGGAGGTGCTTTCACTAGGAGAAGAGATGGATTTGAGTCCCTGCTTTGCAGGAACACAGGATCCATGTCTTTCCCTACTGAGAGAATGGCAATCTGCCTTGTTTACATAAACCACCGTTTTGCCTCTGTACCAAAAGATTGGTGGGTGCCGGTGGACACTGAGCAGATTTCCCCATTCATGCATAAACTGCTATTGGGGTAGCCCTTTGGCTTAAATTTTACAACAAGATCATTCATTAAAAGTTAAAAATGAGAGATCCAACCAACAGGTCCCAGAAGACTGCACCCACCACTCATGAAGCACAGCGCGACTCGCATATGCCCACTGGGCACAGCTGGGTGCCCAATAGTGAATCTCCAATTTGGGAAACGAACAGCAAAAAACAAACATGCGCGTATTACTATTTATGCTCTGAATTCTTTAAGCACAGTTTCCCTCACCTTTTGCCAAAAGTCCATAGAAAATCTCATATACCAGATATCACACTGGCTGTAGTCAAACCTCCCCAGGATTGTGACATTGGACTCGCTGGGCTTGATCTTATCAATGTCATCTTCCATTTTGCCTGGTTTCCAGCAAACAATGGCATTTTCACATGACTAATAGGAAACAAAATAATAAATAAAATGTTAGCGATTTTGCATCAGTCTTGTTTGTCAGGTTCCAGCTATATTCACAAGAAAAAAAACATCCATTTAAAAAATAAAAATGAATATCAAAAAGTTAAAAGGGATTGTCAAGGTTTTATTTTTTAAATAGGTTTCATTAACTGGTTGCCGACCAGTCACCGCAGTTCTACGGCAGCAGGTTGGCTCCACTGCGCGAGAGCCCGCAGCTCTACATCGCCTCTAGTACAGTGCGCGTGCCCGGCAGGCACGCTTGCCGCCGGGCACCTGCGATCGATCGGCACAGAGCGAGGACCGGGAGCTGTGCGTGTAAACACACAGCTCACGGTCCTGTCAGGATGAGAAATGCTGATCTTCTGTTCATACAATGTATGATCAGAAGATCAGTGATTTCCCCTAGTGAGGCCCCCCCCCCCCCCATACAGTTAGAGAACACCCAGGAACACACTTAACCCCTTCCCCACCCCCTAGTGTTAACCCCTTCACTGCAATTTTTTTAGTAAGCCAATGCAATTTTTATAGTCCTGATCGCTATAAAAATGCCAATGGTCCCAAAAATGTGTCAAGTGTCCGTCATAATGTCGCAGTACCGTGTTAAAAAAAAAAAAAAAAAGGAAAAGCTGATCACCGCCATTACTAGTAAAAAAAAAAAAATGTATTTTAATAAAAATGTCAAAACGACCCCCTATTTTGTAAACACTAACTTTTGAGAGAAAAAAGATATTACAGCAAAAAGTAAACATTTTTTTCAAAATAGTCGCTCTATTTTTGTTTATAGCGCAAAAAAATAAAAACCGCAGAGGTGATCAAATACCACCAAAAGAAAGCTCTATTTGTGGGGGGGGGGAAAGGACGTCCATTTTGTTTGGTAGCCGCGTCGCATGACCGCGCCATTGTCAGTTAAAGCGACGCAGTGCCGAAACGCAAAAAGTGCTCTGGTCTTTGGGCAGCAATATGGTCCGGGGCTTTAGGTGGTTAAGCTAGCGCATTGTTGGTTCACTTCTCTTTCCTTCAATTTCCCTTCTAAATGTTTTTTTCTGAATTTCTCACTTCCTGTTCCTCCTTAGTAAGCTTGCCCCATCATCCATGGGGGGTTAGTCAGCCAGAACAGCTTACTGAGGAGGAACAGGAAGTGAGAAATTCAGACATAAAAAATAAAAAAAAAACATTAAAAGGGAAATAAAAAAAAAAAAAAAAAAAAAAAGGTAAGTGGACCAACAATCCACGAGCTTAAAAAGGAACCTATTTAGAAAATGAAAAAAAAGGAACCTTTACAACCCCTTTAATTTCAGTTCACAAAGTGAAACTCATATAGATTCATTACAGAGTGATATATTAAGCATTTTGTTTTTCAATTTTGATGATTATGGCTTGCAGCTAGTGAAAACCCCAAATTCACTCTCACAAAAAGAGAATAATTTGTGAAAAAGTTGACAATTGTAGACTTGTGGTGTCACGCTCTAATCAGCCAATTGAGGCTGGTCATACATTATACAATTTTCATCTATAGATTTCCTTTAACCTCTTCCCGACCGCGCTATAGCGAATATACTGCTACAGCGCGATCGGGTTGTTTTGACACAACGTCCCTGGGACGTCCTCGTTCACATCCTCGTTTGCGCGTCCCCTGAGACGCGCTCGCGGGAGTGTCTGTGCTCGCCGGGTCCAGGGGACCCGTCGCAACACAGTTCACGGTGAAGAGCCAATGATAGCGGCTCTTCACCACCTGATCGCTCCATCCAATGAGCGATCAGAGCAATGTAAACACAGAAGGTCAGCCAGAGGTCCTCTTCTCTTCTCTCCTCACACCCGATACAGCGTGTGAGGAGAGAAGTAGTTTGCCAAGTGAGTTGACAGTTTTTTTTGTGCCCAGCAGAGCTTAGCAGTGCCACTCCAGTCCCCATCTGTGCCACCAGTGCCTCTACAGTCCCCACCAGTGCCTCTACAGTCCCCACCAGTGCCTCTACAGTCCCCACCAGTGCCTCTACAGTCCCCACCAGTGCCTCTACAGTCCCCACCAGTGCCTCTACAGTCCCCACCAGTGCCTCTACAGTCCCCACCAGTGCCTCTACAGTCCCCACCAGTGCCACCTCTGCCACTTCAGTGCCCATTGGTGCTACTAGTGTCTATCAGTGCCACACCAGTGCCACTACAGTACTCATCAGTGCCGCCAGTGCCACTACCGTGCCCAGTGCCACTACAGTGCTCATTGGTGCTGCCAGTGTTCATCAGTGCACACCAGTGCCCATCGGCGCCACCAGTACCACTACAGTGCTCATCAGTGCCACCAGTGTCCGTCAGTGCCACTACTGTGCCCAGTGCCACTACAGTGCTCATCGGTGCTGCCAGTGTCCATCAGTGCCACTACAGTGCTCATCAGTGCCCGTCAGTGCACCACCAGTGCCCATCGGTGCCGCCAGTGTCACACCAGCGCCCATTTGTGCCACCAGTGTCTGTCAGTGCTCCATTGGTGCCACCAGTGCCACTACAGTGCCCATTGTCACTACAGTTCTCATCGGTGCCACATTAGTGCCATCAGTACCACATCAGCGCCACTATAGTGCTCATCTGCACCACTACAGCACTCATCAGTGCCACTAGAGTGCCCATAAGTCACCACAGCCCACAGTCACCAGTATGGCAAAAAAGCTTTTTACCACTGAGGAGGCATACCAGCATATGTGCTTGACCGACGAGAGCAGCGGGGAGCTCTCTGATTCGGATTCAGAATATGAACCGGTTGTAAGCAGTGGGTCTTCTTCAGATTCAGAGGAAGAGCAAAGTGTGCCCATGAAACAAAGACATATTGACATGGAGCAGCAGGCTACCACAAGTAGCGCTGTGGCGTCAACCAGCAGCTCAGTGCGATCCACCAGAAATGCAGTGGCATCAACCAGCAGCTCAGTGCCATCCAGAAGAAATTAAGTACCACTGCAGCAAAGGCCAAGAACCAGCAGTGTGTCAGAATCTCAGCCCCAAAGGGTTAGGACCCATGCCAGCCTTCCCTATGCCCTTGAAAACCCTATGTGGCTTCCCCCCAATTCAGGAGCAGCAAACATCCCCCCTTTCACCGCCCAGCCAGGTGTTCAGGTGAACACAGAGAACTTTGCCCCTATTGATTTTTTTCATTTAGTTTTTACCCAAGACCTATTATCCTCCATCGTGGCCCAGTGCAACCTCTATGCACAACAATTTATAAGACCACCCTGATTCCAGTTACGCCCGTCCCTATAAATGGAGAGCATTGACAGTGGAGGAATTTAAAATATTTTTAGGCCTAACGTTTAACATGGGGCTCACAAAAAAAAATGAATCATACGCATATTGGTCCAAAAATCCCATCCATCACATGCCAATCTTTTCATCCACTATGTCAAGAACCAGATACCACATGATAATGCGTTTCCTCCATTACAACGACAACACCCAGTGCCCTCCCCGAAATGACCCATCACATGACAAATTATTTAAAATTCGGCCACTTCTAAATTTTTTCTCAGAAATTTTCCCAGTTATTTGTCCCCGACCAAAATATTTCCGTGGATGAGTCATTGGTCCACTTCACAGGCAGGCTTGGCATCAAGCAGTATATCCCAAACAAAAGGGCCCGATATGGGGTTAAGCTCTACAAGCAATGTGACCGGGTCACGGGGTACGTCTACGCCTTCCGGGTGTACGAAGGGAAGGACACCCAACTGAATCCCCCTGAATGTCCAGAATATATTGGAGCCAGCGGAAAGATTGTTTGGGATCTTGTATATACACTCCTTGGAAAGGGTTACCACCTTTATGTGGATAATTTCTATACAAGCTTGCCCCTCTTCCGCAACCTTCACCGGATGGGCACTCCAGCATGTGGTACAGTGCGACCCAATAGGAAGGGTTTCCCGCAAAGGCTCATTATGGAAAGACTGCAAAAAGGGGAAACGGCGTCTTTGCGGAATGAGGAAGTATTGGCTATCCGGTGGAGGGACAAATGAAATGTCCACATGCTCTCAACGATACATGACGACACCCAGGTGGAAATCCTCAGAAGAAACGGCCCTGTCCAAAAACCACAATGTGTTCAAGACTATAATTTGTTCATGGGGGGAGTCGATTTCAATGATCAGATGCTCGAACCCTATCTTCCCACAAGAAAAAGCCTCCATATATCTTTTTGGTTTGGCCATTTACAACACTTATGTCATTTACCGTAAATCTACAAGGACCCCCTTATCTTATCTCCGTTACCAAGAAGAAATTATCTCCTGCCTTATAGACTCACCAGATGGCATTCGCTCTGATTGCGTGAGCAGACTCCATGAACGCCACTTTATTGAGAAAATCCCCCCCAATGAATCAGGCCGAAAACGTCAAGAGATGCCGGGTGTGCACCAAAGGAGGAACTAGAAGAGACACTACATATCATTGCCCTGACTGTCCTTCCCAACCAGGCCTTTGTTTGAGTCAATGTTTCCGCCGTTACCATTCTTTTCTAAATTATTAGGAAAGTATGGTAAACGTAATTGTCATTTACGGCCACACCACTTATGCCACTGTACATACCGCTGCCTGCTCCTGAACTACCCTGGCCTGTTGTACGACTACGCTTCTGCCCAACGCTTAACTGTACCTACCATGCCTGCTCTGGAACTGACCCTGGCCTGTTATACGACTACGCTTCTGCCTAACGCTAAACTGTACCTACTTCTGCCTGCTCTGGAATTGACCCTGGACTGTTTGACCACGTTTTTTGCCTGCCCCTTGGATTGATCTTTTACCCTGCTATGCTAGTGGGAACACAGGGGTCTCACATATGTGAGGGGCTCCAGAATTGTTTTTCTGGATGAAAAAACGACATTTTTAGTTTTCTCATTCCCAGATTAGGGTCTGGTTGCCCAGAGGCTTCAAAGAGATTTGGGTGGGAGAAGCCTCTACCCCTGTCCCCATTCTTTCCTGGCCTGCTAATTGGACCATGTACCTGCTTACTACCAGGACCAATATTTTGGCACTGCTGGCAATGTTTCTACTTGCACTGGCCCTGGACTATATATGGACAGTATCCCTGCCTGTACTGACTATGGACAAAATTCCTGCCTGCTGCCTGGACAATTCCATTCACTGTCGCTGACCACGTCCCTGCCTGCTGCCTGGATCAGGGCTCTCCTGTGGACAATTGCACTACTAAAACCACAGGTAATCCTTTTTTTTTTACCCATTACTCAGCAGAATGTATTTTAGGATGTAATTCTTGGTATGTACATGCTATGTTAGAAATATGAAGGGCCTTCAAAAATGTGATAGATTGTAAGGAAATTGGATGTGTAATTGTGTCCCTACAACACCTTCTTGGATGTTGGGTCTCTATGTGGCCAGGCTGTGTAAAAGTCTCACACGTATCGCCATACTCAGGAGGAGCAGCAGAATATATTTTGGGGTGTAATTTTTGCTATGTACATGCTATGTGTTGGAAATATCCTATAAATGGACAACTTTGTGTAAAAAAAATGCTTTTTTATTTTTTTCCCACATTTTCCAAAAACATTGGCAAAAAAATGAACTGTTCAAAAGGCTCATTATAGCTCATAGATTATACGTTGGGGTGTTAGCTTTCCAAAATGGGGTCACTTTGTGGGCATTTCCATTGTCCTGGTGCTCCTGGGTCTTCAAAAGTGTAATAGGTGGTTGAGAGATTAGATGTGTAATTTATGCTCCTGGAATGCTTGAAGTTGCTACTTCGGTGTTGGGCCTCTGTATGTGGCCACGCTGTCTAAAAGTCTCACACATGTGGTATTGCCATACTCAGGAGGAGGAGCAGAATATATTTTGTGGTGTCATTTGTGGAATATACATGCCATGTGAGAGAAATAACCTGTTATGACAATATGGCGTTAAAAAAAAAAAAAAATCCTAATTTTGCAAAGAATTGTGGGAACAAATGACAACTTCAAAAAACTAATTATGCCTCTTACTAACTACTAATCTACTTTTTCAAAAAGGGGTCATTTGGGTGGTATTTGTACTTTACTGGCTTGTTAGGGTCTCAATAAATGAGAGAAGCTGTCAGTACATCAGATGTGATCAAATTGTTAAATTTTCAGAAATTGGTACCACCAGCTTGTAGACCCTATAACTTCCACCCAGACTAAATAATATCCCACATTTTTTTTTTTTTTTACCAAAAATATGTAGCAGTATACATTTTAGGTCAAATTTGAGGAAAAATTACTTTTTTGCAAAATGTTAGGATAGAAATGAAGAAAAATTCATTTTTTTACAAACTTTTCGTTTTTCATTAATAGCAAAAAAAATAAAAACCGCAGAGATGATCAAATACCACCAAAAGAAAGCTCTATTTGTGGGAAAAAAAGGACAAAAATTTAATTTGGTTACAGTGTTGTATGACCGAGTTATTGTCATTCAAAATGTAAGAGCACCGAAAGCTGAAAATTGGTCTGGTTAGGAAGGGTATTTAAGTGCCCAGTGGTCAAGTGGTTAAGATTTACCAAAACCATATAATAGGAGGTCAAATCTAAACACTTTCATTTGTATGCAATCAGGCAGGCCCCTGTAATACACAGTTGAAGGTAAATCTAAAGGAAATCGAATAAGAAAATTGTATGGCGTATGGCCGACTCAACTCAAAACACATGTAAAAGGTTTCCCGAGCCGTTAAGTAATCTCTGTGTGGTTCAGTGGGTTAAATGGGGAAGACTGCTGACTTGACAGTTGTCCAGAAGACTATCTATGCTGTATCCAAGCATACTAATGGAGAGTTGAGTAGAAGGAAAAAAAAAAATAGGATTTTTATAACAGCTTATTTGTAAAAATCCTTTTCTTGGAGTACATCACAGGACAGCAGTAATTACTATGTGGGTTACACGCCACCTATAGGTGAATGGACACTGGCACGCCCAAAAGACAGGAAGTCGAGATCTGACCCTCGATTGTACTCAAGGCCAGCTTCAATTCTAACCCCAACTGCAGGAAGGCAAGAATTCTTATGACATACTCCAGAGGATGCCATCATTTGGTTTCGCACCAGAATACATAGGACCTCAAGACCCTATAATAAATGGTTCTGGAATCTGGCCTCCTTGCATTAATCAGGGTAGTTACCCGATTCTTTAAAATGTGGGCTTCAACAGCCAAACCGTTAATTTTAGTGATTGTAAGGCAGGATGGAACACAAGTCCTTGCGAAAGCAAGTCTGGACGGGATGGAAGAGTCCACGGTTTCCCTACTGCCATCCTTAAGATTTCTGCATACCGGGATCTTCTGTGCCATGCAGGGGCAACCAGTATTACCAACTTCCTTTCCTCCTTGATCCTGCGTAAAAGCCGCTATAGCGGAGGGAAAGGGGGGGGGGGGTGTATAAATCAGTGAAAACTGATCCCAAGGGGTTACCAACACATCTGTCCCACATGAGAGTGGATCCCTCGTCTAACACAAAGTTGTCGAACTTCTTGTTGAACCTGGATGCTAATAGATCTATGTCGGGGGTGCCTCATTTTTGGCATACGCACAGAAAAATGGACAGAAAGCGAGTTTCCCAGTACAATATGTGAATGTCATTACTATAACAATTTTATTAATATGGGTTATTACGTGGTATATTTTTCTATTCTTTTCGGTTATTTATACCATTTTGGGTCACACTCAATTCCCCTTAAAGCGGATGGTTCACAAAAAAGAAAATATTAAAAGCCAGCAGCAACAAATACTGCAGCTGCTGACTTTTAATATTAGGACACTTACCTGTCCTGGAGTCCAGCGCCGTCCACAGCAGAGGATGAGCGATCGCTTGTCTCTCTGCTGTTCCCCGCTCCATCCACGGTGAGGGAACCAGGAAGTGAAGCGCTGCGGCTTCACTGCCCGCTTCCCTACGGCGCATGCGCGAGTCGCGCTGCGCCCGCCAATTGGCTCCAGCTGTGTGCTGGGAGCCGAGTGCTCCCAGCACACAACGGGGGACGGACGGGATGTGATGCAATGCCCGTCTTTTGCCCGTGAATGCTGGGCCGGAAGTGGGTGCAGATAACCGTCTATCTGCACCCCCCTCCCCCCTGAAAGGTGTCAATTGTGACACCGGAGGGGGGGAGTGTTCGGATCAGCGGATCTTCACTTTAGGGTGGAGATCCGCTTTAAGAAGCCAATGTTTTGGCGAAACATGTAGGGACCATCCCATGTAGGTATCGTCGATTTTATGAATTTCTATTTGTATTGTATATTTATCTAATTTTTGTAAATAAAATATTCAAAATTTCTTTAGCCCATTTGTTAATTGTGTAGGGCAATGTTATAATCCCTATCCCCTTTTTTCAAAGGTGCCATATCTATTGAGGACATGCCCGTCACTTTTTTCTTGCGTTTCCAGGAACATTCGACCTTAGAAAACGAAAAGGTGGAAACTATAGAAACTAGTTTGTACCCTAGAGATACACAGAGGAGATCTGATCTGTCTTGGATCTCTTCCTGCCAAGCCCCTGAAAACTGCAGAAGCCATCCCCTACTCAATCAAGCGGGGGGGTTGGGTCCCTTCATAAGGAGGCCTTGGGACTTTGCAGGCTTCTGCCCCCAGGGCTTCTTCTGGCCTTGAGGCTCACCTCTTGAACCAGACAGCCGAGGCTGTCGCACCCGGTACCGGGAAAGAACAATTGTTAAAGGACATCTGCTCCTTTTAACCGGTAAAAGTGTACGCAACACCTGAAATTTTTGGGATATATTTATCCAAATCCACAGACAAACCATTCACCATGAAAAGGAAAAACCTGCCAATGGCTTTTTGCATGGCCATTCAGCTGACCATTGCTTCAAGCAGAGAATATTTTGCATATGCACCGATGAGAGCAAGGCGTGACACCTGATGAATAGAATCTTTAAGAGCGCCAAACGCAAAACATAAGGCCCTAGGTAGCTCAGCTAACTCACAGGCCGCTTCTCCTTGAGCAGGGACACCTTTAATAACCTGCTTAAGTTGATTAGGGATTGACAAATGCCTATTGCTGCTACTGCAAGTTGTGCTGCTACACCAGCCACAGCGAATGAAGCTTTCAGCAAAGATTTCACAGCTGGATCCTTAAAAACCTGGACATTGTTTACTGGACAAGTTAGACTCCTATTCACAGAAGAGATAGCGCAGTCTACTGCTGGCAAACTCCACTTTAGTGAATTTTTTCCTCCATAAGATAAAGAGAAAATCTAGGAGAAAAGAAAAGACCTCTCTAGGTGGTCCCAGTCAGCATAAATCAGCTGCTCCAGCAATGGGTGTACAGGGAAAGCATGTGGAAGCCTTTAAAGAACCCAAAGAGGCCTCAGCTACCTGTCTTGGGGGCAACTTATATCCAGAATGGACTAATTCTGTCAGGGATTGAACTAGCAACTTTTGAGACTGCGAGGCTGAGCAGGGCTCCGAGACTGAATCGTCAGAAGAGTCGTCATCTGCCTGCCCTTCTCAACAACAGCCCATTCCTGTTCAAATACTGGAAGGTCAGGGGGGAGGAAAAGGTGACCTGTCAGGTTTTCCCAGGCTGGGAGGAAGACACAAACATATGGGCTATTTTCCCTTCCAAACTAGCTAATGCTGAAGCCAAATCGTCCTCGGTAATGAATGCAGAAGCTGAAATGTTGGAAGTAGCTATGCAGAGAGCCTAAATGACTGGCCAGTAGTTTCTGGTCTTTCAGGGGAGGATAGTACAGTGGAAGCGTGACTAGGATCCTCAGACTGCAGCGCCCTTGCGCTCCTTCCTGCTGTATTCCCCCACCTTTTTTTCAGGAAGACAGTCCTAAGCACAAAAGGCAGTGGTACTTACAATAGGCATCCACTGCTGAGCTACAGTCCAGCAACAAAAAATAAATACTGATATCATTGCTCAGCCTGATGCCGGGTAGACATGCTTCTAAAATGCCTGTATCCAACACCCATATAGTTGCTTACATTCCCTCGTATGCTCTGTGTCCCTTAGTCAGGCACCAGACTCTTCCCAGTCATAACTTTATAGGTAGTAAGCCTTGTGCCTATGCTGTGTATTGCAGCCACACCTAAACCATGCCCCCCACGTCCTAGGGGAGCTCTTTGAACAGAGATGATTCGAGCGTGCATGGACGAGGCTGTCCTGTAGTCGGGATAGCTCGGGTGGAGAGGGGCTGTGCCGACCGCCGTGTCCAGGAGGCAGGTGATCCCCCCCCAAGCCCTATAGCAACCGTGACAATGCTGTACACAGGAGCACTGCCAGAAACGGAGCACACTGCAGGGGATGCATGGTAATGTTAATCACCAGGTTACACACTCTAGTGGTAAAAAAAAAAATACAAGGCACCGCTATTCAGAAGTCGTCCCACCAAGTGAACCGTATATGTTCCTTTCCTAGGATCTTCTTTTAAACTTACCATTCCCGCCACAGGATACTGCTGGAAAACACAACCAGACCCAATCTTCACCCATCACAGCGGACCATGTCATGACAGACCTTAAAGGACCGGGTCCCACTTGCATACTGTGGTCCACACCCTTGGACCTGTACAGCACCCTGCCAGTGTAATCTTTGGTTAGTCATGTAACCAAGGACCTGGTTCCCAGGGTCTGGCCCTCAAAAGAGGCGCATTACAGGCAAAAACTTCGCTTTTTCTACCTCGAGGCTCGGGTACCATCCATTTTGGCCATTCTTTTCTGGCATCTTGAATGGAACCGACTGCATAGCCCCTTAATCCTGCCAAGGATTTCTCCAACTGGGCTTTAGCCACCGTGACCAACACCTTGAGACACTGTCAAAAAAACTGGAGGTACTTCATATATGGGCAGGGTTATATGGAGGGGGACGTCATGTCTTGGGTGTGCCAGTGTCCATTCACCTATAGGTGGCGTATAACCCACATAGTAATTACTGTGGCTGCTCTGTGTCCCGTGATGTACAATAAAGAAAGCATGGCAGAAAAGTTCACAAGGAGTGTCAGTGCTTCAAGAGCCAACACACACAGAACATGGGCTACAACTTATTTTTTATTTAAGGTACTTGTATAGCGATGTCAATTAACGCAGCGCTTTACATATACATTGTACATTCACATCAGTCCCTGCCCTCAAGGAGCTTACAATCTAAGGTTCCTAACTGACATTCATACATACTAGGGGCAATTTAGACCGTCAATTAAGCGACTAGCATGTCTTTGGAGCGAAAATGCAAACTCCAGGCAGGTAGTGTCAGTTAGGATTCGAACCAGCAAACCTTTTCCTGCTAGGCAAAAGTACTAACCACTACACCACTGTGCTGCCCGCATTCCTTGTGTCAAGCCACTCCTGAACCAGTGATAATATCAGAAGCGTCTTACCTGGGCCAAGGAGAAAAAGGAGTGGACTGTTTCTCAGTGGTCCAAAGTCCTCTTTTCGGATGAAAGTAAATTTTGCATTTAATTTGGAAATCAAGGTCCCAGAGTCTGGAGGAAGAGGAGAGGCACAGAATCCAAGTTGCACAAGATCCAGTGTGAAGATTCCACAGTCAGTGATGATTTGGGGAGCCATGTCATCTGCTAGTGTTGGTCCGTGTTTTATCAAGGCCAAAGTCAGTGCAGCCCTCTACCAGGAGATTCTAGAGCACTTCATGCTTCCCTCTGCTGATAAGCTTTATGGAGATGCCGATTTCATTTTCCAGCAGGACTTGGCACCTGCCCACACTGCCAAAAGTACCAATACCTGGTTTAATGATCATGGTATCACTGTGCTTAATTCGCCATCAAACTCAACTGACCTAAACCCCATAGACAATATGTGGGTTATTGTCAAGAGAAAAATAAGAGTCACCAGATCCAACAAAGCAGACAAGCTGAGAGGCCGCTATCAAAGCAGCCTGGGCTTCCATAACACCTCAGTAGTGCCACGGACAGATCACCTCCATGTCACGCCGCATTGCTGCAGCAAAAGGAGACCCGACCATGTATTGAGTGCATACTATACTGTACACGGGCATACTTTTCAGGAAGCCAACATTTCTGTATTAAAAAGCCTTTATCATATATAATATTCACATTTTATGAGATATTGAATTTAGTTTTTTCACTAACTGTAAGCCAATAAAAAAAAAAAAAAAAGAAAAAAAAAAAGCTTGGAATACATCACTGTGTAATGAATCTAACATCAGAGTTTCATTTTTTGAACAGAATTACTAAATTCTATTTTTTTGAGATGCACATATGCACTCACTGGCCATTAGGTACACCTGTTCAATTGCTTGGCAACACAAATTGCTAACCAGCCAATCACGCGGTACCAACATCTAGACATGGTAAAGACGACTTGCTGAAGTTCAAACTTAGCATCAGAATGGGAAAGAAAGGGGATTTAAGAGACTTTAAACATAGCATGGTTGTTGATGCCAGATCGGCTAGTCTGAGCATTTCCAAAACTGCCGATCTACTGGGATTTTCACGCACAGCCGTCTCTCAGGTGTACAGAGAATGGTCCGAAAAATAAATAATCCAGTGAGCAGCAGTTGTGTGGAGGAAAATGCCTTGTTGAGGACAGAGTAGATTGGGCAGACTGGTTTGAGATGATAGAAAGGCAACAGTAACACAAATAACCACTTGTTACAACCAGGGCATGCAGAATACCAAGTGCTGGATGGAGATCAGGAAAGTATAAGGAAGGTGGGTTGGGGGTGTTACTCTTAATGGAAAGAAAGCATTAGGGAAAAAACAAAAAACACAGACTTGGAAAAAAAAAATCTCTTTTGTAGCATGCTACAATCAAAGAAAGGGTAGGGGCAGCCTGGCCATTATTCCCTATAAACTACACACGATTACCAGCACAACACAAACTCTTGGATCAGAGATGCCCATGGTCAACTGATATGTTGTATTCTGCAAACCACACCTAGCATGTTCCATTTACTTTTATTACACAGAGGCCCATGCAATAAAAAAAAACTTAAATAAGGTTTACCTTTGACAGTATCAAGTCTCCAAGCCACCTGACACAATCTACATAATTTCTGTGAATGTCTCTTGTGGAGAAGTCAGGAAAATGGATCTTTTGTGAAATAAACGGCCTGTGAAAACATAAGACATGGTTGATATTTTTCCCCCAAGAGCTCAATAGAATCACATGAGAAGTAACAGGGGTAAAGGGCAGAATTAAAACTTTGCAAGATTCACTTTTAGACTTCAAAAACTTAAGCACTAAAAAAGGTGGAATTCAGAATGAGCGCTGTACACCTGCTTACTTATGGGCTCATTCAAAAGGGAGCTGAGCCATTTCTTGCTGCGCATGCATTCACCTTAGAGCTTCACCCAGGCAGCAGGATCCATGCACAGCCATCCATCAGGATCCATGCACCCATTCCTACCCGCATGTCACGGTGTCCCTGCAGAGTCCATATGCACTTCTATAGGCTGCCTGCATACAGCTTCCAGATGGATACAAAAGCAGCAAAAGGCATCTCAGCATGGAGGATGAGTCAGCCCCAGTGTGAATGTGCCTTAAAAGTATACACAACCCCACCAAGAAATGCAGCACAGGACTGGGCTTCGTACCTACATCATCTGTGCCCAAAAATGTGTTTCAAATTTCAGGCTTCAACTCGTATTACCTTCAGCGAGGAATCAACTGTTCTGTCATAATGGGCAAGTCACCATATTAAAACCAAAAAGTAACAGGTTGGATTTCCCAGAACTTGAGAATTCCAAAAATACAATAACTTGCAAATCCCAAAACCCCCATATTTGCAATAGAAAACATATCAAATGTTTAAACTAAGAAAATGTACCATTTTAAAGAAAAAACAAACAAGACAAGATCATTTAGAAAATGATGGCAGCAACAATTCTCAAAAAAGTTGGGACAGGGCTAGCAAAGCTGGCAAAATACATACAAGTCCCAATAAATTAGGACAAGGCCATGTTTTAGCATTCCCTCTTAAAGCGGATGTCCGCTCAAAAAAAGATATTAAAAGCCAGCAGCTACAAATACTGCAGCTGCTGCACTTACCTGTCCTAGATTACAGCGCCATCCGCAGCAGAGGATGGGAATGTAGTACAGTTGCTGAAGTTTTAGGAGAGAAATGTTGTCCCATTACTTCATGAGCATATGCTGCTCTAAAACCAGGATCTATCTTTTAGCATTTATGGTGCCTTTGTAGATGTGTAAGCTGCCCATGCCATACACACCAATTCACCCCATACCAGACATGCAGGCTTTTACACCAAGCACCAAAAGCCAAGGTCTCTTTCCTCATTAGTCCAGAGGACGCAAAGCCCATAATTGCTCAAAACATGTCAAATTTTGATTTGTTCGACCACAGAACAAATTTCCCATTTAGCAGAGCATTTTAAATGAGCTTTGGCTCAGAGAAGATGGCGGTGATTCTGGATCATTTTCAGATACGGCTTCTTTGCACGATAGAGCTTTACCCTGCATTTTTGGATGGCACAGCAAACTCTGTTCAGACAGTGATTTTTGGAAGTATCCCTGAGTCCATGCAGTGATGTCCGTAGATCATGTCTAGTTTAAATACAGTGCTGTCTGGGGGACTGAAGATCACAGGCATTCATTATTGTGTTTCAGCCTCGACTGACACCTCCAGATCCTCGGAATTTCTTGAGAATATTATGTACTGTAGATCTATTTTTTTGCAATGTTACATTGAGGAGCATTATTCTGAAATTGTTGCCCATCTTTACTTCTGAGACACTGGCTCGCTAAAATGCTCTTTTTGCTGTATACCCAATCACATTACGGACCTGCACTTCCTTGTTAGCACCACTTTGCTTTTTGTTGCCTTGTCTCAACTTTTGAGACGTGTTGCTGCCGCCATAAATTAAAAAAATTAACAAATGTTTCTCCTTTAAAAAAAAAAATGGTAAATTTTCTCAGTTTAAACATTTGATATATGTTCTATGGTGTATAAAATATGGCTTTATTAGATTTGCAAATCATTGCATTAGGCGGATTTTACAAATTGTCACAACCATTTTGTTGTACATACTGCAATTGTATACACATTTCAAGAAAAGACAGGTCACCTATTTGTTTTGTTAGGATTGTATTCAAAGGAGTCTTTGATTGCAGTCTGCATTCTTTTTGAATTTAGTCGCCACAGTTTGAGTGAATGGTCCATTCCACACGACATAATCTTCTCTCCTAGCAGATCATAGTCCTATAAGCAACATACAAAACATTAATACATGCCAACACAGAGCTGTTCATATAAGCATGCTAAAAAAATAAAAATAATGCAGTGGTAGCACAAAGAGTAGCCCTAAATCTCTTCTTCTGGGGTCATCCTTTGCTACCCAAGGCTCCTCCTGGTTTGCCACCATAGGAAGCTGCATCCTATAAGGATGCACCTGCAGGCTGGCTATTAAGCCGAGCTGTGTGCATCTTCAGACACAATCCAGCTCAGGCCTGGCCCCTGCTGCTCTTCACAATGGCTGCAGAAGCTTGAAGTCGTGTGAGAAGGAGAGAATAGCACTGTTGCATTCAGGCAAGACTTCAGTATGGATTTATGGAGGTGAGTGCGATACAAATACTGGAACATTTTTTATCTTATTGCAGGGAAAGCCTTTAGAACCACTT
Organism: Rana kukunoris; assembly: GCA_029574335.1. Classification (NCBI taxonomy): domain Eukaryota; kingdom Metazoa; phylum Chordata; class Amphibia; order Anura; family Ranidae; genus Rana; species Rana kukunoris. Next base: position 36,592,011 of record CM056050.1, on the reverse strand, counting down.
TAGTGAAAGTCAGGTGACGAATAAGCAACAGTGAACTTACCGCACTTAAAACTTCATCTCTATGACCTTCTACGCCACCGAAAATTGCAACCAGAGTGTCTGTCTGAATATTCCACAATCTTAGTGCATGGTCTGCAGGAAGAGCAAAGCAATTTTGCCAATTAAAATTGAATTATTCAACAAGGGTGGGAAACGTACACATATTCACTGAAAAACAAACATATTCCACGGGCTCAATACTGCTTCTGTGCCTATTTAGTGCAGAAAATTACCTTTGCTTACAGACAACAAAAGACTTGGGTCCCTTGGGTGAAACTTTAATTCATTGATTGCATTGCCGTGACCTACATAGTGCTGTAACATGAGAAATAGGAAACAAAAGGATTAAAATAAATCCAATAAAAAAAATGAGCAGTTTATGTAATGGTTAAACTCAAAGACTTTGAACAAGCAGAATTATGTGCAAACTGTGAGGCTCTGCTGTGTGTATAATATATCAGCCCTCAAAATTTGAAACTCGCCTACTAGCATTTGGCGAGTAGATTTAAGCTGGGGGCCAGTGATGACAGGGCTGCATGACCAATCTCACTCCAATCTGTACCTACACTTAGTGTCCCGATGAGATTGGCCGCCGAAGAGGAAAGGTGCATGCTCAGGAAAAGTAGTCTGGTGAGCCGCGCACAGGCAGAGCAGTACACAAGTGCTCTCCTTACAATTCTCATTAAGCCATGGGACCTCCTCTCCTCACTGCCAGTCTGAATAAAAGGGGGAAGTGGGGACATGCAAGCGTGGAGCCGCACACACAGGCTCCTGATAATGAGATGAATAGGAGAGGGGGAGAGAGAGTTGCAGAGGAGACAGCAAGAGAAAGGGGAAGAGACCCAGTTCTAGTGCCCTGTCCCTCTGGTCTGCCCCCAATGCCCTGTCCCTCTGGTCTGCCCCCAATGCCCTGTCCCTCTGGTCTGCCCCCAATGCCCTGTCCTATTTTGTTAAGGTTGTTGTTGGTAATATTTAATTTTGTAACTTGATTCTGCATAAAACATTTAACAGTGTCATTCCATGAGATAATCTATGAGGACGTGTTTATGGGTGCAATTAGGCGCAGGGCAGTGTATGAATTAGGTGGGGCAACTGGTGGCGAGTAACTCGAGGCCTGGCTAGTAGCTCAGGAATTTCAAATTTTGAGCCCTGCAATAATTTATATATATATATATATATATATATATATATATATATATATATATATATATATATATATATATATATATATTATATACACACACACACACACAGGATAATGGGAGTGCAAATCACATCTCAGGAAAACACAATAAAATAAGCCACAAGCAATAGACAATAGCGTAATCATTAAGCTGAGGCTAAAGAATGTTATATCGGCGCTTGCACTGCATTGTCCCTTTAATCCAGCCCCTCTCACCCCGCCACAAAACTTTGTTCTACTGAAGGTCCTCAGTATTAATGGCTAGTAGCATTAAAGTGCTTGTTAAACCATATGTACATATCGGCGCTCATGTAACTGGAATGCTCTCTCCTTTCCCGGTCTCACAGATGCAGCAGGCGGGGCCGAGATTTCCCCACCGACGTCAGTCGGGAGGGGAGGAGGAGAAAGCCGTTCGGTCACACAGCTTTAAAAGACAAAGCGGATAGTGTATAGATGTACATGTTATTCCAGCAGCCGGCACTGTCACAAAGTGACGGGGGGGGGGACAGAGCAGAGTTTCTGATGACAGAGGCACGTAAACTGATCACGGTGTCAGGTCTCAGCAGCCATATATTAGTGGTCAGTTTACTGAGGGTAGGGTAGAAATTGGCAGGATCAGCCAGGTACTTCAAGTGATACAGGGGGCCAAATAGAGCACAAGCACTGCTTTTAAAGGGACACGATCCGCTTTTTTTGTTTGTTAACATTTGCTTTAAAAACGCCTGAGCACTGTCACTGGAAAGTGAGTATTTAAAATTAAATCCACTTACCTTGATACACTGCATAGTGATGGGATTAATTATACGGATGATGCCCCTGGACCCAGCCACTGCGAGGAGTGGGTGACTTGTGTTGCTGTCGTATGTCCATGCGCAGGTGTAGAAGTTTTCATCTGCCTATATCTTACACTTAAGGAGAACACACCAAAGAAAACTGTGCAAATGGGAGGAGCATGCAAAGTTTTTGGCAATGGGGTGGCTGCCAGATAAATGGACCTTGCATTGCATTCAATAATAATTGATTACATTTTGTTCTAACAAGCACAAAGATTAATGCAGATAACTACATACAGATACTCAATTTGACAGTGAGTGCATTGTCCGTTCCAGGTCCACAGGACAATCACTGTAAGGCCTCATTCACACAGACGGACTCCGTCGTAGTCCGTCCTGACGGAGTCCGCCTGCTCCCGCCAGCTCAGCGGGAGATCAGTCTGCAGATCTCCGCTGAGCTGACGGATGACAAGCTCCTCTCTTCTCTCTATGGAGCTATCTGATGAAAACAGACAGCATGTCCGTTTTCATCAGATCTTACCCGATCCGATCCACATGGACGGATGGGGACGTATCCCCCATACGTCTGTTTTTAGAGGATCGGATGTCCGCGGACATCCGACGCTCCATAGGGATACATGGATACATGTTTAAAGCAGAGTTCCACCCTTAAAACCACTTGGTTTCATCCCATCCAGCATACTGGCGTCAGTATGCGTTTTTTTTTTTTTTAATGCATGTACTTTATAATAAATCATTTAATTTCGTGCGCACCGCGGTATGTTGCCGCTATAAGACGTCACGCCTTCCGGAAACAGCCGATTAGCGGTTGGCTCTTCTCGGCGCCTGCGCACAGACCCAGAAGCTGACTGCGCAGGCACCGTATATAGCCGCGTCACGCCCTCCGAAAAAACCCGAACTAGGACCGGCTATTTACGGCGCCTGCGCAGTCAGCTCCTGGGTCTGTGCGCAGGCGCCGAAAAGAGCCGAACGCTAATCGGCTGTATCCGGAAGGCGTGACGCCTTATAGCGGCAACATACCGCGGTGCGCACGAAATTAAATGATTATAAAGTAAGTACATGCATTAAAAATGACGCCAGTATGCTGGATGGGATGAAACCAAGTGGTTTTAAGAGTGGAACTCCGCTTTAAGGCCGGCGTCAAAACTGACATTGCATTTTCATGTAATGTTTCCTTAAGGCTACTTTCACACTGAGGAGCTTTACAAGAGTTTTAGCACTAGAAATAGAGCCTGTAAAGCGCCTCTCGTCACACCAGTGCGCTTGCGGAATGTTTAAAAAAGTCCTGCAAGCAGCATCTTTGGGGCGCTTTAGGAGTGGCGTAAACACTGCTCCTAAAGCTCCCCTGCCCATTAAAATCAACGGACAGGGCCGCTGATGCGCCTGCAAAGTGCTTCAGCAGCTGCACCTTGCGGGTGCCATTAACCCTCTTCATTGCCCGCTATCAGGGGTTAAAAGCACCCTGCTAGCAGCCGGAAAGCGCAGCTAAAAACCCAGTGTGAAAGTGCCCTAAAGTACCCTAAATGCTTCCAAATTGAGTAATGTCACATGCAGATTGATGGTTCAAAAACAGATCAGCCTCTCTATTCACAGCCAAATATATCAGCTGTTGGCACGGCACCACCCATAGCACTCACTACAATCACCCGCCAATCATCTAAAAGGTCAAGTACTACAAGAAGTATAGCTGTAAAAAAAAAAAAAAAAAAAATTGGCATTCTGTCTTAAGCCTAAACTACAGAATACCTTCCAGGGGTAATAAACACAAAACCAAAAAAGTAACGTATAGCAGCTTACCAATCATTATATGTGGTGGCTGCATTAGTATTCTCTCTTTAGGCTTTTTTCCCTCCCTGGTGATGTGGCCAGTAACACCCCCTGCACTACAATGTTCCCACTCTGGATTAAGGAGCACAGGCGGCAAAGCAGACAGCATTGTTAATCTCGTAGGACGGGAGCTTTGCATGCATTAGCAGATTTATAGAAAACAAATTGAAGCCAAACTCAAACTTAATAACCATCTGATCAATCATTCAGTAATAGTAATTGCAGCTTATACTTCTGATATACAAAAGGTTGTTCACGACACCCTGTGTAGCAGGACTAAGGGCTGGTTCACTCCAGATCCATTCCACAGGCACGTTCTTGGCGAGTTTTTGATGTGTTTCCAGATCATTTTTTCCTGTACTGGACTGGGGTCCGGTACGTATTCGATGGGTTTTACTGCATTCCAGTGCAGTAAAAATGCAGCATGTTCTAACTTCTTTTCTGTAATGGCAACACCCTGGAACTGGCCTTATTGGTGACGAACCGTGCCCCGTCCCCCCCCAAAAAAAAGCTAAAAACCCCTTTGTTTTTGTAAGCCCTAGACTAATCCTTTAACTCAGTCTTATGCCTCATACACACAATCGGATTTCTATCGAACAAATCCATGGAATTTTGTCCGAAGGGCGTTGGCCGCAAACTTGTTCTGCATACAGACGGCAGAACTTTTCCAGCCAACATTCACGAAACTACGCGGTTTTTCTGCTCTTTAGAGCCACCCTTTGGGCAACTTCTGCTAATGTCTTATGGTTAGCATTGGTTCAGAGCAGGCGTGTTTGTACTTTGGATTTTAGTCTGACCGAGTTGTGTACAGACAGTGGGATGGAACACATTGGTTGTCGGACAATTTGAGCGCATGGCCATCCAACATTTGTTGTCGGAAATTGCAACAATTGCCCGATGGAGCATACAGACGGTCGGATTATCCAACAAAACACATCCATCACACAATTGTTGACAGAATGTCCGATCGTGTGTGCGGGCCTTTACAGCCAACATGGGACAGCTGCAGCATCACAGGTGCTGCAGCATGGAGGAGAGTATGGAGATTTACTGAGAACCGAGTGATAACATGACTGCTGATCGCTCAATTATGAGTCTGCTCTGATCTGAGAACTATGACTGTCAGTCATTGCTCAGCCAGCGCTTACTGGAGTGCCAGCCTGGGGAAGGGGCAGAAGTAACTTGCCGAGAAGGAGAGCCAGAAGCAGCTGGGTGGATCACGACATTGTCATGATAGTTCCAGAAGCTGTAGTGGTTCTGCCTCGTCAGCTGAGGAGCCCGCTATCCGCTGACTCGGAGGTTACAGGAGAACAGGTGCACTTCTGTGATCCACAAAAGGATGGGAAAAAAAAAAAAAACACTCAAAACAATTGAAGGCTGTTGCAGTATAGAAGAGCCCTGTGGACTTTTAGGCTGCATTCACACCTGAGCGTATCGTTTTGCGGCGTTTACCACGACAAATTGAGGCGTTTTTTACCACGATTTTGTACAGGTCTAGGGTCACCAATGTTAAAACAGAAAAACGCCCAAATACGCTCAATTTGAGTGACAAAAAAGGGTCCAGAACTTGTTTGAGCTTCAGGCGTTCAGCGTTTTGTAGTGGAGATGCGAACCATCTCCATTGAGAATAATGTATTTTTTTCCCCCTCTGGCGTTTTGGAGCTTCATGTTTCAGGCGACAAAACGCTCAGGTGTGAACGCAGCCTTAGCAGTGTCTTATTCAAAAAAAATATAAGATATTTTTGTGTCAATGCAGTATGCGATTATATTGAAAATCTCAGAGCAGGTACACCGACATGGATCTCAGTATGAGAATCATATCTTAATACTACAATACTTCCTTTTACTTCACATTATGCACAGAAACTGGGGCAAAAAAAAAATCAAAGCTGAAGGATACATCAGCGTCTACGTAAGACTGCAGTAATCGAATTTCTCCTTGTGAATGGCATTCATATAACGTGACCTATAACCAGAATGAGAACAAGTGAGATAACACAATTATGTTTAAGTCGCAGGCAGAAAGTGAAATACAAGTAACACTGCATTATCAGATAACATCACACCCCAGCACCACCTTCTCTCAGTTGTCACCTTTACAAGCAGTTGGAGTCGATTTACTAAAACTAGAGTGCAAAATATGGGGCAGCTGTGTCTGGTAACCAATTGGCTTCTAAATTCAGCTTTTTCGATTAAGCTGACAATAAAACCTGGACGCCGATTGGTTTTATGTCTGTCATCACATGACAAATGAGGGAATCGTTACTAGTTGTGGTATGACCCTCCACTTGCTTCCAGGTCCCACGCTGAGCTGATGTACTGTGAATACAGGAGGTCGGTCACTCAGCACAAACTCCATTCAGAGAATGATTTGCAATTTCTGAATGAATGCAAAGTGTTCCGATTGGACGAGGTGTAAAAGCAGGACAGTGATGTGTCATGCTCTCTACCTTGTCCAATTAGAGAACACTTTGCATTAATTCCGAAAATGCAAAGCTTTCTTTGAAAGGCGTCTGATGAGCGGCCAACCTCCTGTGTTCACAATGCATTTGGCTGGCTGTTTAGCACAGGGCCTGGAAGCAAGTGCAGATCACTTAAGTAGCGGTGTTTAAAATGCATCAATCTGGCTGCTCAGCACTGGAAGAAAAGTGGAAGATTAGTGGAGTAACTGGGTCTTCAGTGATTTTTAAGGGAATTGGCAAGATATGGTATTATACATAGATGGGCCTAAACTGGACCAACATAACCAAGCAAAAATATACCATGCTCGGGATTCTTTAAAAAACATAGGACATGTGACACTGTAGGTTGGAGTTAATGAAATGCAGCCACCCATGTTTTTTTAATAGGTGTCATAGTGGTCCCTTTTGAGAATGCGAGCTCTTCCAGCAAATGAATCCTGTAAAATGACAATATCCATTACACTACACATAGTAATCTGGGGGCTTTCCAGTATTTCAGAATCAGGCAATGTTTAGGTGGTGTGATATCAGTCATAAAGTCGTGTTATGAAAAGACTGAAAACTCAAAACCACCACTGTTGCAATCTTTGATGAACCAGTGCATACAGCGATTTTATAGTCACTTAAAGGGGTTGCAAACCTTCAGTTTTTTTCACCTTAATGCATCCTATGCATTAAGGTGAAAAAAGATTTCATAATTACAGGCCCTCCCCCATTTACCTACCTGAGCCCCGGTCTTCTCGGCTCTTCATTGACTAGAGTGACAGCAGTGCAGCCATTGGCTCCCGCTGCTGTCAACCAAATCCAATGGCGCAGCGCCAGGCATTTGTGTCCATGAGGCAAATGCAGGACTCGGGACCACGCCCACAAGATAAACCCCTTGGGAGAGAGCTTCCCAGAGAGGGGGGGGGGGGGGTTATCTGAGGCAATGAGGAGGAGAGACGAGGATCTGGGTCACTCTGTGCAAAACAAGCTGCACAGTGAATGGAAGTATAACATGTTTGTTATTTTATCAAACCTTTACAACCACTTTAAAGGCTTGATTCCTGAATTTTCCTCATTGCCAATTACTCAGGGAACAAAAACTACATTTCTGCATTATCAGTTATTACGTATGACATACCCTGTTGCTGCCAACTGTAGCAAACACAAGTGGATCTCCTTCCTTACTGTGCCAGTTGAACTGAACTCCGAAAAGAGGCTGGCTGTGATCTTCCTGTGGTGAAATGACAGTTTATTAAATAACTTATTTGAAGAGGAAAAAAACATCTTACCACAGATAACCATAAAGGTCTATTTAAAAGGGGACAATTAAAGAATAACTGTTCTGTCCCTAGATATAGGTCCAGTGTTTATGTGTTATCAGTTGATATTGCATTCTTTTTTCCCTGTCTTGAAATTCATGTGTATTATATTGTGTGGTAACGGCACCATCTAGTCAACAATTTATGCATTTCCTTCAGTTTATTCTCACTGTATTATGGGAGTCCCAATGTATTCTGGGAACTTCCTGCTTCTTCTTGCTAGTCTTTTCCTGTTCAAACAGTCACCAGGTTGTCTCAGGAGCCTAAACATCTTCACTCGGTTCCTGCGCCATCATCTGCTATCTAGCCTGTTTTCCAGCATAGTGGGTAAGAGAAATTTCTTATGCCATTTATTTTAGCTTGTATGTGTCACTTGTTTTGCATAGCTAGTTACTATCTTAGTATTACCATGTGCTGCATGTATAGCAGATAATTCTGTGTCTTAGGCCATGTACCATGGATCTTATGTTCTGAATACTACTATTTTTATTCTGTAGTTTCACTGCTTTTCTGTCATTCTACTATCAATAAAAGAGGAATTTAAAGCCGTACAGTTTCTCTTTTTGAAGACAGAATCGGTTTAGCTACATGTCAGATTACACACCGTGCTAACGTGTATGAGGACAGTATAAGAACTTAACCAATAACAACTTAATTAAAACATAATAATATATTCTTTATCAAGGAACATACATTCCACATTAATAGCTATTCTACCAAAAGTCGTGTGTACTGTAAATTGCCTCCAGCATCGTTCCCGATTCCTCTTGTTGGAGACCACCATTTTACTGAAGCCCCTGAGCAACAGCAGTTTATTTTTAGGCCGTCATCAGATCGGCTTCTATATTTTCGGCACAGTGCCAAAAAATAAAAAATAAATAGAGCGCAACTGATCATGTACTGAGCAGGGCGAGACTGGATTTTTAACAGAAAAAGTATCCCATAAGCTGCACATTGAAGAAAATCAACTGTGAAAGATTATGTGTCAGTCTCAGCCCAGGCTCTATTTAACCTGTTTTAATTACACTCCCCCCCCCCCCCCCCCCCCCCATCAGCAATATCACTAAGGTCTCTTTCATACTTGAGCGCCTTGTCCTGCGATTTGGGACTGCAAAGTCGCATGACAAGTCGTTCCATGTTTTCCAATGAGTACCATTCATATCTGTGCGACTTTAAGTCTCAGCTACTTCAAAAGTAGAGAGTCAGCTACTTCCACTGAGGAGACTTTAAACTTTAGAGTTAGGACTGCAGTACACAGGGAGTCTTGATGGGGCATGCATCTTACGCATGTATTTGCAAAAACGTGCAACTAAACCCCTGTTTTTAAAACAAACTGTTAAGACAGGTGAATTAGGTTGGTTGCTGATTGGTTGGCAAGTTTGAGCTTGGATATTCCGTATTATTTTTGATATGCATTCGCCCTTTCCAGTGCTCCTTACTGTATAGACCAGTCATAGGTAGGTGCAGTGACAGTAAGTTTACTTCAAAGTAGTCCCTGCACTACCTACAGCAAATTTACACTGTTATACAAGCTGTACACTCACTACTTTACATTGTAGCAAAGTGTCATTTCTTCAGTGTTGTCACATGAAAAGATAGAATAAAAAAATTTACAAAAATGTGATGTACTCACTTGTGAGATAATGTATGAAGCACTCTTTAAACCCAGGAGTTTTACTTAAAAGGGGAGTTCCACCCACAATTTCACTTTTTAAATATAAATACCCCTCTAATTACACAAGCTTAATGTATTCTAGTAAAGTTAGTCTGTAAACTAAGGTCCGTTTCGTTAGGTTGTTACAGCATTTAGATAGTTTATAATCTAGAAATAGACCGTGGCCATCATGAAGCCAGACTGTATGACTTCCTGGATTTCAGCTTTGCATATCTTGCACATGCTCAGTGCTGCACAAGCAATGTAATAGGTTTCAGTCAGGTTTGCAAGGACTACTGGTAAACATGATGCCTATCCCAGAAACTAGGGTTGTCCCGATACCACATTTTTAGGACCGAGTACAAGTACCGATACTTTTTTTCCAAGTAGTCGCCGATACCGAATACCGATACTTTTTTAAATGTGTACCCAAACGCAGCCTTGTATGTCCCCCACATATTGCAGCCTTGTATGTCCCCCACATATTGCAGCCTTGTATGTCCCCCACATATTGCAGCCTTGTATGTCCCCCACATATTGCAGCCTTGTATGTCCCCCACATATTGCAGCCTTGTATGTCCCCCACATATTGCAGCCTTGTATGTCCCCCACATATTGCAGCCTTGTATGTCCCCCACATATTGCAGCCTTGTATGTCCCCCACATATTGCAGCCTTGTATGTCCCCCACATATTGCAGCCTTGTATGTCCCCCACATATTGCAGCCTTGTCCTGTCCCCCCATACCTGAGGGGTCGCAAAGCCGCCGCTAATCCTGGTGCATGACAACGGCGAGCATTACAAGCTTTCGCTTGTATACTTCTAAAGCCCGCGCTGCCATGTATAGACACTCCCCCTCTCGTGATTGGACGGATCCTATTTCGGTATCGGGGGTATTTGCGGGAGTACAAGTACTCCCGCAAATACTCGGTATCGGTCCGGATACCGAGTATAGTATCGGTACAACCCTACCAGAAACCCTTGCAAATAGCCTTGTGACTTAATAGCCTAGGCTAATAAGGAGGAGGAAGTAATGAAGGACTACAAAATAAAGGTATTTACAAGCAACAAAATAAATAAAAAAATTGTCCATTCTGAACACTATGAGATTAGGGCATGCAGCACAGACAAACATAAAAAAATGGGTGGAACTCTACTTTAAGCTCTTAAAGTACTTGTAGACTTTTTATGATCAAGTTCTTATCCCGCTATCTGTTAATTTTAGGCCTTGGACAAGTCATACATTATACAATTGCCTTTCCTTTAAGCACAGGTTGCAAAAAAAATAAAAAATAGCTTGACGGGGGAACCCCTGCTGTATAGCTATAGTTTTCTGCAAGCAGGGAGCCTTCCCCCACCGGCAGAACACAATGGTCACTGCTGGCGGCTAGTCAGCCGGCAGCGATCGCAAAAAATAAATAAAAAATCCAATCACAATACTTTATTAATCCCAAAAGGGAAAAGAATTGTGACACAGCCACACAATAAGACAACACAAGATCACAATAAACAGAACAAGACACAATGACACAAAATTAACACCAAACAAATTAAAACTATACTGATAATAAACCATAGAATAAACAGATAAAAAAAAAAAAAAAAAAAATCAAACTATCAAAATGGAAAAAAAAAACTCTTGCATTACCCCAAATAATAAACAATGGCAACATACCATAAGAAAGATCCTGATTGATCTACTTCAGTAAAATCAGTCTGCCCATAGATGGATCGATTTTTGTCCAAGTTGAACGAGCACAATTTGATCTATGACTGGCTGCATACTGTCCGAGTTAATAACACAAACAATGTTGTTGGACACTGGCGTGTCTCCATGTGTCAGGCAAGCAAGATCTATTCAACCACTTCGATAGAACCAGTAAAGCCAGCCATACATGGATCAAAATTTAACCAGTTTGGCAATTTAACCAGCTGAATTTTGACCCATGTATGGGCACGGTGGTTATACAGAAGTTTATTTACAGAGCAACTTCTGTACAGCCACCCTGTCAGATAATCCCTGATCAGTGCTGCAGGCTCCTCTCGCCATCAGAGTACAATAGCTCAGTTGCTGGTTGAATGTAAAAATTGCTGGTTGAATGTAAAAAACAAAACAAAAAAAAACTACTACGAAATATCTATGGGATGCCTAAGGGAAATATACAGTCCTAGGTTTAATAATCAGGATGTACCTTTAGGCTGTTCACACATTTGAAGGAGTATTTGCATTTCTTGGACTTCCATTTTCCTTTGCCCCAACCCTTCCTGCCTGGTAGACTGGCTGTGTTTGTGGGAGTGTCCGGTCGTTCTGTGTTAGTGCCGCTCTCTATGCTGAGAGCATCATCCTGTGAATAGAAAACATTTGTTATGAAAATGAACCCACAGAATAAAGCAAAGCAGACAATGGGATTTTCCAGATTCTCTTAAAAAGGTAAAATTACCCAGCACAAGCAAAGAATTTCTTGCCAAAACCCCTCTGCATGAGCCCGCCGATCCCTCCGCGCCTAACAGCCGCCGATCCCTCCGCGCCAGAGAGCACTGATCAGAGTGTTTTATAAAGTGGTTGTAAATCTTAGACACAAAATAAGAACAAAGCATATCCATCTATAGTGTATACTTGTATCAGTTAAAGCGGAGTTCCACCCAAAAATGGAACTTCCACTAATCCCACTCCTCACCCCCTTAAATGCCACATTTGGCATGTAATTTTTTTTTTGGGGGGGGGAGTGGGGGCTTCAGGAGTGGGACTTCCTGTCGCACTTCTTTCCTTCCGCCAAGGGGCTGGTTAGGCGATTAAGCTTATCACCTAACTTAAGCCTATCCCTGTAGGCGTTCACCTGGGACACGTCCAGGTGGTCGCCTGTCCAATGGGACGGCGCAGTGCCGATCGCGCATGCGCAGTGGGTGCCCAGCCGTAAATCCGAAGGCTGTCACGGCCGGGTGCCCACAGTTGTAATGAAGACGCCGGCCGGGGAGGGGGCGGGGGGGGAGCGGAGCCCCGGTCGGCGCGTCGCTGGAACCATGGAACAGGTAAGTATCTGTTTATTAAAAGCCAGCAGCTACACTTTTTGTAGCTGCTGACTTTTAATAAACATTAAAAAGGGCTGGAACACCCCTTTAAGATCACCAAGTGTCATTTCTGTCTGCTGCTTCCTTCCTCTTCTATCTGTACAAATGATATATGACAATTTTATCTGACACCAAGAAAAACTGACAGGGGAGGTACCTCCAGCTGAATGACAGCCTCAGCTCTGTTGCTGTGGGAAGGGTGTCTCTTCCCTCCAATCAGCTCTCAGAGATTTCCTCACTGAGCTCTGCAATGTGTAACGAGCTATATGCCTTTTTTTCTGAACTCTCAGACAAGCTTAAATAACTCAGCACTTTGGATTTAGAGAAGACTAAAGATACACAGGTACAACTTATGTTGGAGGATTTGTTTCATATCTGTGCATCACCTGAGGACAGTTCTTTACTGGGTATATGGAAGGATTTACAACCATTTTAAGTAAAAAGTTTTGGTTTTACACAAATATACAGTACGTGGGTTGATCAGTTACACCTTACTGCAAAATTCTAAAGTTTTCTTCTTACCGAGAGATCAAATCGCATGACAAGTCGCAGCCTATTGGTGGCAAAGGCACTGTTCCAATCGGTGCGACACAGATTTTGCGGTGCCACAGCGATTTGCAAAAGTAGTTCCTGCGCTACTTTTGCTGATTTCAGGTGCGATTTCCATAGACATCTGTGCATAAAGCCACACAGATGTCCATCACATAGCAGATGAAATCGCGCTGACCTTGCTACTTTAAAAATCACACTACTTTAACCACTTAAGACCCGGACCAATACGCTGGTAAATGACCCAAGGTGTTTTTGCGATTCGGCACTGCGTCGCTTTAACAGACAATTGCGCGGTCGTGCGACGTGGCTCCCAAACAAAATTTGTGTCCTTTTCTTCCCACAAATAGAGCTTTCTTTTGGTGGTATTTGATCACCTCTGTGATTTTTATTTTTTGCGCTATATACAAAAATAGAGCGACATTTTTGAAAAAAAAACACTATTTTTTACTTTTTGTTAAAAAAAAATCAAATAAACTAAATTTTAGTCAAACATTTAGGCCAAAATTTATTTAGCCACATGTCTTTAGTAAAAAAAAAAAAAAAAAAAAAAAATCGCAATAAAAAAAAATAGCTACCTAGCGGGAACAGCGACACTAATACAGCGATCAGAAAACTGATCGCTTAGTGACGCTGGCAATAGGGAGTGAAAGGGTTAACTAGGGCGGTGATCAGGGGGTTAAAACTTTATTAGGGGGGGTGGGGGGCTATCCTGAACCTAACACTAACTGTTTTTTACACTGCCTGTCACACTGACACTAAATGCAGTGATTAAATCACTGCATTCAGTAACACTGACAGGGGGGTGGGGGGGGGGGGGCGATCACAAGGGGTTAATATGCCTATGTGAGTGTGTGTCAGTGTTGTGTTGGTGCACACTTACTGGGAAACAGCGCTGCGATGAGAGAATACATCATTTCCTCCTTCCTGTGTAAACACAGGAGGAGGAAGTGACAGGCTGGGAGCGCGCTCCCATTGGCTGGGAGCGATCGCGGGGGGGCGGAAAACACGGACATGCGCCCGCAGATCCCGGATCGCTCCCAGAGGTAGGGAGACCCCCGCACGCCGCGGAGGGGGTCCCGATGGGACCCCCGAACCGCACTCAGGCGGGGACGTAAATTTACGCCCTTGTGCCTGTACGAGCCATGTTGTGGCCGTATATGTGCGTGCGGGGGTCTTTAAGTGGTTAAGTGAAGTAGTGCGATTTCAAAGTAGCATCAATGTGAACCAGGGCTAAGTCTAGGTTCACATCGGAGCAATTTGTCATGCGATTTGAGAAATCAAATCGCATGACAAGTCACAGCCTATTGGCGGCAATGGCACTGTTCCAATCGGTGTGACACCGATTTTGCGGCGCCGCACCGATTTGCAAAAGTAGTTCCTGCACTACTTTCGCCGATTTCAGGTGCGATTTCTATAGACATCTGTGCATAAAGCCACACAAATGTCTATGAAGTAGCACCTGAAATCGCGCTGAAATCGCGCTACTTCAAGTAAAGTAGCACGATTTCAAAGTAGCATCAGTGTGAACCAGGGCTAACACTAGCTGACTCCAACTGCAACGGACAAAAGTCCCAACCCTCATTTCTGGTGCTGGCTCACATCTGAAGACAACAGTAGGATGAAATTAGGTCAGACGAGAATAATTTTATTACCGCGATTTTTAAAAAAAATTTGCCCTATATGACTGCAAAGCACCTCACACATTCGCCAACTCAACAGTTGTGTGGTTTCCGGACAGGCAAATTAAAGATCAAGTCTACGTTTTCAGATAAAATATAAAAAAAGGGGGGGGTTCCCATTTTAAGCTAGAAAGTGAAAAACAAAAATTCAGTGTGTTTCTGCAGAAAAAGACGAAAGGAGAGAAAAAAAAAAAAAAACAGAGAGAAAGATCTAGCAACTATGCATTCACTAAAAACCTCATCAGATCAAATGTAGAGACACGCCAATCTGAAAGCTTCCAAAGTAAGCAGAAAGGTGAGTGTTGAAAAATCCACTCCAAGTGCTGCTTCAACCTAGATCTATCAATGAACATTTGTTACGCACACAAGCATTACAAGCTATATGATCCTATATGAAATCATCCACAGTGTGAAAGATATGGAAAGCTGTTTAGTCATTTCCACCCGTCACCACCTACTCACAGCTGGAGCCGTTTTTGGTACATCTACAGACTGCACATTTAGATTGCAAGTATGACCGGCTGGCTCAGGCTTCCACCTAAATAGCCTCACTACATAATTTCAATCCACGTATGGTCAAGCTTAACCACTTCAATACCAGACACTATTGCCCCTTGAAGGACAATTGCGCGGTCTTACAACACTGTACCCAAACTACATTTTTATAATTTTCTTCCCACAAAGAGCTTTTTTTGGAGGTATTTAATCACCTCTGGAGTTTTTATTTAATGCAAATTAAAACGGAAAACATTTTTTTTGGGGGGGGGGGGGGGGGAATATTTATTCGCTGGTTATAACATTTTGTTTTCTGCTTCACTGACATGTACAATTGATGGGCACTGATTGAAATAGAAGGCACTGATGTAGAGGTACTGACAGGTGTTTAGGGCTGCAACCAACGATTACTGTATATACTGGAGTATAAGCCGACCCACCCAATTTTACCACAAAAAAAATGGGAAAAAGTATTGACTCGAGTATAAGCCTAGGAGTGTCCGTGTGCATGCCCCACTGTTGCCATGACTAGACTGACATTTAACATGGGAGTCTATGGAAGGGGTGCCCAGCTTTGAAAAATTGGTGCTCCTCACCCATGGGTTCCTCAGACAACAAACTGCACACTCGTAGAGGAGAAATGGGGCTACGTGTGCACCAAGTTCTGGGTCCATGGGACCTATGACGCGCAGTACTGGGTCCCCAAAGTTACTGGAGAAATAACTGTTTAACATGGGAGTCTATGGAAGGGGTGGCCGGCTTTGGAAAAAAAAAAAAAACACAGTGCTCCCCGGCCGTAGATCCCCCGGATTACAAACTTTACACACTTGTAGAGGAAGAGTGGGGCTACATGTGTGCCCAGGGGACCAACTGCCTGCACCAGGTCCCCAAAGTCTGGGAGATCAGGTGCAAAAGGGTGACAAGTATAAGCCGAGGGGGGCATTTTCAGCAGCAAAAAAAATGTGCTGAAAAACTTGGCTTGTCCGATTGTTTCGATCACCTTAAAAATAGTATTACCTTAAAGCGGAGCTCCACCCTAAAGTGGAACTTGCACTGTTCGGAACCCTCCCCCCCTCCGGTGTCATATTTGACACCTTTCAGGGGGAGGGGGGTGCAGATACCTGTCTAAAACACTCGGCTCCCAGCACATAGCGGGAGCCAATCGGCGGGCGCAGCGCGACTGGCGCATGTGCAGTAGGGAACCGGGCAGTGAAGCCGGAGCGCTTCACTTCCTAGTTCCCTCACCGTGGATGGCGGGGTGAGCAGCAGAGTGACGAGCGATCGCTCGTCCTCTGCTGCGGACACCGCTGGACTCCAGGACAGGTAAGTGTTCTAATATTAAAAGTCAGCAGCTGCAGTATTTGTAACCGTTGGCTTTTAATTTTTTTTTTTTGAGCGGACATCCTCTTTAAACAGACAGTGCAACCCGCGCAATTTCAAAGCCACACCGGTGTGAATGGGGAGGGGGCTTAGTGCTCTTAATTGAGACAAATGCACACTATAGAGCAGGGATATGCACCGTAAAGGGAGAAAAAAAACTGCGCTATTAAAAATAAATTAATGGAAAATAAAAACGCAATGCAATTAGCAGATCTCCAGCTGTTGCAGAACTACAAGTCTCTTGAGGCATAGCAAGACTGACAGCCACAAACACCCAGAGGCATGATGGGACAATTTTGCAACAGCTGGAAGTCCGCTCATTGCATATCCCTGCTATTAGAGGGATATGCTTTGTTCATATTTCAGGTGTGAGGTTTACAACCACTTTAAAGTAAATAGGAAGATAAAAGTAAACATTTTCATGATATTGAATTAGCATTGCAGGTAAAGAAAAAAAAAAAAAAAAGGACAAAAACCCATATATGAACCATGCCAAACAAGGAACACACTGCCAAAGGAAAACTATGTCAGCGTTTGTTTACGTAAATGAGATAATTAGAACAGGGCCTGTCATCCGTTCCATCCTCTGATCTTACCTACAGCATGCAATGACTAGGAAGAAACCACATTCTTGTGTAACAAAATGAAACGCTTACAAATTAAAAAGAAAAACGAAGTTGTACAGAATAAAGTCACAAGTCATACGGCAGACTAACGGCATTCTTTAGTTATGCAACAGTACAGCAATACTTTCATAAAATAAACGTATCCAATTGTCCGGGGGGGGGGGGCAGAATGGAACGCCATCATACCATAAAGAGGGCTTTGTGTTTTTTTTATTCCTGTACCATTTTTCAGCCAGTTACAAGAAGCGAGGAGGTGCAACTCAGTAAATGGCGCAACAACGCAATTCACATGCGTCGCCACATTATTGCATTAACATCGTGTAAACAGGACCAAAAAAGGTTTATATTTGCATTTTATATGTTCCCAACGCCACTGGAGTTCATCAACAAGCTGGAACTTATAGAGTAACACGACACCCGACGATTAGTGCCGAAGCAGCCAACTACACAGCACATGGCACGGTATACCCTTGTAAAAAGGGAGGGGGAGGTAGCACAAATCAAACCTGATTCTTTGCTGGATCCAGCACCCCCCTGACAAAAATCACACAGCAATACAAAAGTGATGGGATCACCCTATCCCATGTACTAAAGACATCACTCAGCAATTATGGGGGAGCAATGGGGTGCTGGTCTCTGTACTACAGACATCACACAGTAGCAATAATAGGGAGTAACTTGTATAGTGCTAACAAATGCGAACTGAATCGTCTCAAGGCGCTTCAGTGATGGGGTCATCTTCCTCCATGGGTCCCCAGTACAACAGACATCATACAGTAATAAGGGAGAGACGGAGGTCGTCATCCTAAGCAGCCTCTGTACTACAGACATCCGTAATAAGGGAATGACAGGATCATCTGCCCCTCTATACTAGAGAAATTGTGTCACAAACCCCCCCATAGAGCCCAGTAATGTAATAAATAAATGAAGGGGTCCCTTTACTACATATATCACACTGTAATATAGGAGTGATAGGATCACCATCCTCCATGGGGTCCCCTTACAAGACATCAGTAATAAGGGAATGATGGGGCACATGCTCCCTAAACTTACATCACTCAGTAAAAAGGCTCCCCAATAAAACCATGCACAGTAATACAGTAGTAGTGGGGTGACCCTCACCATAAGGTCTCTGTATTACAGAAAACACAGTAGTAATAATGGAGCGATGGGGCTCCCCTCCCACATAAAGTCCTTCAACTACAGACAAGACTAATTGGGGAATGATGGGATTGGGATCACCATCCCCCCTATACTACAGACATCACTCAGTAATAAGTGGTAATACGGCACCACCATCCCATGGAGCCCTGTACTGTAATAATGGTGTGACCGTCCTCATGGGGCATACTACAAACATAAGGGATTAATGGGGAGCCCTGTATTGTAATAAGGGAGTGATGGCGTCTTCTCCCACATAAGGTCCCTGTACTAAAGACATCACTAATCAGGGAATGATGGGATCACCCTTTCCTTATACTGCAGACATCACTCAGTCTTAAGAGATAATAAGGGAGTGATGCCCTCATGGGTTCCCTGTACTAGACATTACACACAATGAGAAGTGCTGGGGCCACCCTCTCCCATGCCTGCCCCCCCCCCAAAACTACAGACAGTAAAGTTAGTGATGGGGTCCCCGCTCTACAGATATCACACAGTAATAAGGCTGTGAAGGGGGGGGGGGGTCACCCTCTCCCTTAGGCCCCCTGTACTACAGATATCACACAGTAATAAGGCTGTAAACGGGGGGGGGGGTGTCACCTTCTCCCATAGGCCCCCTGTACTACAGATATCACACAGTAATAAGGCTGTGAAGGGGGGGGGGTCACCCTCTCCCATAAGCCCACTGTACTACAAACATCACTAATCAAGGAATGATGGGATCACCCATTCCTTATACTGCAGACATCAATCAGTAATAAGAGATAATACAGCCCCCCCCCCATAGCACCCTGTACGGTAATACTGGGATGACTGTCCTCATGGGGCCCCCCTATACTACAGACATGAGTAATTGCAAGCCCCATATTGTAATAAGGGCATGATGGGGTCCTCTCCTTAGGGCCCCCCCTGTACTACATGGATCAGTAATAAGGGAGTGATGCCCCCATGGGGTCCCTGTACCACAGCCACACAGTAATAAGTGACGCCCCCACCCCCTTAAACTACATTCATCACCCCCCATACCTATAATACAGACAATCAGGGAGTGATGGGGTCCTCTCTCTTATTGGCGCCCCTGTATTACACACATCAGTAACCCCCCCAGTACTATAGTCATAATTAGGGAGTGATGGGTTCCCCCTTCCCCCATAATACAGACGTCACCCAGTGATAAAGTAGTGCTGAGCTCAGTCTGATGACCTCCCCCGGGCCATGCTGGTACTCGCAGCGCCCAGGCAGACGGAGGGCCCCGGGCTGTGTGTGGTTCAGGATGCGCCGAGAGAACACTCACACAGCCCGCCTCTCCTCAGTAATAGAGACCCCCGGATAATGTCAGACTCCCCCTCCCCGCCTCTCTCACATTCTCATCCCCGGACAGCTCCGGATTGCTGTTCTCATCGCTGCTCAGCTTCTGCTTCTTGGCCGGCATTTCGTTTCCCGCCGCGCGACCGGAAGACTCAGACATCTTCCACCGCCTCACCGTGACGTCACTTCGGTGCGCCGACCAGGGCGCGTGACGCCGCGCATGCCCAGCTCTCTTTCATGAGCTCTGTGGGGAGAGATGCTGAGAGGGAATTTGGAGATTTACCTGAGGTCTCCTACACAGTGTGGTGCTTTGTATTAGAGAGGACCTGTCACCACACCATTTATACTAATAAAGATGTTACCACACCATTAATTTCAATAAAATTGTCACCAGACTTTTCATTTCAATAAAATTGTTACCACACCATTTATATCAATAATGTCACCAGACCATTCATATCAATAATGTCACCAGACCATTCATATCAATAAAAGTGTCACCGGACCATTCAAATCAATACAATTGTTACCACACCATTCATATCAATAAAAATGTCACCAGACCATTTATATCAATAAAAATGTTACCAGACCATTCATATCAATACAATTGTTACCACACCATTCATATCAATAAAGATCTCACCAGACCATTCATATCAATACAATTGTTACCACACCATTCATATCAATAAAAATCTCACCAGACCATTCATATCAATAACAATTTCACCAAAGCATTCATATCAATACAATTGTTACCACACGATTTATATCAATTAAAATGTCACCAGACCATTTATATCAATAAAAATGACCGTAGACAATTTATATCAATAAAGATGTCACCAGACTAATTCATATCTATTAAAATATTTTAGAACAATAAAGATGTCACCACACCATTGCTATCAATATACAGGTCACCAGACCATTTATACTGATAAAGATGTCACCACCAGACCATTCATATCAATAAAAAAATTGTCACCAGACTATTTATATAAATACAATTGTCAACAGACCATTCATATCAATAACAATGTCACCACACTATTCATATCAATACAAATGTCACCAGACCATTCATATCAACAAAGATGTCACCAGACCATTTATAGTGATAAAGATGTCACCACCAGACCATTCATATCAATAAAAATATGACCAGACCATTTATATAAATACAATTATCAACAGGCCATTCATAGCAATAACAATGTCACCAGACTATTCATATCAATAAAAATGTCACCAGACTAATTCATATCTATTTAAATATTTTATACCAATAAAGATATCACCACACCATTGCTATCAAAATACAGGTCACCAGACCATTTATAGTGATAAAGATGTCACCACCAGACCATTCATATCAATAAAAAAAATTGGATTCTACAAATTTTGATCATAACGAATGACCCCAAAAAAAAGAAGGAATGAAACAAAAAAACAAAAACTAACACATTTTTCGGCAGTGCACATGTCTACAAGCACCTGCCCCCCCACAGTTAGCAAGCAATCCTTAGGCACACATTTAACACTTTGATCGCCCCTGACATTAAAGCAGTTGTATACCCCAACATTTTTATTTAAAACCTGCAAGGCAAAGGCATAATGAGCTAGTATGATTAGCATACTAGCTCATTATCAACTACTTACCTTAAATTGAAGCCCCCGTATCGGTCCTCGGACACGTCCTCCAAAGCCGTCATGATACCCGGAGTGACTTTCGGGTATCGCCGCTCCGGCACTATGACTGGCCGAAGCGGCGATGACGTCACTCCCGCGCACGGCACAATCCCAGCGCATTCACACATTTCCGGCAGGCTCCCGTTCAAGAGCCGCTGCACTCAGTGTGCCTGCGTCATTGGTTATGGCGCGCATGCGCCGTAGACATCAGCGCCCGCTTTTTTGCAAATATCTCCTTAACCATATAGGTTAAGGAGATATTGCAAGCACCTACAAGTAAGCCTTAATGTAGGCTTACCTGTAGGTGCATGTTTCACAAGAGGGTATACAACCGCTTTAACCCCTTTTCCCTGCCAGTGTCATTAGTACAGTGACAGTGCATATTTTTAGCACTAATCACTGTATTAGTGTCACTGGTCCCCAAAATTGTCACTTAGTGTCCGTTTTGTACGCCGCACTGTCACGTTTTAAGTCGCTAAGTAAGTTGATAAGTTAAAGAAATAACAATTCCATAAATCTATCCCATAGTTTGTAGACGCTATAAATGTGTGCAAATCAATCAATATACTCTTATTGGAGTTTTGATTGGTGAATAAATTAGATTTTTTTTTACACTTTTTTATTGGATATGTTTTTATAGCAGAAAGCAAGAAATATTGTTTTTTTTTTTTTTACAAAATACCATTTTGTCTAACCGGTTTCTGACAGGCTCACGCAGATTGTCGCAGTCACGAAAAAATCGCTGATTGCCCCCATTAGTAGTAAAAAAAAACTATTAATAAAAATGCCATAAAACTATTAACTATTTTGTAAACGCTATAAATTTAGCGCAAACCAATCGATAAACGCTTATTGCGATTTTTTTACCAAAAATAGGTAGAACAATACGTAGCGGCCTAAACTGAGAAAAAATTATGTTTTATATATTTTTTGGAGATATTTGTTATAGCAAAAAGTAAAAAATATTGAATTTTTTTTTTAAATTGTCGCTCTATTTTTGTTTATAGCGCAAAAAATAAAAACCGCAGAGGTGATCAAATACCACCAAAAGAAAGCTCTATTTGTGGATGTAACGGAATGACCCATGACAGACTGAGATTCTCCTATGTCTAGGGTCACCTTATGTCCACTAGGGCCACAAAGAAATTATATCATATATTACATGAGATGGGACATTAATAATTATTCAATGCAAAGACATCTGCTTTTAAAATGCTAAGTGACCCGGCTTGTGAAAGACCTTTCATTCTGTTGAAAAGGTGTTAATTGCATCGGGGCCTGAAAGACCTTTTGATTGTGTGATTCATTGTGTTTAAAACAATGTGTTAAAGTCTCCATTCAGATGTACTGAATTAGCATGTCAATTATGTTTAGGAATGTATTGCTCCCAGGTGTCCAGACCCTTTAGGGACAGTACGTCTGTCTAGATAATGTGATTGAGGTTCCTTATATGTGTGTGAAGATTATCTGTGCTTGTGTATTATTCAAGGTTATTTGAACTCTATTGATGATGCGGTGCCCAGATGTCTAGCTACTGATTAGATAATTGGCCTCAGTGTGTGAATAAAGGGGGTGGAGATTGCATTGTCCAGTGATTAACTTTGTAATGCTGTACCAGATATATAAGCAAGCTAAGATACCATTAAAGTGTTCATATCTTTGGAAGCAAGTACAGAGCAGAGTCTCGTCTTGATTATGGGAAATGGAATGGATCGTGTATGCAAGATTGTCGCAGTGTGTCAGATAAGCTTGTCGTGGTTGGATGGAAGGTCGTAAACGGTGGTGACTGTAACAGTGGGGAAAAAGGACATCAATTTTGTTTGGGAGCCACATCTCATGAATGCGCAATTGTCAGTTAAAGAGACGCAGTACCGAATCGCAAAAACTGGCCAGGTCCTTTAGTGGTTAACAAATACATGACCTACCAACAATTACGGAGGAAGCTGGATATTCTTCTATCAAGAGGAGGAGATCCTGGGGCAATCTCCAAAGTGAAACTCCTTCTCAGGAAGTGTCAATATGACCAGCATACCTTTTTGCTTCTAGAGAGGGACTATGGGAAGTACCACTCACCTGACCCTTACTAGAACTGCAAACAAGGTGTAGCTGTTAAAACAGTCATTGACCTTAAAGGGGTTGTAAAGGTAAAAGTTTTTTTACCTTAATGCATCCTATGCATTAAGGTAAAAAAACATCTCACAGCATCGCCCCCCCCCCCCCCCCGAGTCCCCGTTTTACTTACCTGACCGTTCGAAACTCCCGGGCGCGTCCACGTCATCCTCTTCGGTTCCCAGCCTGGCCGTTGATTGGCTAGGCTGGGCGGATTGATAGCAGCGCAGCCATTGACTGGCGCTGCTGTCAATCACAGAGGATGACGCGGCGCGCCAGGGGCAAAGCCGAGTGATACAGTCGGCGGCTATGGCTGCCGCTGAATTAGCGGAGCGCGATCGCAAAAGCTTTCCATCGTGCGAGCTCCCTCGCATGAAGATGGAAAGCTTTTGTGAGGAGGAGCCTAGACAGCCGCCAAGGGACCCCAGAAGACAGCTTTCCGGGCCACTCTGTGCAAAACAAACTGCACAGTGGAGGTAAGTATAACATGTTTGTTGTTTTTAAAAAAAAAAATTCCTGACTTTAGTGTCGCTTTAAGGACAGTACAAGTTCCTTGACAAATTCCAGGTCAGGGATTCTGGAGGTCGCAAGGTCCTTTTATGCTGACCTTCTTCGGAGGAAAAAGCTTGACCGTGACAAGATGGAAAGCTTTTTGGACTCTACTCCAGGTCTAAATGGTGGAGATGTTCCATGTAGCAGGGTCATCCTGTCTAATGACAGGCCATTCCCGCTGGAACTTTATCCACGCTTGTAAATATGTATGATACCTTTAACCCCCCTGCCGGTATCCCCGAGCGTGACTCGGGGTGGATTTTTTATGCAAAAATCGGTATCCCCGTGTCACGCTCGGGGTGAATATGCAGTGAATATGCAGAGCCTGCAGCGCGCTGGCTTACCTTGTATCCAGGTTACTGTACTTACCTTGTCCCTGGATCCAGCGATGCATCCCCGATGTGTGAGCGAGTGGCGTCCTCCATTCGACTCACACAGTGCCCGCGCGCCGCCGATCTCCGTTCCCTGCGACGTAACGGCGCACGGGGGCGGAGACCGGTGGCAAATTCAAAAAAGTAAACAAACACATTACATACAGAATACTGTAATCTTATAGATTACAGTACTGTATGTAAAAAGTACACACCCCCTTGTCCCTAGTGGTCTGCCCAGTGCCCTGCATGTTCTTTTACATAATAAAAACGTTTTTTTTGTGCCTGCAAACTGTAGATTGTCCATAGCAACCAAAAGTGTCCCTTTATGTCAAAAGTGATTTTAGAGCAGTTAGAAAACAGCGATAATAAATTATAATCACTTGCAGAATTGAGCGATAGCGATTTGTGGGGAAATTCGTCATAAAAAAATAAAAGTAATGACAGCGACAATTCTGCAACTGAGCAAATTTCAGTGATTTTGATTTGATTACATTAGTGAATAATTTTTATTATAATTACATTATTATTTGTTATAATTATTTATAGTTATTTATTATATTATAATTTTATGATTTTGTGTTTCAAACTTTATCATACCAGAGATGTTTACTAGACTCTGGTTGGGACAAATTTAAGTGAGTTATTCCTAAGAATTGCAGGCCTACAGTATAAAACGCAGAATTTCCATGCAAAATAATTGTACCGCTTTTGGTACGTAATTCCAGACAGAATCATACCGCCAGGGAGGTTAAGGCCGCGTACACACGATCGGTCTAAACCAATAAAAATGGACTGAAGTTCAGTTTCATCAGTCCAAACCGACCGTGTGTACGGCCCATCGGTCTGTTGTCCTTCGGACCAAAGTTTTAAGACTTGCTTTAAAATCGGACTGATGGACGCCTGACCATCGGTCCAAACCGATGGTTAGTACGCAAAAGCATCGGTTCAAAAACCCACACATGCTCAGAATCAAGTTGACGCATGCTTGGAAGCATTGAACTTCGTTTTTTTTTCAGCACGTCATTGTGTTTTACGTCACCGCATTCTGACATGATCGTTTTTTGAACTAATGGTGTGTACGCACATCAGACCATCAGTCTGTGAACCTATGAAAATTAACTTCAGTCCGTTTTCATCAGTTTGGACTGATCGTGTGTACGCGGCCTAAGAAGTTGTGCATTGTGGGACTACAAATAGTGGGAGATATGGACTCCATTGACTCTTAGGAGAAACAGACTATACTTCCCACAATGCCCTGCGTTATTGGAGCATGTGACATCTCCGCACAGACTTATGGGGGAGGTTACTTAAGGAACGGGAGGGGCTGATCCACAGCTCTGCGGAGTTGTGGAGAGCAATACTGTTATTACATTGGGACCTGCCTCTTGGGACCTGCCTCTTCTCCTCTGCAGAGCTGTGGAGAGCAACGCAGCCGTGCTGTTAGGATTTAAGCCAAGGCCTAAAACCACCGGGAGACCATCAATCCTGAGGGAAGCAAGACTGCAGTACCCAGCTTGTGTTCCAGGAGACCGGAAAAGCCATCCAGCTGACAACTGAAACAGTGGAGAGCCTGAGACCGGAAACCTTGTGTTGTGGGACAGCAATCTACCAACGCGTCCCTCTGAGAAGAATCCAGGCTGGTCGGGCCTGTTGGGTGAGAGAGCACAAGCTCAACTTACAATCCTCCCTTAATAGACACTATTTAGTGTCACTCTCCAAGCCGGAGGCATGTGCTTGGCCTCCAGCTAACTTTGCAGGCCCTCTGATTTGATAAGCTGCTATACAGAAGTGACTGACGCTGACGAGCGATCAGTTCCCCAGCATTGCTATTTGTTACCACGCCATTTGACTAACTTTATTTCATCGTTTATCCCTTTTGGATTATAAAGTGCACCAATGGCCGAATCGTGGACTTTTGATCTCGAGACATTTCTTTTTGTTTACAAACTTAATTGCAGGACTGCCCGCTAGGGGGAGCTTGTGTACATAGACTGCCTATATTAGTTTAGTTGAACGGGACCATTCTTTAGTCTAGATATTTTCATTATTGCTATTTGCTGATTCCCGCAAGGGCCCTTGCAGTATCATTGTGTGTCATTGCATAACCGTTGTTGACTGCAATTTAAACCTAATGTTTGCTTTCTCTGATCTATACAAAGTAAATTCAATCTTTCTAGTTTAAATATATATTGACTGTGTGGAGTGTACTTTCTCATCTGAAGGAACCACCCAAGAGCAGGTAATACTGTTATTATATTGTCATTACATGTTATATGCCTGCTATTGTCACCCCAGCCAAGCAGAGGTCACAATACACTCACCAGTTATTCTGATGTGTCAAGGGAGGGTTCGAGCTAGTTAAATAGGGTAGAGTCAAAATAAAGAGAGTAGATCTCAAATCAACCAGCGGCCCCCGAGGGGGTATCGCTACAATGAATTTGACAGAGGTGATCACAGAAGAGGTGATGAGGGCAATTGAACAGCTTGCCACCAAAAAGTCACCTGGACCGGATGGCTTGATGGCTGAGTTTTACAAAGCCTTTTAAGTCTATGCTGGCCTCACATTTGGTAGAGGTTTTTGAGGCCCCATACACACGATCGGACATATCCGATGAAAACGGTCCGCGGACCATTTCCATCGGATATGTCCGATCGGGAGTTTGATCCGATGGCGTGTACACACCATCGGATCAAATTCCCCGCTGCCGGACGGCGCGGTGACGCGGCGGTGACGTTGACGCCGCCGCGTCACCGCCACGTCACCGCACCAGGAAGTAAAACACTTCCGCGCATGCGCCGAATCCATTCGGCAGCGGCGTGGCGGCGGTGGGGGACGACATGTCTGCTGGTAAGTGTACTAACCAGCAGACATGTCGGGCGGACAGATCCCCACCGGATAGATTTCAAAGCTTGCTTTGAAATCTGTCGGGTGGAGAAATCTGTCCGCTAGCCCATACACACGAGCGGAGATGTCTGCTGAAACGGTCCATCGGACCGTTTTCAGCGGACATATCCCCTCGTGTGTACGCGGCCTAACAGTTGCCTTGCTGAGGGGGTGCTTTCCCCTTCCATGAGGCACTCAGCTGTGATTCTTCTTTCAAAAGGTAAAGACCCTTTGATGATTGAGAATTGGCGCCCCATCAGCCTTTTTAATGTCAATAGAAAGAAACTGGCAAAGATATTTTTCTGGCACCTATCGCCAGTAGCAGAGTCTTTGCTTTCTCGCCATCAGCACTGTTTGGTCCAAAGTAGATGCACCTTCACATCAGTTTTTGTCCAAGAGGCATTGAAACAGTGCAGGGCTGCAGGCTGGGGAAAGTATTTGCTGACATTGGATCGTGGATCGTGTTAACAATGAGTACCTGTGATTGCTCCTTAGTATGTATGGTCTTTCAGGTGGTTTTGGCGATTGGTTGAAAGTCTTGTATAAGGGGGCAGAAATCTTGCCTCTTGTTAATGGTTGGGTTGGACAGTTCTTTGAGGTTGGCTCGGTGTATGCGCCAGGGTTGTCCCCTGAGTCCCCTGCTCTATGTGTTTGCAATCGCCCCCTTCCTCAGGAGGTTAGAGAGCAGCATGTTGTGTGGGGTACTAGCGGGGCTTCTAGGTGAGCCGCCATTGAGGGTTGTTGCCTATGCGGACGATGTGTCGGGGATTGTCACTGGGACGGATGAAGCAGAGGAGCTGGTCTCTCTGACATCACGGTATTCAGGCTCCAAGATCAATCAGGAAAATAGTAACGTTTTCTGGATGGGAAAGGAAGGTGAGGGGTTTGATCTCCAGGACACATTTCCAGTCCCCTAGGAAAAAATTAAGATACTAGGGAAGGCAGACTGGAAATTGCAAATGCTAAGGTGGTCAGCTGGAAGAGATGGAAGTTATCTCTGAGGGAAAGGGTTCATCTGATTAAGACTTACC
This sequence comes from Rana kukunoris, assembly GCA_029574335.1. NCBI lineage: Eukaryota > Metazoa > Chordata > Amphibia > Anura > Ranidae > Rana > Rana kukunoris. Next base: position 36,563,834 of record CM056050.1, on the reverse strand, counting down.
TGATTCCGATCTTCTTGTATGTCAGCTTTGTCTGCATTAGGGATGAGCCGAACACCCCTGAGTTCGGTTTGCACCAGAACCTGCTAACAGACCAAAAGTTAGTGTGAACTTTAGAACCCTGTTAAAGTCTATGGGACTCAAACGTTTGAAGTCTAAAGTACTAATTTTAAAGGCTAATATGCAAGTTATTGTCCTAAACAGTGTTTGGGGACCCAGGTCCTGCCCCAAGGGAGTGTTTGGGGACCCGGGTCCTGCCCCAGGGGACATGTATCAATGCAAAACAAGTTTTAAAAAATGGCAGTTTTTTCAGGAGCAGTGATTTTAATAATGCTTAAAGTAAAACAATAAAATAGAAATAATCTTTTAAATTTCGTACCTAGGGGGTGTATAGTATGCCTGTGAAGCAGCGCTTGTTTCCTGTGCTTAGAACTGTCCCTGTACAAAATGTAATTTCTGATGGAAAAAAGTCATTTAAAATCACTCGTGGCTATAATGAATTGTCAGCTCTCAGCAATACAGAGAAAAGTCATTCATAAAAAAGGAATGCGTGGGGTCCCCCCAAATTCAATTACCAGGCCCTTCGGGTCTGGTATGGATATTAAGGGGAACCCTGCGTCAAATAAAAAAAAAAAAAAGGGGTTCCCCCCAAATATCCATTCCAGACCCTTCAGGTCTGGTATGGATTTTAAGGGAAACTCCATCCCAAATTTAAAAAAAAAATGCTGTGGACCCCTACACATTTTTTTTATGAATGACCTTTCTCTGTATTGCCGGGAGCCTACAATGCATTATAGCCACGAGTGATTTTAAATTATTTTTTTTCCTTCAGAAATGACACTTTGTGCAGGGACAGTTCTAAGCATGGGAAACAAGCGCTACTTTTCAGGCATACTTTACACCCCCCCCAAGGTACGGAATTTAAAGAAATATTTCACTTTTATTGTTTCACTTAAAGGAATTGTTAAAATCAATGCTCCCAAAAAACTGCAGTTTTTAAAACTTTTTTTTGCATTGATACATGTCCCCTGGGGCAGGATCCAGGTCCCCAAACACTTTTTATTACAATAACTTGCATATTAGCCTTTAAAATTAGCACTTTAGATTTCAAGTGTTCGAGACCCATAGGCTTTAACAGGGTTCTAAAGTTCACACGAACTTGCCGCGAACACCCCAAATAGTTCGCTGTTCGGCGAACAGGCAATGTTCGAGTCGAACATGAGTTCTACTCGAACTCGAAGCTCATCCCTAGTCTGCATCTTGCCAGTGTCCCTCTATGTTTGGGTCAGTAGTGTGTTCTTCCAGATGCTGTGGGGAAACAGACTGAACCCTATCAAGAGGAATGTCACTTATCTATCCAGGAAGGAGGGTGGCTATTTCTCAAGTTTAACATTGGTAATATGCTTGCAGTGGAACCTCCTGGATGAGCAGGCATGTTTAAATCTTGGTTTAGGCCTTTTCTACGACTTTGGGAAGAAGGTGGCCAAGTGAAGAATCTCAGGGGTCATCGTGGTCAGCTACCAGTCTATATCGCTCCTGAAGTTACTGCGGCAGTGGCGACTGTCGGCTGAAGATATCAGATCGGTTCCGAGGAAAGTCCTTATGAGTCGAGTCTTGTGTGAAGTCTTTCCTGATCTACTGGCCTTAAAGCGGGGGTTCACCCTAAAAAAAAATTCAGATGACCTAGGATACGTACATTATGCAGGTATTTTTTTTTTTTCGTACGTACCGCTTTATGCGTATTTTCCCCCAAACGTCGGGTCGGCTCTATACGCGCATTCATTTTCCAAAACGACGTTGCATACACACCATCGTTTTTCCAAAAAGCTCTAGCAAAGCATGGTGACGTACACCACGTTCAACGGCACTCTGTTCCATTGAAGCTCCGTCTCATAACTTGCTTCTGAGCATGGGTGGGTTTAAAAACTTTGTTTTAAACGTCATTTTGCCCACACACGATCACTTTTTATGACACAAAAAATGACATTTTGAAAAACGACACAAAAAATTCAAGCATGTTCGACCTTTTGCACACACACGATCATTTTAAATGACGTTTTTTAAAACGTCATTTTTTTTCATCACAAAAAGTGATCGTGTGTACGCGGCATTAGGCCCTCTCTGCTGCTTTATGTAATTAGTTTTCTAAAAATGTTTTGGTAGTGGATTATGTATATATTGTATATATTCTGAACATGGATGTGTATTCCTTTGTTTTCAGTTGACGTTTTGTACTATGGTGTAGCGCTGATGTATATATATAGTACATAAATGTGTATATTGCATTCCCTAGATGGCATTCATGGACATTGAGATTGTTGAGTGCTTGGAGCCATCTAGTGGCCAATTGTTGTTAATGCAAGAAGCATTCCACTATCTGAGGAATAAAGAAGAAAGACTATTGGTTCTCAGAATTGACCTTTGTAAATAGGAAGTTGATCAAAGACCCAGGAACAATTTCTTGCGCAGTGCATGCTGGGATTTGCTATATAAGGAGTGGGAGCAGCCATCTTAGGTCCTTTTGGAACCGCATGGGCAGCCGGAGAGGATCTGTGAGGAGACGGGACCGAACAACAAGGCCCACGGACATTTCCATTGAGCATCGGAGGACGGGAGTCCCCCAGCAGAGTTGGCCTGGTGTTTGATCCAGCTGACGGAGCAACGGGAGGAGGTCGCCGGACTGTACGGAGCCTGTGTCCAGTTAGGTGAGTGGGTTACGGCCCACAGTTTGTTATGCCTCACACGCCATTAGACTAACACACAGGCCTCACTACATACTTCCAAGAAGAAGCGGAGGGGTTGCCTTTAGGAAGGTTGAAGGCCTAGTTGTTCGGGACGCTCTCCAGAAGGCCAAGGCAGTTAACCCACTCATTGCGGAGACATTTTTTTCAGGAAGTTTATTCGTTTTCTTTGGATTACAAATTACTTGGGAAACATTATTAGCTAGCGAAGAAAGAAGATCAAGAACTGACTGTTTGTTTTTTTTGTGAGATCTCACGGTTACCTTACAAAGTAGGGGGAGCTCCTAGGCTTAGTTTTATTTTCTTATTCATATACCTGCAGGTATACTGTTTGTTATTTGATTGCTGTATAGATTTAATTTTTTGTGCTCTCATCCCATGTTAGGAGGATAGCACAGTTTATGTACTGGTATTTCTTTACTTGCCAATTATCAACAGTAAAAGAATACTACTGTTTAAGCATACCAGGGTTGTGGCGTATTGCTTTATTCACTCTAGGTGCCGCTCGTGGATCCTGAAGTTAAAAACAGGTATCTGGTATCACATTGTACAGTATTGTATTGTATTGCACCACAGCTGTGTAAAGGGGATTGAGCCTTATCATTGGGGTTGTAGTTAGAGTGCAGGCCCAAAATTTAATCAGCAGCTCCTGCGGGGGTCAGTGCTACACGTGGGGGCTCGTCCGGGATCCTGTCACTCTACAAGAAACCCACCCCCCCCCTTGAGGTCACCATGGACCCCATCACAGTAGTCCGTTGGTGCGAAGCAGAAGGGACACGCTCAGAAGCGAGCGTGGCCATTGAACTCCCAGGGAGCTACTGGGAGAAGAAGCAAATCAAAGAGGTGGTACAGACATTGTCTCCAGACAGAAAGGCCTACGTGGTTGCAGTGAAACCAGACTTTGGGACTGATTGCACCTATGCCCTGATAGAGTGGGGACGGGGTGTCCCTGAAAATTTCCACGGTGCTACCATAAAATTGTCCGAGAAGACAGTGTTCCACCTGACACACCCCTGCAAAAAGCAGTTAGAACCCCTAGACAGGAACGCAGGAGCCGCCGCCCAGCGGCAGGCGGAACAACAACTGGCTGAGTTACAGCGACAATACCGTGAAATACAGGAAAAGTTTCAGGAGACATCCAGCATCATAGCAGATCGCATGGATGGACTGCGCGTCGGCTCAGAAGACCAGAGAGCTGGCCAGATGACACCAAACCCAAGGAGGGAGCCAAGAAGACGCAGCAGGGGCTATCTGCAAGAAGTAACTATTAGGAAGGATTTCCGCATTGATGGCCAGATAGGAGAAAAGGGACAGAAGGGCAAACTGTCTTACACCAGCCTCCTACACCAAATAGAGCTGGGGCTACAAAAAGGATATCTGGAATCGGAAATCAGAGAGGCTGTGATCCACGCCATCAGCCCAGGCTCAAGTGTTAGGGGCATGTTAGAGAGAAAAAGTGAATTTGACGTAGGATTGGCAAAGAGTGCCACCCATCGAATTCGTCTGGAGGAAGACAAGCCATTTCGGGAAAGGGTCCGGCGGATCCCCCTAGGAGATCTGGAAGACTTGAGGGAACAATTGGCTGAACTTAAGAGGACGGGCATTATCCGAGAGTCCAGGAGTCCCTACGCCTCCCCTATAGTGGTGGTCAGGAAGAAGAATGGGTCCCTACGCCTGTGCATTGACTACAGGACCCTGAATCGGAGGACCATCCCAGACCAGTACACCACACCCCGAATTGAGGATGCCTTACAGAGTCTGTCAGGAGCAAAGTGGTTCAGCGTACTGGACCTGAAGAGTGGGTATTACCAGATTCCTATGTGCCCTGAAGACAAGGAGAAAACCGCTTTCATCACCCCAGTTGGGTTCTTTGAGTTCAACCGGATGCCGCAAGGCCTGACTGGGGCCCCAGCAACTTTCCAGAGGTTGATGGAGAAGACAGTGGGTGACATGAATCTCCTTGAAGTCCTGGTATACCTGGATGATGTCATAGTCTTTGGGAGGACGTTGGAAGAACAAGAAGAACGCCTTGAGAAGGTCTTGAAGAGACTTCATGATGAAGGCCTGAAACTCTCTATGGAGAAGTGCCAGTTCTACCAACCCTCGGTGAGTTACCTGGGACACATTGTGTCTGAAGAAGGAGTGGCAACTGATCCCAAGAAACTAGAAGCTGTCACTTCCTGGCCCAGGCCCACCAACGTAACTGAGCTCAGGTCATTCTTGGGTTTCTGCTCATACTACCGAAGATTCGTAGAGGGATTCGCAAAAATAGCCCACCCACTCACTGAACTCTTAAAGAAGCAGGAAGAAGCTGGTGAAAGCGCGGGTCAGCCGAAGAAGCCTAAAGAGGGGTCTAGAAGGAAGAAAGAGTCCATCCAGGATCAGTGGACTCCCGAATGTGAAGAGGCCTGCAGGAGGCTGAAGTGGAGTCTTACTACTGCCCCAGTGTTGGCCTATGCAGACCCTGCCAAACCATATGAGTTACATGTGGATGCCAGCCGCGACGGGCTGGGGGGAGTGCTTTACCAGGAGCATGAAGAGCACTTACGGCCAGTTGCCTATGTGAGTAGAAGTCTGACCCCTGCTGAAAGAAACTATCCAACTCACAAGCTTGAATTTCTGGCTTTAAAATGGGCAGTGGTGAACAAGTTGAAGGACTACCTTTACGGGGCTGAATTTGTGGTCAAGACGGACAACAACCCCCTCACATATCTACTCACCACTGCAAAGCTGGATGCCACCGGTCACAGGTGGTTAGCTGCCCTCTCAGCCTTTACCTTCAGCCTGAAGTACAGACCAGGAGTTGGTAACCGAGATGCGGATGCCCTGTCAAGAAGACCCCATGACCCCTTGGAAGAATGGACCCAGCTTACCCCAGAAGGAGTGAGGGCCCTATGGGAGGGCACAAGTCAGTACCAGAAAGGTGGAGCCAGAGCTGAAGAAGTAGGAGTATCCTCAGCGGCAGTACCCAGGTGCTACTGTAACGTCTCCCAGGTCACACAGGAGGGCCTACCCAAGTTATCCAGGAAGGATCTCAGGAGAGATCAGCAGGGAGATCCACTGTGTGGGCTGGTGCTGGAAGCATTGGAATGTCAACAGCCTGATGTACTGCGGAAGAGTCCTGAGAGGGAAGCCCAGGTGTTATTGAGAGAATGGGATCATTTGCAGCTGCAGCAAGGGGTGGTCTACCGAAGGGGCCCCTCTGATGATCCAGAAGCAAAGTGGCAGTTACTCTTGCCTGAAAAGCACAGAGAGACGGTACTGATTGCTTTACATGATCACCATGGACACTTGGGAGCCGAGAGAACTCTCCAACTAGTAAGGGATAGGTTCTACTGGCCTCACATGAGAAAAGAAGTGGAGAGCTACTGTCACTCCTGCCTCAGATGCATCCAACGGAAGACATTGCCCCAGAGGGCTGCCCCAATGGGCCATTTAGAGAGTCAGGGCCCAATGGACCTGGTTTGCATAGACTTTCTTTGTCTGGAATCCGATCTGAGTGGGCAAGGTGACATCTTAGTGGTGACAGATCACTTCACCCGTTATGCTCAAGCTTTCCCTACTAGGGATCAGCAAGCAACCACAGTAGCAAAGACTCTCGTGGAAAAGTTCTTCGTACACTATGGCCTGCCTCAACGCATACATTCAGACCAAGGAAGGGACTTTGAGAGCAGACTAATCAAAAGGCTGTTGGATCTGTCCAGGACTACTCCTTACCACCCACAAGGGGACCCCCAACCGGAAAGGTTCAACAGGACTCTCTTGAACATGTTGGGGACCTTGACTGCCGAGCAAAAACCTCACTGGAGTAAACACATTGCTGCATTAGTCCATGCCTATAATAGTACCAAAAGTGATGCCACTGGATATTCCCCATACCGACTGATGTTCGGCCGTGAAGCAAGATTGCCAGTGGACCTGGCGTTTGGTTCCTCCTTGGACCACACCTCCGAGGCCTCCCATAAAGGGTATGTGGACAGACTACGGCGGAGCCTGAAGACAGCTTACGAGCAGGCTCACGCCACCTCGGATTCCAGGGGGGAGAGGAACAAGAGGAACTTTGACCTGAAAGTGAGAGTCCAGGATCTTCAGCCAGGTGACCGGGTCTTGTTGAGGAACTTAGGCATTCCAGGCAAACACAAGTTGGCTGATCGCTGGAAATCACAGCCATTTGTTGTGTGCAGGAAACTTCCAGGGCTCCCAGTGTATGAGATCAAGCCAGAAGGAAAAACTGGGCCAGTAAAAACATGGCACCGAAATCACCTCTTACCTCTCACTGAGGCAGTCAGGACAAGCACAGAAAAGGAATCCACACCCACTGATGTGTGTAGACCAGTAACCAGGTCCCAACCTGCACCTTCTATAGATGAGGATGAGGGAGTGGAGATGAGCTGGCTGTGGCTTCCTGAAGATTCAGAAACAGATGCTGATGTCCTTTCGGAGGTAGAGGAGGATGATAATGGAACTCTTAGGGCAGAGGCCCCGGAATTTGTGCCGACCACTCACTCTGTAGGAGAGCCCAGTGCTTCCATTCATTCCCCACCCTTAAGCATTGAACGGAATGATGACCTTGGCCCAGTAGGAATGGACACTCCAAATGTGCCCAGAGCAAAGAGAGACATTCGCCCACCACGCAGACTGACTTATGACACATTGGGCGAATGCTCTGAAGCCTCACAGTTTGTGAGCAGAAGAAACTTTGAACTGCCTGGTCCCTCTACTCTTGATTTAGTAAGGGACAGCCCCAGCTCACCCCTTGACACATCTGTACCAGACATGGTAGTATCAGCTGTGGGTGCACAGGATAGCTTCCCACTGTATGACAATTGGTGGGAAGCTCCTCTGTCCGTTTTGTGTGAACGTATAGAAACTAGAATGCAAGATAGGATTAGCAATTTGGACCTCTTTGGGGGACCAAAGAGACAAAGTAGGGGAAGTGTGTAGCGCTGATGTATATATATAGTACATAAATGTGTATATTGCATTCCCTAGATGGCATTCATGGACATTGAGATTGTTGAGTGCTTGGAGCCATCTAGTGGCCAATTGTTGTTAATGCAAGAAGCATTCCACTATCTGAGGAATAAAGAAGAAAGACTATTGGTTCTCAGAGTTGACCTTTGTAAATAGGAAGTTGATCAAAGACCCAGGAACAATTTCTTGCGCAGTGCATGCTGGGATTTGCTATATAAGGAGTGGGAGCAGCCATCTTAGGTCCTTTTGGAACCGCATGGGCAGCCGGAGAGGATCTGTGAGGAGACGGGACCGAACAACAAGGCCCACGGACATTTCCATTGAGCATCGGAGGACGGGAGTCCCCCAGCAGAGTTGGCCTGGTGTTTGATCCAGCTGACGGAGCAACGGGAGGAGGTCGCCGGACTGTACGGAGCCTGTGTCCAGTTAGGTGAGTGGGTTACGGCCCACAGTTTGTTATGCCTCACACGCCATTAGACTAACACACAGGCCTCACTACATACTTCCAAGAAGAAGCGGAGGGGTTGCCTTTAGGAAGGTTGAAGGCCTAGTTGTTCGGGACGCTCTCCAGAAGGCCAAGGCAGTTAACCCACTCATTGCGGAGACATTTTTTTCAGGAAGTTTATTCGTTTTGTTTGGATTACAAATTACTTGGGAAACATTATTAGCTAGCGAAGAAAGAAGATCAAGAACTGACTGTTTTTTTTTTTTGTGAGATCTCACGGTTACCTTACAAAGTAGGGGGAGCTCCTAGGCTTAGTTTTATTTTCTTATTCATATACCTGCAGGTATACTGTTTGTTATTTGATTGCTGTATAGATTTAATTTTTTGTGCTCTCATCCCATGTTAGGAGGATAGCACAGTTTATGTACTGGTATTTCTTTACTTGCCAATTATCAACAGTAAAAGAATACTACTGTTTAAGCATACCAGGGTTGTGGCGTATTGCTTTATTCACTCTAGGTGCCGCTCGTGGATCCTGAAGTTACAAACAGGTATCTGGTATCACATTGTACAGTATTGTATTGTATTGCACCACAGCTGTGTAAAGGGGATTGAGCCTTATCATTGGGGTTGTAGTTAGAGTGCAGGCCCAAAATTTAATCAGCAGCTCCTGCGGGGGTCAGTGCTACAATGGTTTTTTTTTTTTTACTTTTGTATAAAATTGGTAGCTTGATTCTTTTCAATAAAAGATCAAGAGTGCCAAGGACCATTGGTATAGTGCAACACAAATCTAAAAGTATTTTTTTTTTCTAAATGTGATCATGCATTTAAATAAGGCATATACATTTCTGTTCAGAGCTGGATGGAGTGACAAGCAATATTCATTCTTCCTGGGATACCCATTCAACATACAGTACATAGCACTATACATCCAAAACATTCCTGTTTACTCTCCCTCCACTAGGTGGCAGTAACAGCATAGAAAATACACAGCATAAAAGTCTCTGTTAGGTACTTCTATTGCAAAACTGTTGAGAAATAAAAAAAAAAAAAGTGGACTTTTCCTTTAAAGTGTAACTATAGGCAAAAATGTTAGCTTTGGATAAAGCGGAGAGAGATTAGAACACCCTTTATGTTTTTATTGTTGTCCGTGCCCCCGTTAGCTAAATTCACCTTATTTATCCTGTTTACTGTTTTTATTGAAAGTGAACATAAATCCCAAATTTTGGGTGGACATCAGAACACTAAAGCCCTGTACACATGATCGGTTTGTCCGATGAAAACAGACTGATGGACTGTTTTTATCGGACAAACCAATCGCGTGTATGTTTTCCATCGGTGAAAAACAATAGAACATGTTTTAACTTTTTCCTATGGAAACGATAGAAACGATAGAAAAAAATCGTCTGTGTGAAAGTCCATCGGTCAAAATTCTACTCATGCTCAGAATCAAGACGACGCATGCTCGAAAGCATTGAACTTCATTTTTCTCAGCACGTTGTAGTGTTTTACGTCACCGCGTTTTGGCACGGTCAGGTTTTTGACTGACGGTGTGTAGGCAAGACTGATGAAAGTCAGCTTCATCGGATATCTGATAAAAAAAATCAATCGGATAAGATTCCTTTAGAAATCCGATCGTGTGTACCAGGCTTAATAGAGAGGAAATCTTCCAATGGGTCCAATAGTTTTAGTGACCCCTGGGATTCTTTGACTTTGGAGAGATTTCCTCTCACTTTCTGTTTTGACTATGGCAAAGGGAATTCTCCCTTTGGACACAGATGGCAAAAGAAAAAAATACAGGGGTTATAACCCTCCCTAACTCTATCCAAATTGAAGAAAAACGTTTGCCTTTAGTTACAATTTGGAAGGGAATACTTCCTGTTTTGACTATATAACAGGAAGTGAAGGGAGATCTCTGCAATGGGACACAGGTGGCAAAAAACTTGACAAGGGTAATAACTCCTGTATAGTATATCCAAATGGGGAAAAAAAAACTTTTACCTTTAGTTCTATTTTAACCACTTGAGCCCCGGAAGGTTTTACCCCCTGCTGACCAGAGTACTTTTTACAATTTGACACTGCGTCGCTTTAACAGACAATTGCGCAGTCGTGCGACGTGGCACCTAAACAAAATTGGCGTCCTTTTTTCCCCACAAATAGAGCTTTCTTTTGGTGGTATTTGATCACCTCTGCATTTTTTATTTTTTGCGCTATACACAGAAAAAGAGTGACAATTTTGAAAAAAAAATCAACATTTTTTACTTTTTGCTATAATAAATATCCCCAAAAATGTTTAAAAAAACATATATAGTCTTTTACATATTTTTGATAAAAAAAAATCTCAATAAGCATATATTGATTGTTACTTGCAAGGCAGAACAGGGACGTGTGTGTAAACACACACGTCCCTGTGCTGTTCTAAGAGGAGATGCAGATTGTGAGTTTCTACAAGCTGGGAACCACGATCTGTCATTTCCTATAGTGAGTCCCCCCCCCCCACAGTTAGAACACACACTAGGGAACACAGTTAACCCCTTGAGGTGAGCGTATGTATGTCAGGTAGGTGAGGTCAGGTAGGTCAGTGTGTCAGGTTGGTGAGCTGAAGTCCCTGGTCTTTTTGCCACCTAGCAACGCCCCTGGATATCAGAGATGGAACATGGAACACAGACACAGGTCTTCCATAGTGCAAAACTGTTTAATTTAAAAAAAATGGATTAAAAAACAAAAGGCCAAGTGGCCGCTTACATTAAAAAGTGCCCATCCCGGCAATCTTATTGAACCTAAAAAGTGGGGCTAAAAACTGGGGCTGCAGACTTCTAAGTGTATCACAGGCTCCTCCACCTCCGTGGTGGCATGCGTTCCACCAGTTGCATGCTCTAGCCAGATGGACCGTATGGGACATCGATAGTACATTCACCAGGCTATGCCGCTGACGTACGTTTCATATGGTTAACGTCTTCAGGGGGGCGTCAATCTATCCCCTATTTTGTAGACACTATAACTTTGGCACGAACCAATCAATATACGCTTATTGCCATTTTAATTACCAAAAATGTATAAGAATACATATCTGCCTAAAATAGTCGCTGTTTTTTTGTTTCTAGCGCAAAAAATAAAAACCGCAGAGATGATCAAATACCACCAAAATAAGCTCTATTTGTGTGGAAAAAAAATTCAATTTTATTTGGGTACAACTTTGCACGACCGCGCAATTGTCAGCTAAAGTGATGCAGTGTCATATCGCACAAAATGGCCTGGTCATTGAGCAGCCAAACCTTCCGGGGCTGAAGTGGTTAATGTTAGATTCTTCAAATGACCGCAGTCTCTGCCCGGTCCCAGGCATTGATGAGCACTGAATAGTACCCCCATGTGCACACCCACAGACTCTCATTAGAGTAGAATTCTAGCTTTCAAATCCAATCTGGCCCCAACAATTGCAATTACAGTACATTCATGTGGCTGTTGGGTGTGCTTTAATATACCGTAGAAACATCAGCTACATACAGTAAGTGGTTCTCTGTCCCGTCTGGTATCAGCATTAAATAAAGCTGGGCTGAGTGCTTCTCCACTCCATATTTTTTGCATTTATTTACAAGACTTCCTCTGCAGTGAAAATCATGGCATCATCCACCTGTGATGAAGTCAATAAAATTATTATTTTGTGTTTATATTATTTTTTCTCTTAACCACTCAAATATTGCTCTGCTTTCTTATATTGTTTTATTTATTTTATTTCTTGATCTATATATACATGTATGTGTGTGGGTGTGTTACAATACTATTATTTTCCTTGAAAAAGTAATTATAGAGTTAAAAACCTTCAGGAGTGATTAAGTGAAAACAGCTGTTACTCGTCCCCTCCTCCCTCCTTCCTGCCCCTTCCATCGACCAAAGAAAGATGGCCCCCATGAGTGTGGAATGTAAGCCACAAGGTCAAGAACAGACGTCACAAGAGAAGACCATATATGGATCAGCCAATCAGATGTACTCATGTGAATGATGTCACTCTGTCTATAAAGCTGTGATTTGTAATAAAGCTCTCTCTCTTGCTGTTGGGATGGTGGAAGATGTAGATTGAATTTCCATCTTGTCTGCGTGCTTCACTATTATGAAATTTGGCTCAGAGGCAGAATGGGTTATGCCCTGGAGTTGTGCCAGGGGGTATCCTTATCACACCCACCTGCCTGTTGGTGGTAATTTATCTGAGATGCATAATTTGTCAAGGAACCCCTTAGCAACCCCTGGTGAAACCAACCCTAGGGCTCCTTGGAACCCTGGTTGAAAATGTCTGCCTCCTATTGATGACCACTGGAGGGCCCAAGTACACTGTTGGTCAGTAAGAACAATGGTTCTTACATTGGTGATCAGTAAAGGGGAAAAGTTCCACTTATAGACACCTTAAAACAGGGATCCTCAAACTTCAGCCCTTCAGCTGTTGGGGAACTACACATCCCATGAGGTATTGTGAAACTCTGACATTCATAGACATGACTCAGCATGATGGAAATTGTAGTTTCTAAACAACTGGAGGGCCTTGGTTTGAAGACCCCTGCCTTAAAAAATCTATTTTATCAGTGGAAAGCTATCTGATATACAGAACTTGTCAAGGAACCACTAGGAAATCCTGGAGGAACTCAAAATATTGGTTGATCTATGTCATTTTTATTTTTTGCCCATGGTTACACCTTAAAGTGGTAGTAAACTCTGTACTACCACTTTTACCTACAGCACCAAGACTGTGTGACTGTGTGACTGCCTTGACCGGTGAGAAGCGCTTCTTTCTTTTGGAACACCTTACCCGTAGAAGAAGCCTTAGATGTGAACACATGGGTCACTCACTTGGCATGGGTGCCATTCAGAGGACAATGCATTTTCTCAAAAAAAAATGCAAAACATTCTCTAATAAGACTAAGCAGAAAGGTGTGGTAGTTATATCACTATCTCAGATAACAACATAACCTGATATCACTATCTCAATCTCGTCCAATCACAGAATGTCTTGCATTCGTTGAGAAAAATGCAAGGCGTCCTGTCAATGGCACCTCTTGTGTTCACTATGTAGCAGGACAGGCACTCGGCACAGGACCAGGAAGCTAACAGTAATCACTGTAGTTGCAGTGCCTAATACAATGATTTTACAGCTTTCATGGGGATAGACCATAGTCATATAACAATGCAAATATAGCCATACCTAAACTTTAACTTTCATTGATCTTTAAACTCCCCATCCTAATGTGTGCACTTAAAAGAAAGATTTATTTGAAGGAAAAAGGAGAGAGTTGCTTGCTACAGTGCTGTTTCTACCTGCTTACCATCTTAAGCTGGCCATAAATGGATCAAAATTCAGCTGGTTCAGCCAGGACTGTCTGATTTTCCATTCAGCTATGGACCATTCCCACTCAACAGAAGAGGCGGAATGTTGAATTTTGTTCATTCAGTGGCTGCAGCCAGTCGGCTGCAGTGCTGATCAGTATTTTCTGACAGCAGAGGAGTCCCTAATACCAGAATACAATACCACAGCAGAGGGGGTGGGGAATTTTTTTTTAGCATCCTCGCTTGTGTGGATGGTGAAATCAGTTAATTTTTTTTCAATTAAAAAACCCAGGAACCAGGGTCTTAGGTAGACTCTGCCTGACCCAAAATGGCTGCCAGAGTCACATGGGCAGTCAGCATCCAACCGGATCACTGCTCCACTGACCCAGGATACCATGGAGCAGGCATGTCCAAAGTCTGGCCCGCGGGCCAATGGCGGCCCCCGTTCCAGTTTAATGTGGCCCCCCTGGTAATTTGGATATATATCTTTTGTGGCTCCCAGGGCCACAAAGGATACATATTGTATTCATCAGCGCTGCATCGGAGGGGACGGGGGGGTGGAATGAGTGCTGTCAAATTACATACAGGAGAATCTCCTGTTTACTCGTGGCATCTGTAATAGGAAGTCCCGTCTCCTGGGCTGCCATTGGACGACTCCTCTGTCTATCATAGGAGGCTTCACATTGTATTAAAGAGGCTGCTGTGTAAACAGGAGATTCTCCTGTATGTAATCTGTTGGAGCTCATCCCTCCCCCCCCCCATCCCCTCTGAGGCTGCAGATGGGCATCGACCAGGCTGCATTTATGGCAATGGTGAGTCTGCAGATGGGCACTGATTAGGCTGCATTGATGGGCCCTGACCCTTATTTTGCTTCACAGTTCTTTGTTTATTTTTATTTTTTCTGAAACGTCCTTCCTTAAGTGAAGGTGCTTGTTATACGCCGATAAATACGATATATCCAAATAATACGGTATATCCAAATAACCACACACAGCCACAAAGGCAAAAGAATTCTTGTTGGGCCGTGTATTAGTGCTCAGGCGAAAACACTTAACCAAACTTTAATGGTTCACAGAATGTCTGGCCAAATGGTCGGCCCTCACGCATGTTCACTTCAACAAATCTGAACCTCTTTGAAAAAAGTTTGGGCACCCCTTCCATAGAGGAACCATGTTCCTCCTGACTTTCTTTCCCTCTGTGGTTGAGCGCCACCTGCAGTGGAGATAATAGTCTGCATCTGCTTGCAAATAAATGGATCGCAATTCAGCTGGTACCTGCTGAATTGGCTGAATTTTGATCCTTCTATGTCCAGATTTATTCAGAAAGGCCAAAAAATAAATAAAAAATTAACAATAAACTGCAGCAAGAAAAAGAAATGTATCTTTAATGGTTCTGATTGCTAAACTGGTAAATTGTGAAATTCTGTTGCAAAATTCATTTTGTGCAACATCTGCAACAGTAACAAGTGTGCCTTTTAACCAGAATATTTATCTGCATAATCCACCCAACGGAAGTCTTGGTTTAGTAACGTAGAAGGTACATGATGGGAGGGAATGTTCCTCAGGCAAAAGAAAGTATTTTGAAAGCTGCTAATTTCCAGTGTTTCCTGTGGTTTGGCGAGGCAGCTACCAGTTACATATTAGTCACTGAGTGACGTTCAGGTTAAAGGGGTGTTCCAGCCCAAAAATGTGTTTATTAAAAGTCAGCAGCTACAAAAAGTGTAGCTGCTGGCTTTTAATAAACACTCACTTACCTGCTCCTGCGTTCCAGCGACGCGCCGACCGGGGCTCCGCTCCTCTCCCCCCCTCCCCGGCCGGCGTCTCCATCCTGACTGTGGGCACCCAGCCGTGACAGCCTTCGGCTTCACGGCCGGGCACCCACTGCGCATGCGCGAGCCGCACTGCGCATGCGCGCGCGGCGCGGCTCGCCTCTGATTGGAGAGGCGATCGCATGGGACCTGTCAGTGTCCCATGTGATCGCCTACAGGGAGGGGCTGGTGTAGGCGATTAAGGCTTAATCGCCTAACCAGCCCCTCGGCGGAAGCAGGAAGTGGGACAGGAAGTCCCACTCCTACTGAAGCCCCCACTCCCCCCCCAAAAAAATTACATGCCAAATGTGGCATGTAAGGGGGTAAGGAGTGGGATAAGAGGAAGTTCCAAATTTGGGTGGAACTCCTCTTTAAATATAAATCTCCTGACTTCAGAACTTCTTCATTTCACAACATACCAGAATGAAACACGGCTAAGATACTTGTCTTCCCAGGTTCATGAATAAACATCATTTGCAGCATAAGGTTTATCCTTTCATCTGATGAGCAATATTACATGTTCTGGGAAATTGTGCTACTTTTTCAATGCTAATAAAAGTAAAGAAGATCATTGGGGTTCAGTAAGACAATGCAGCCCACAATGGTGATGTGCAGTAACAAAGTGCTAGACCAGGGATCTCCAAACTGCGGCCCGAGGGCCAGATGTGGCCCTTTGTCAGCCTTTATCTGGCCCTCAGGGCTTTATTCCTCCTACTGATATGAGGCACTATTTTTCCCACTGACTCCAACAAGGGGGCACTATTTCTTCCACTGATACCAATGATGAGATACAATTACTCCTACTAATAGGGGCACTACTCCTTATCCTACTGATGGCAACTATGAGGCCATATTTATTCTCACCAATGCTGGGCCCGGGGCATTTTATACCCTGCTGGCCACAATCCAGCCCTACTAAAGGCTGAAGAACAATAAACTGGCCCTTTGTTTGAAAAGTTTGAAGATTCCTGTGCTAGACAAATCTTTCAACTTTTTTACTCAATAGGAACCTTTTGAAAAAATGTTTAGGTCTAAGGCCGCGTACACACGACTGAGGAACTCGACGGGCGAAACACATCTTTTACCCCGTCGAGTTCCTTGTTCGGCTGTCGAGGAACTCGTCGAGCCAAATTTTTCCATTCCCGTCGAGCAAAAAGAAGACATGCTCTCTTTTTGGCTCGAAGAGTTTCTCTACGGTTTTCTCTGCGAAAAGTGTACACACGACGGGTGTTCTCGGCAGAATACGTCTCCCATCAAGTTTCTAAATGCATTCTGCCGAGAAGACCGGTTGTGTAGGGAAGTCCTGCTAAAATTAAATCATCGGGTGACAATGTGAAAAATGCCCTATAAATTGGTGGTCAGGGGGAAGAATGCCCATTACATTGGTGGTCATTGAGAAGAATGTCCCTTACATGGGTGGTCAGTAAGAAGAATGTTCTATACATTGGTGGTCAATGGAAAGAATATCCCTACATTGATGGTTAGTGAGAAGAATGTCCCTTACATTGGTGATCAGTGGGAAGAATGTTCCTTAAATTGGAAATCAGTGGGAAAAATGTCCCTTACATTGGTGATCAGTGAGAAGAATATCCCTTATGCCGTGTACACACGATCGGTTCGTCTGATGAAAACGGACCAATTTTATTGGACGAACCGATCGTGTGTGGGCCCCATCGTTTTTTTTCTCATCGGTGAAAAAACATAGAACCAGTTTTAAAATTATCTGATGGTTAAAAAACCGATCGTCTGTGGGCAAGTCCATTGGTTAAAAATCCACGCATGCTCGGAAGCATTGAACTTAATTTTTCTCAGCACGTCGTTGTGTTTTACGTCACGGTGTTCTGACACGAACAGATTTTTTTTTTCTTTTCAAAGAATTTTATTGGGTTTTCAGTAAATCCAGAAACATCAGCCAGAAAAAAATTGAAATAGAAAAACATTTTACAGATTGTCTTACAAGACAGCATTCCTAGGACAACACGTCATGAACGGTAAAAGACATATGATCACAACAGATGGTGAGTGTGATAGTTCTAGCCCCCTCTGGGGGAAATACGTGTAAAATAACATAAATTATGCCAGTCAGTAAACTTGAACTAAGGGTGAATGGGGACAAGAGGTTCTGTCTTGTGGGTGGTGGAGCACAGGACCAGTGGGGATCCTCCCAGCGTCCGCCCACCCCTATAGGGAACATACTGTGGGCGGGAGGGATTCAGAAGTAGCAACACAGGAAGAATTGGCTTATATGGTCCTATAGTAGTCTGAGTCCCAACAACTTTGGCGTATATTAACCACAATAAGGAGGGTAGGGATCTTGGGCCAAATTGGTCATTCAGCCATCAATTTGACCAACTGGGGACTTAGCCGACAGGGAGAGGAACTCATAAGTCATACATTCATCTTGACGGAGAGCGAACATCCATAGCTGACATGAACGGATTTTTAACTGATGATGTGTAGGCAAGACTGATGGAAGTTAGCTTCATCGGATATCTGATGAAAAAATCCATCAGTCCGTTTTCATCGGATGAACCGATCGTGTGTACAGGACATTACATTGTTAATCAGTGGGAAGAATGTGCCTTACATTGGTGATCAGTGGGAAGAATGCCCCTTACATTGGTGATCAGTGGGAAAAATGTTCCTTACATTGGTGATCAGTGAGAAGAATGTTCCTTTCATTGGTGATCAGTGAGAAGAATGCCCCTTACATTGGTGATCAGTGAGAAGAATGTTCCTTACATTGGTAATCAGTAGGAAGAATGTTCCTTACATTGATGATCAGTGGGAAGAATGGTCCTTACATTGATGATCAGTGGGAAGAATGTTCCTTACATTGGTAATCAGTAGGAAGAATGTTCCTTACATTGATGATCAGTGGGAAGAATGTTCCTTACATTGATGATCAGTGGGAAGAATGTTCCTTACATTGGTGATCAGTGGGAAGAATGTTCCTTACATTGGTGATCAGTGGGAAGAATGTCCCTTACATTGGTGATAGTGAGAAGAATGCCCCTTACATTGGTGATCAGTGGGAAGAATGTTCCTTACATTGATGATCAGTGGGAAGAATGTTCCTTACATTGGTGATCAGTGAGAAGAATGCACCTTACATTGGTGATCAGTGAGAAGAATGCCCCTTACATTGGTGATAGTGAGAAGAATGTCCCTTACATTGGTGGTTGGTGGAAAGAATGCATCCTTACATTGGTGGTCAGTGGAATGAATGCCCATTACATTGCTGGACATTAAGAAAAATGGCCCTTAAATGGGTGGTCAGTAGGAAGAATGCCCCTTACATGGTGGTCAGTAGGAAGAATGTTCCTTACATTGATGGTCATTGGAAAGAATATCCCTTACACTTATGATTAGTGAAAAGAATGATCCTTACATTGGTGGTCAGTAGGAAGAATGCTTCTTACATTGGAGAGCAGTAGACATGTGCAGAACGGAGAAATTACTTACGTTTTGTTTTGGATAATTTTGTTTTGTTATGAAATTCGTTAAGTTTGGTTTTGGAATTTGTTGTGTTTCATTTGTTTTCGTTAAATTAAGGCCCCTTTCACATGTACGGATCCCGTTGATCCCCACTGAGCAGGCAGATGACAGGGCGGTCCCCGCACACTGTGTAGGGACCGCCCTGTCAGATCGCCGCTCTCCACTATGGGGGGATCACCCGATCCACTCTGCAGACAGATGGAAAAATTGTATTTTCCTCCGTCTGCAGAATCGGAGCATTGCGGAGACCGATGACATCGGGGGTCAGCGGATGTTTATCCTCTGACACCCACTATCTCATAGGGATTACTGTATGTCCCTTTTTCATCCCTAAACAGATGGATGGGAAAGTGGACATACGGTCCGCATGTGTGAAAGGGGCCTTCCAAATTTTTAGAATGATTAGAGTTTGGATCAGTTGAAAAACAATCAATTGATTTGAACTCTGTGTGAAGAAATAGCTGGTTGTTAATGCTGGGGATGCTGACCGCCCTTGTCCTTGACAACCATGAGTCATCATCTGTCAGCGGGCTTCCCAACTAACAGATGAATATTAAGATAACCAATGCTGGCAATTGCCAGGCAATAGAAAAATTCTTTAAAAAATGGCGAAGGGTTACCCCAGTCCATACCAGGCACTTTAGGTTGAATTTTTTTATTTATTTTTAAAACGGCATGGGGTCCCCCCAAAATGCATACTAGACCGTTATCCGTGCATGTAGCCTGGCAAGACAGGAAAGGGGGAGGACGAACGCCCGCCCCACTCCTGAACCATACAAGGCCACATGCCCTCAACCAGGCGGGGATGGGTGTTTTGTCAAAAAAAGAAAAGGAGCTATGGGAAAGCACCACCCAAATTGAGGGTATGTAGCCTGGTATGGTTCAGGGGGGCGCTCGCTCCCCCCTTTCCTGACCTGCCAAGCTGCATGATGCTTTTTTTTTTTGCCGTGGGGCTCCACTTAAAATCCATACCAGACTCGAAGGGCCTGATATGGACGGGAAGGGACACTACACCATTTTTTAAAACATTTTTCTATTGCCAGACAATTGCAAGCATTCTTTATCTTTCTATTCATCTGTCAGTGGGGAAGCCCGCTGACAGATGATGACTCATGGTTGCTAAGGACACAGGCAGTCAGCTTCCCAGCCTGCTGCTTGACAACTAGCTACTAATTTAATGGATTTTTAATGGATTTCAACTAAATTCGTTACAATTCATTACTATTTTATAGCCAAAAATGTGTCCGAATTTGTATTCGGTCCAAACCAAATTGCACATTGATGGTCAGTGGAAAGAAAGAAATTTCTCCTACATTAGTGATCAGTGGGAAGAATTTCCCTTTCATTGGTGACCAGTGGGAAGAAAGCTCCTTACATTGATGGTCTGTGGGAAGAATGCTTTTTACATTGAAATTGCCATACCTGCATTTCAGCTTCTGGTAAAGCAGTAGTCAGGGAGGGGCACTTCGGCAGTGGCAATACACAGTTAAAAGGGCCCCGCTAGCGACCGAATAGCGCACCTAAAATGATGGTAGAGCCAATTTACAGATAATATGGCTGGCTGTCAGTGTTAAATAGCTTGTGAGATAATTCAGCTTCTCTCCATGTCCATATAAATATAGCCTAGAAAATTTACAGACCCCCCTTCAGCACAGATGGACCCCCCTTCAGCACAGACCCCTCCATTCAGCACAGATGGACCCCCATTCAGCACAGACCCCCCATTCTGCACAAAGCCCTCGATTCAGCACAGAAGAACCCCCCCCCCTTCAGCACAGACCCACCTTCAGCACAGATGGACCCCCTTTAAGCACATACCCCCCCCCCCATTCAGCACAGATGAACCCCCCCTTCAGCACATACTCCCCCTTCAGCACAAACCCCCCTTCAGCACAGACGGACCCCCCCCCCTCCCCCATCCTATTCAGCACCTTAGGTCAGCCATCAGTGCTGCACAGGCACAGCAGGTTCCCTCCCCCTGTGTACACATAAACACTGGAGGGGGAGGTGGCTTCACTCTGCTTGCTGTGCCTGTGTGACATCGGGCCCGGGACCGCTCAGACAGCCTGCGGCCGCAAAACTCTTCAACACGTCTCGATTTTTCCAGGGGGGGTCAATTGTCCCCCCTTGCCCTATGGAGCAGACGCCCATGGCGGTAGTAAACTCTGCTTTTGAACTTATTCTTACAGGTAAGCCTAAATTTGTGTTTAGAAGATTGTCACACTAGAAGAATCAGCTGGTGATGTCACTACACCTCTGCTGTCCCTTCAGAGCTCTGTGCCATAAACTGTGACTCCCATGCAAATGCGCAGGAGTTACGTAATTGTGGATTAGCTATTCAAAGGATCGGAGCCAGCAAACTCAGAAGGAAGACCGGGGGGGGGGGGGGAATAGAAGCCCTGTCAGCGGTGACAGAGCTCCTTTGGAGGACTTTGTTCTAAGGTGCTAGTATGTAATGCATACTAGCGTATTATGTCATTGCCTTGCAGGAGATTTAAAAAAAATTATTTGAAAGAATGTATTTTACTACCGCTTTAAGTTTTGGGTTTATATATACAGTACTTTCATGACTCTTTTGTGAGAAATCAGTTATACAACTTCACATATCAACTCTGTATGGTAGAAGAAAATGTTCACTGCTACAACTGCACCAACAGGATATGCTGAAGACCAGGGCCGCTGATAGGGGGGGATCACCAGCCCTCCTGTAGGGGGCTCGGGCAAACAGGGGGGCCCGGACAGCAGAGAAAATTATTGTGGTCGGATGGAGGGGCAATTGCAGAATTACTTTCCTGTTCTGCCTGCTTCCAATCCCCCTCTGTGCCCTACGTCTCTGTGCTAAACCCCTCACCCCCCCCCTGCACTGCTGGTTTACCTGTCTCATGAAAAAATTACAAATTGTAAAATAAAATACATTTTTTTTTTTTAAGATTCCATTTCTTCCCACAAATAGAGCTTTCTTTTAAATGGTATTTTTTTTTTAAAGTGTATTTTGTGCATGTACTCGAGAGAGGAGCCAGACTGCAGGAGTTGGGAGTAGGCAGGCCTCCCCCAGAGGCAATCTGCCATCTTTCTCCATGCCCCCGGGTGGCAATGGCAGGTGTGAGGGGGTCCTCCCACACAGCCCACCCTACCTGCTCCGATTTGAAGCCCCGTTAGTCCTTCGCCTCTCTTTTTAGAGACCGCGTGGCCAAAGTGCGTGCATGTTAACCCAATTTCAAGTGCATGTAAGTGTGGTGTTTTTTGTGGGAGGGGGGTGGGCGTACTAAGCGCAGGCTTACCTCGCATAGCACACCCATCGGGAGCCGGGCTGAGACCACCAAACTCAATTCACATGCAGCTGAGACCGGGATCCGAACCCTTAGCTGCAGAGGTGAACGGCTTGTCAGCGTAGTGCCAATCGCGTTGAGCCACCACAGCTCCCTCAAATAAAATACATTTTAACATTCTTTAAAAAATGATATTAAAAAAGTTTAAAGATTTTTTCAAAAGTATTTTAAAAAGGGCTAATTCACACAGGTTTGTGTCCACTAATAATGATTTTAGTGCATTTGTTTGTGAAAATATTGTTTTGATATATTTGGTGGGGGTGGCCTGGGGGGCCCTGTCAGGTAGGCTGTACGGGGCCCTGTGATTTCTTACAGCAGCCCTGCTGAAGACAAATTCTGGAATACCAAGTTCTTCTATCACAATGTCTGTGCGTACAGGAAAACGTTGGCTCCTGTGTGGTTCAAAACAGTAATGAGATGTAAGAAATTCCTGGAAATCGCTTTTGATCACTTCTGACCAGTCATACTTGGGATCAACCCATATCAGCTCTTCGCTGACCTTCAGACTTTGCTCAGTAAAGTTCATTGACAATATCTCTTGTCTATACCGAGAAACTATTTCCTGCATCACTGCTCCCGTATGATCCAGCCTTGTGTTTGATTTTTCCTGTTCGGGGCCTAATTGTTATCTTTCTGCCCTGACTTTTAACATGTATATGGATAGGGCAACTGTAACCCTTGGAGGCCTGTTCAGTAATACTGTACAATCAGGGTTTGAAAGGTTTACTATCCAATAGTACAGGAGAGGTACAGTATGTCAACCAATTATGATGGAGGTATAATGGGACTGGATCTCTTAATTCTTGTAAAAAAAAAAAGGCAAAATCAAAAAACAAAAACAAAGGGATAAAATTATTATAATTTCCTTTCAGATAGTGACTCATATGTAAAGTTAAGCAATTTACATCTTTTAAACTTTAAGGAAGGAGAGTTTAAGAAATTCTGGAGCTGGTGCGCCAAGTAAATAGATACCCAACATGTCAAACCTTAAATTTGGGTGTGCCCGTGAAATGGCGACAAACTTTAGTACCCTATATTTTCTTTAAGCCTCCCTTTCCTTCCTATCCAGCCGCAGGCAGCCGTCATCTCACTCCCGGGCCCACAGATGGGCAAGCGGCGCCCGGACAGCATGACGGGGTGCAGGGAAGTGCCAGTACCAGGGGAGTGTGTGAGCAAACGGGCGGCAGCGCTGTCAGCTTCACAAACAATCCTGGTGGCTACAGCCGCAGCCACCAGATTGTGTGCGACACCCCCACTGTCAGCGGAATGTTTTTTTGTTAAAAGAGAAGTGAACTGTAGATCAGTCATGGGTTTGACACAGGTCATCCAAGGGACCAGTGATGGCCCGTCCATATGGGGCACCGCCCTAATCAATGCATCTGACCCCTAATCTACATGCATGGCGCCAGACGCATGGATTCCAATAGGGTTTTTTTTTTTTATTGTTATTTTTTAGAAGATTGTGATTAGAGCCAGAGGCTCTAATTGGCTTTAAAAAGGGTGGGCTCTGGGTGCAGAGCACTTGCAACCGACCAACCTACTGACCTCACCAGCCACCACTGCTAGGGACCCAGCCTGGGAGCCACAGAAGATGGCGTGAGACTTTGGGAAAAATAATAACCAGATCAGTGTGTGGGCAGCTGTCAGTTTCACCTGCAGTGGGGGGTGGTGTGATGCGTGTTTCACTGCATCACACAGTTACAGTATTTGTTTTTGCCAACTTTATTTGAAGTGACACGTCATTCATGTCACTGCACAGTAGCGCATTCAGTGCCTTCCTGTTTACCGCAATATAATTTACCATGTCTGGATTTTATCTCCAGGCTGCACTACAGTGTGAATGGGGCACATAGTAAATAATTGTGTTCTGTATGGCCTAGTAGTGACTGGCGTTTTTCCACTGGTGGAAAAATTGCAGTCACCATGCTATGTGTGAACAGGTACTCAGGGCCAGATTCTCAGAAGAGATACGACGGTGTATCTCCAGATACACCGTCGTATCTCTGTTTCTGAGCCCTCCTATCTATGCGACTGATTCTTAGAATCAGTTACGCATAGATTTGGCGTAGATCCGACTGGCGTAAGTCACTTACACGTCGGATCTAAGTTGCAATGTTACGCTTGGCCGCTAGGTGGCGTTCCCGTCGATTTCTGCGTCAAATAGGCAAATGAGCCTGATACGTCGATTCCCGAACGTATTTGCGCGCCGTCGTCGTGGTTTACGTACTTTGCGTAAGCGTAAGGTTACCCCTGCTATATGAGGGGTAACCTTGCGTAAGTACGGCGTACGCTATGTTAAGTATGGATGTCGGGACAGCGTCGTGTTTTTCTGTCGTTTACGTAACTCGTTGCGAATAGGGCTGTGCGTTAATTACGTTGTCGTCGAAACCAATGTATTTGCGTCATACTATGGAGCATGCGTAGTGGGCTACATTTACGGCCGGCGCATGCGCAGTTCGTTCGGCGCAGGGCATTACGCGCGGTTACGCCGGCCCATTTACAATACGCCGCCGCAAATTACGGAGAAAGTGCTTTGAGAATACAGGCGGCAAGGTCTGGCATACTCTATACCCAGCTGATCCTCTAGTGCCCTGTTCCTGCCCGAAACAACACTCCATTCAGCATCCATCGGGTTGTACTATGCGCGCAAGCGGGTCCCCGGTGAGAACCAACCATTACGCTGTCAATCCCAGTGCCAGGCAGACACGTCACAAAGTAAGAGGCCACTCGGCTGTTTGTTTTGTGCATTTTAATTTTTTAAAATTAAGATAAAGCACTATGGGCTTTCCCCATACTCTCTCTGTTTTATTATGAGTGCTACGGTTCCAAGATCCTGCTGCATCTGAATCCAGGTTTTGCCTCCAGAGAAACAGGCACTTATCCTGTTCTGCTCGTATGACCTGCTTTTAAATAAGAGGTCTTTATTTGTGGTAAGCGCAATATAACTCTACAGCACGTTTTGGTGATATTAAAGGAACACTAAAGGTTCGTTTTTTATTAGATCAATCGATTGCTGTAAGCTAGAGCATTTAAATATCACTTACCTTGTTTTTTCTTTTGACCTCCAAAATACAGTAATCCAGGTTTGAAAATGCCATTTCCTGTCTCTACCCTTCTTGCTTTCCACCAGCACCTGAGCCGTTTTGCATGGTGGAAAGCAGACATGCTCACCCCCTCCCTATGACTACAGCCCTGCGTAAAGATGCTCTCTTATCCCTCACAGGCATGGAGGCTAAGCCTAATGGGAACTGTAGTTCCCATTAGGCTGTGATGTAGCAAGAATGAATGCGCACAGCAAACCAGGAAGTCAGTGAGAATAACGATTCAGGAGTGATGGAGGTGAATAAAACAGCTCGATTTCAACAGGTATCAAACTAGTTATAATGCAAAACATTGCGTTTTACTTTATCAGCTACTGTTAGACTTTAATTTAAGAGGAAAATATTTTTGTCTTTACAACCCCTTTAAGAATTTCCATGGTGAAAGGCTAACAAGCACGTCTGTGATCAGATACCCTGCATTCTTGCTACCTATCTTCATCTCAGTTTTGCCTTGGACTTTACATTATAATTTATTTATATATTTTTTGCAAGACAGATCTCCTACTGTTCTATGAGTGTAATGGTCTGACACCTTCTAGCAGTTCACGTTAAAGATAATCTATATTATGCACATTAATTTATTTTTTGTTCACTAAATTTAATTTGTTCACCCAGATTTTCAAGTTTGATTGATTGCCAGATTGATTGCCACTTTGCACCATTGTTACTTGCCATTATGGAGTGTTGCTAATTTGGCATCCCTATGATGCATCCATCCACACCTACAATTGGGTTTTTCACTTAACCTATTAGATAAGTTACTACCTTCTTAGCGCCCTCATCCACTTTATATATCCTTTGAGAATACAGCACTTGCCCGTAAAAGCTGCGTAGGCGTAGCGTAAATGGGATACGCTACGCGAAAAAATCGCATATCTATGAGAATCTGGCCCTCTGTGTTTACATCTACTTGAAATAAATGAATAGTGTTACAGATACTTAAAAAGATTTTATAACATGTTTTTATGTCCTATATGTCAAATGTATGATGTCATACTTTACATGTACTGGTCCCTTTTGTTTAGGAGAAGATAACTAGATGGAAGTCCCTGATTATGCTGTGTATTTTTTAATTCTTAATGGAATGAAGCTTGTTCCTGGTAGCCTGTTCTCACTTACACTTAAAATTCCAGAGATTATAGTTTAAAAATAGAAGTCAAATGGATGATTCGGAATGTTTGGGTTTAGATTAGACTTCTGTCTGACTTTGATGAGCGCGGGGTGAATTGCAGGAAATATTTCGAGAATTGAGCTGGGACGACAGCCAAAGTCGCTTTTACCGGGAGCTGCCATGATAGAGCGACAAAGCTGCATTCACATCCATAATCACAGGCAAAGTGCAGATTTAAAAGATCTTTTGACATGAAAGAAAACCTCTCTGACTGATTTTTGTCTTTCTGCATCTGTTATGCCGCGTGTACACGACCGTTTTTGGGGTTCTAAAAAATGACGTTTTAAGGGTCTAGAGAAAAGGCCTTTTTTTTTTAACCTGATCATTAAAATTGCCTTGCCTACAAACAATCGTGAAAAAAAAAATGCTTATAACACTTATGGCGGCACTATAAAGGGGAAGTTCCATTCGGATGGCGCCACCCTTTGGGTTGCTTTAGCTGATTTTGTGTTAGTAAAAGACGATTCGCACTTTTCAGTCTTTTACTGCGTGATGAATGTACTTACTCCATTATGAATGGTAGTTTTACCGGATGAACGCTCCCGTCTCATAACTTGATTCTGAGTATATGTTTTTTTCACGTCGTTAAAGCCCACACACGACCATTTTTTACAACCTTAAAAATGACAATGTTAACTGCTTAAGAACCGCTGCATGTGCATTTACATCGGCAGAATGGCACGGACAGGCACATTGGCGTACCTGTACGTCCCTGCCTAGACGTGGGTCGGGGGTCCAATCGGACCCCCCCGGAACTTGCAGCAGTCCCCGTGGCTGCAGGAGCAATCCGGGATGAGTGGGCAGCTGTTCGTTTTTGTCCGCTCCCTCCGGATTGCTCCCAGCCAATCCGCTCCCTCCCTGCAGTGCACTTCCTCTGCCTGTATAATGTAAACACAGGCAGAGGAAGTGATGTCAGCTCTCCTCTCAGCGGTATTTTCAATCCGACGAGAGGAAAGAAGACATCACAGTAAGTCGCACCAACACTACACTGACACCAGTACACATTAACCCCTACTGATCACCCCCCAGCCCCCTGTCACACTGTCACTAATTGCAGTGATCATATATTTACTGATCACTGCATTTAGTGTCAGTGTGACAGTTAGTGTGACAGGCAGTTAGTGTTAGGTCCAGGGTAGCCCCCTACCCCCCTAATAAAGTTTTTAACCCCTTGATCACCGCCCTAGTTAACCCTTTCACCCCCTATTGCCAGTGTCACTTAGCGATCGGTTTTCTGATCGCGGTATTAGTGTCACTGTTGCCGCGAGGTAGCTAGTTTTTTTTTATTGCGATTTTTTTTTAACTAAAAACATGTGGCTGAATACATTTTAGCCTAAATGTTTGACTAAAATTTAGTTTATTAGATTTTTCTTATAACAAAAAGTAGAAAATATAATTTTTTTTCTAAAATTTCGGTCTTTTTCCATTTATAAAATAAAAATCGCAGAGACAATCAAATACCATCAAAAGAAAGCTCTATTTGTGGGAAGAAAAGGACGCAAATTTTGTTTGGGAGCCACGTCGCACGACCGCGCAATTGTCTGTTAAAGCGACGCATTGCCGAATTGTAAAAATACCTTTGGTCATTTAGCAGCATATTGGTCCGGTCCTTAAGTGGTTAAAAAATGTGAAAAATTAGAGCATGTTCTAAATTTTTAATGGCCATTTTTTAGATTGTGAAAAGTGCTCTGGAGCCCACACACGGTCGTTTTTAATAACATATGAAAAAACGTAATTTTTTAGAACCCGAAAAATGGTCGTGTGTACGCGGCATTAGTTTAATTGAGTGATCTTGGCATGTCAGGTCTTGGCGCAGTAACACTCAGTGCAAGACAGGCAGCTTTTAGCACTGACCTTGGTATGAAATGGAGAGATTATTTTAGTGCCTGGTAGTGTTAGGCCGCGTACACATGATCAGACCGGTCCGATGAAACTGGTCTGCAGACCAGTTTCATCCGACCAGTTCGATGGTGTGTACGGCCCATCGGACCGTTGTCCGGCGGACCAAAGTTTTAAAACCTGCTTCAAAATCTGTCCGATGGACACCTGTCCGTCGGACAGGTTCGATGGTTAGTACGCAAAATCATCGGACCAAAAACCCACGCATACTCAGAATCAAGTCGACGCTGATTTGAAAGCATTGAACTTCGTTTTTTCAGCACGTCGGTGTGTTCTACGTCACCGCGTTCTGGTCTGATCGGATTTTTGGTCCGATGGTGTACACACATCAGACCACTTCAGCCTGGTCAGATGAAAACGGTCCGTCGGACCGGTTTCATCGGACTGGTCTGATCGTGTGTACGCGGCCCTAGAGGTTAGCTTAAAGACAGAAGGTTTTTTACCTTCATATATTGTATGCATTAAGGTAAACAACCTTCTGTGTGTAGATCCCTCCCCAATCCCTCCTAAAGCCTCATACACATGATCGGACCTCTTTCGGACGTTTCCCTGGATTTTGCTCCAAATGGGCGTTGGCCGTGAACTTGTTCTGCATACACACGGCAGGACATTTACAGCCAACCTTCACCAAATCACGTGATTTTTCAGCTCTTTACCGCCACACTTTGGGCAACCTCTGCAATTGTTGTCTGATCTTTAACATTGGTTCTGAGCATGCGTGTTTGTTCTTTGGACTTAAGTCCAATGGCCTTGTGTACACGCGATCGGATTATGCTCCATCGAACATTTGTTGTTGAAACGTTTGAGAGCATTCACAGCGAACATTTGTTCGATGAAAAAGCAAAAACAATTGTCCGATGGAGCATATACACTTGGTCGGATTGTCCGTTCAAACAAGTCCGTCGGGCCGTTGTTGTCAAAATGTCAGACCGTGTTTATGGGCCTTTATACTTACCTGAGTCTCATCTTGATCCAGCAATGTGCATGAGAGTATCAGCCTTCCCATGGCTCTCTTCCCTCATTGGCTCACACAGCAGCGGGAGCCATTGCTACTGTCAATCACAGCCAGTGAGCCAATAAGGAGAAAGCGATGGGCAGGTTTCTGGCAGGTTTCTGATGTCAATGTAAATCGCGGGCCAAAATTGCAAAATGTAGTACAGAAACTAATTTTGAAATCGGTGCAGCCCCGCAGATGCGGCGGCGCACTGATAAGGACGGTGCCATTGCCGGCAATTTGCGGCAAATACCGCCATTTTGACATGCGATTTGACATGCCAAATCGCATGTCAAAACGCACCAGTGTGAACCAGGCCTTATTGTCAACTCTTAATTGAACAAGCTGAAGTTAGAAGTTAATTGGCTACCATACACAGCTGTACCAGATTCTGTTTTAGTAAATCCCCCCTAATGTCCATTGACAGGAGCACTGTTTAGGCATGAGCCTGCTCGAGTGCCCCCATAGCAAGAGGCACTAAAATTACACCAAGTATAGCATTATTATCCAAAAATTATCCATACACTTCCACTACTTAATGGAACTGTAATCTATTTTTAATTAAATCATTTCTTTCTGTGTTATTCTGACTCCTTGTAATGTGTTTCCTGAGCTCCCGCACCCATCAGTTCCATATGTTTGGTGTGAGCAGTGCAGGTTAGTTGTGGTCAAGGGCACTGCTCTATGCACACTACAAATCCCCAAATTCATAGTCCATAGTTTATCTCAGGATTGAGCAAAGTGAGTGGCTACATTTCAACTTTTTATATGAAGGCCAACATTAGTAATTTTGGAATTTTGAACTTTTCTCTCTATAATTTGATGTTGTATAAAAAATATAAGAAATGTAGGTGAAAGTGCTAAATCTCATTCTTCTTTTTAATTGCAGATGTACGCGGCATTTACTGCAGAGACAGGTCACAAGGCAGGCCTGCCCAAGTGAGCAAGACAGAATGTGAAAGCTACATTGAGGTTCAACCAGCATGTGACGTTCATACGGAGACGCCACAAGCATGTGACGTGATGGAGACATCCCCATACATGGCCACTCCACCTGAGTGCGCCCCAGATATGGCCACTCCAACAGAGTGTGCCCCAGACATGGCCACTCCATCAGAGTGCACCCCAGACATGGCCACTCCAAAAGAGTGCACCCCAGACATGGCCATTCCAACAGAGTGCGCCCCAGACATGGCCACTCCAACAGAGTGCGCCCCAGACATGGCCACTCCAACAGAGTGCACCCCAGACATGGCCACTCCAACAGAGTGCGCCCCAGGCAAGGCCACTCCACCAGAGTGCACCCAAGACATGGCCACTCCAACAGAGTGCGCCCCAGACATGGCCACTCCAACAGAGTGCGCCGCAGACATGGCCACTCCACCAGAGTGCATCCCAGGCGAGACCACTCCAACTGAGTGCGCCCCAGACATGGCCATTCCAACAGATTGCCCCCCAAACGAGGCCACTCCAACAGAGTGCGCCCCAGACGAGGCCACTCCAACAGAGTGCGCCCCAAACAAGGCCACTCCAACAGAGTGCGCCCCAGGCGAGGCCACCCCAACAGAGTGCACCCAAGACATGGCCACTCCAACAGAGTGCGCCGCAGACTTGGCCACTCCAACAGAGTGCGCCCCAGGCAAGGCCACTCCACCAGAGTGTACCCAAGACATGGCCATTCCAACAGAGTGGGCCGCAGACATGGCCACTCCAACAGAGTGCGCCCCAGACATGGCCACTCCAACAGAGTGCGCCGCCAACATGGCCACTCCAACAGAGTGCGCCCCAGGCAAGGCCACTCCACCAGAGTGCACCCAAGACATGGCCACTCCAACAGAGTGTGCCCCAGACATTACCACTCCAACAGAGTGCGCCGCAGACATGGCCACTCCAACAGAGTGCGCTGCAGACATGGCCACTCCAACAGAGTGCGCTGCAGACATGGCCACTCCAACAGAGTGCGCCCCAGGCAAGGCCACTCCACCAGAGTGCACCCAAGACATGGCCACTCCAACAGAGTGCGCCCCAGACATGGCCACTCCAACAGAGTGCCCCCCAGACATTGCCACTCCAACAGAGTGCGCCCCAGGCGGGGCCACTCCAACAGAGTGCTTCCCAGGCGAGGCCACTCCAACAGAGTGTGTCCCAGGCGAGGCCACTCCAACAGAGTGCACCCAAGACGTGGCCACTCCAACAGGGTGCGCCCAAGACATGGCCACTCCAACAGAGTGCGCCCCAGACATGGCCACTCCAACAGAGTGCGCCCCAGACATGGCCACTCCAACAGAGTGCACCCCAGGCGGGGCCACTCCAACAGAGTGCGTCCCAGGCGAGGCCACTCCAACAGAGTGCGTCCCAGGCGAGGCCACTCCAACAGAGTGCGTCCCAGGCGAGGCCACTCCAACTGAGTGCGCCCCAGACATGGCCATTCCAACAGATTGCCCCCCAAACGAGGCCACTCCAACAGAGTGCGCCCCAGACGAGGCCAGTCCAACAGAGTGCGCCCCAAACGAGGCCACTCCAACAGAGTGTGCCCCAGGCGAGGCCACTCCAACAGAGTGCGCCCTAGGCGAGGCCACTCCAACAGAGCATCTAAACGCATCAGAAATACACCAAGGTGCATCTAAATGCATAAAAAACACACAAGTGCATCTAAACTCATCAGAAATACATCAGAGAGCATCTAAATGCATAAAAATACACCAGAGAGTATCTCTTGGCAACTCATGAATATGAGGCAGCTTTTGGGGGGGGGGGCTTGGTTTGGTTTCCCCTGGGCCTAGCAGGCTGTTTGACACCAACATCTCAGGCACTTTTTTATAGGCGATTATATTTGAATGATGTATTATAGTCTATCGACATTAAGTAGTTGATTATATTGTGAAGTTTGGAGGCCAGAATGTTTTTCAGGCATTTGTTGGACCGGCTATAAGGGGAGGTTGGAACTCTTCTTGTCTTCAGAGGTGGGAGGAGTCTTTACAGCTTTCTATAGGCTTTCTCTGCTGGGGAAATGAGAACTCTTCCCACCAGTGGGGTCCTTCATGGAGAAGTCCAAGGCCTCATCAAATGATGTGTATGACTCTGTACCCTGTGTGGGGACTGGGTTTACCCCAAAAGGACATCCATGCGGGTGTAGTTGCGTGTACGCACCCTGGGTGCGTTCAGGACTGTGCATTGGCACCCACATCTTATTGGGTACAGCCGCTGCACCCTAGTTGACAGCAATGGGACTGTCTACATGGTATGCTGACAACACCTGTGCATCCCTGTTCCAGTAATCAAGGCCCTCCCATGGGGTACAGATTCATACCCAGTGGCGGCTGGTGCTTCAAATTTTTTTATTTATCTTGGCGGGCTCGACCCCCCTGTGTGGCCAAAATGACACTGCAGTTTTTACTGACTGAGGGCTGTTTAACCTTGCCAAACTTCAGGAAGTACTATTGGACTGCTTAATTGATCACCGTGAGGTGGTGGTTTGCTCAAGACATTTCCAACCCGGCGGTGAATCTAGAGGCAGCCATTCTGGGGTCCTACTCTGAACTCGGCAATCTTGTATATCAAGGGCCAAAATATAGCTCCCAAGTAACCACTCCTATGAAAGCAACACTTCTGGCCTGGAAGCAGGTTACCCAACATCTTAGCAAGGCGGGCTCCATATCTCCACGCACTCCACAATCCCTCTCTACCTCATCTCAGATTCATACCAGATCCCCAAGTCTGGGCTAGATATATGATTACAAAATTGAGTCATATCATGTCAGGAGGACACCTCCTTCCACTACCTTTGTAAATGTATTTTAGATCTATGCAATTCAGACATGCCATACGGGCCCAATTCCCTGATGGGGTTGTTCTTGCTGTACACTCAGCTGCTGACATCAGCTTCACACTGTCCTCCTTATACCTGAGACTTACCTGCAAATATACCTCAAACACACTTCGGTTGTTTGAAGTGTAGCAGCAGGACATTCCTGCTCTGACACTTATGATCTTTGCCAAGGACCGCTTTGTGCAACTAAAATTTCTGCATCGAGTGTACTACACTCCTTTCAGACTCTCCAGAATTTATCCGGGTGTGGAAAACACCTGTCCCATTCCCATGGGAACATTCATTCATATGGTGTGAAAATGCCCCCATATTCAATGCCCCTTCTGGCAGGCAGTGGTCGCTGATGTGAATAGGGTTGCAGGCCTCTCTCTGGACAGGGACACACTTGTTTTTCTACTAGGCATCACTGACAATCTGGTAACCACCAAGCACACTAGATTCTTCACATTCTACGCAGCTTACTATGCTAGGAAGATGATTCTGACCAGAAGGAAGCTCCCAGATGCCCCCCAGCTCTCAGCATGGAGAGCACTTATTAACGCTGTTCTACCCCTATACAAATTATAGGGGACGTAAATGCCCTCAGAAGTTTGACAAAATATGGGCAGCCTAGGTACAAGCTAGGCACCTCACGATATAGACAACTTGGGCAAAATGAGATATGGTTACTAAATAACTGCCTGAGGGACCTGCAGGTATAGCTAGACCCTTGTTTTACCTACTGGATGCTAGGCATACATCCCATGACCTATGGTGGAGGTGGCTTTTTTTCTGTACCCTCCCCCCTCTCTCTCTCTCCCCCCTCGACCCTCCTCTCTTCCCCCTGTCCCCCTCTCCCTTCCCCCCTGTCCCCCTCTCCCTTCCCTCCTGTCCCCCTCTCCCTTCCCTCCTGTCCACCCTCTCCCTTCCCCCCGCTTCTACTCTGTCATACTGAACCCCTGAAGGGGTGCATGGTCGCGGAAGGTTTGTTACACTCTCCGCTAGGCATGTTATTACGAATGTCAACCTTCTCCCAGATGATGAAATATTGCAACTTGACATTGAGTACTAAGAATTATTGATAGCTAATTTATGTTCATGGGCGTTCGCTCCATAGGGCAAGGGAGGGCGTTCGCACCCCCCTAGAATCAGTAGTGACTAAGATGTGACACACATTTAGATAGCTGTGGCCACCGCGGCCTCTCGAACCTGCGCCGCCGCCCGCCGATTGTCACCGTGACACCGTCTGTGACTGTCCGTCTCTCTCATGTCCGCGGCAGCCAGCATGTGTGTTGTTGCATTTGTTTATTTTTTCCTCCGCTCCCCGCCCCTTGTTTTCTGGCCAGCCAATGACAGATCGAACATCGCTCAGTCACTCCCCCTAACCCAGCCTGGTGCTCGTCCTGGCGGCGTGACGTCACTCATGCCGGGAGGAGATCAACATTACACGCACGCCGCACAGTAATACTGATGGGAGGAGGAGCGTAGAGAGAGCTGTACCCAGAGGAGCCCGCACGCTGTTGAGGCAAGTCAAACATTACAGACACAGTCAGTCTGTAAAGGTTATTGTTGCCCCATAAAGCGCTAATTGCTTATTTTCAGAAGGGAAGTAAAAGCAGGCTGGCTTTGCAGACAGTACAGTCATGTACAGTAATGCACACATTGGCACACTTTGTACGTATTAATGTATGCGCTGACATTTTTTTAATGGCTCCCCAGTGCACTAAAGGGACACACCTGCTGCATGGTAACACACTTTGAATTTTACTATATGAACTTGTGATTGTTATTATTTGATTAGTGAGCCATTTTACAAGTGTGCACACACGTTTCTAAAATGGCTCACTAATCGAATAATAACAATCACAAGTTCATATAGTAAAAATCAAAGTGTGTTACCATGCAGCTAGTGTTTCCCTTTAGTGCACTGGGGAGCCATTAAAAAAATGTCAGCGCATACATTAATACGTACAAAGTGTGCCTGCTTTTACTGACTTCCCTTCTGAAAATACTAGTTTCTTGGCTGGAAAGCCACCAGAGAGAGTCAAACAACTAGCGCTTTAAGGGGATTGGCAACAAAAACCTTTAAATTTTTCTTTGTAAATATATCCTTAAAATGCCAGGAGGGTGCACTGGTCAGTGGTCATAGTAACTCATGTAATAATGTCAGTGCAGGACATTAATACGAGTTACTATGACCAGTGCAGGACATTTACCCCCCCGCCGCCATGCTGTATATTAAAAAAATCTTCCGACTGCATGATGCCATACGGAAAGATGCATGCAGTCTGAAGATTATTAACTGTGATGAGAGCTGATGACTGATTTTGGTAATACGCAGCAGGGGGGGTAAATGTCTTGCACTGGTCATAGTAACTCGTGTGTTAGGCCTCGTACACACGATGAGATATGTCCGCTCAAACTTGTCCGACGGACAGTTTAGAGCGGACATGTCTCATCGGATTTCGGTCCGATGGCGTGTACACACCATCGGATCAAAATCCCCGCCGGCAGACAGCGTGGTGACGCGGCGGTGACGTTGACGCCGCCACGTCACGCACCAGGAAGTAAACACTTCCACGCGCATGCGTCGGATCCATTCACAGGATACGACGCATGTGCGGGAGGATATGTCCGCTGGTTTCCCGTACTAACCAGCGGACATATCCGACGGACAGGTTTGTAGCGGACAAATTTCAAAGCATGCTTTGAAATTTGTCCGATGGACAAACCTGTCCACTAGCCCGTACACACGATCAGATTTGTCTGCTGAAACGGTCCATCGGACCGTTTTCAGCGGACAAATTTGATCGTGTGTACGCGGCCTTAATGTCCTGCACTGGTCACGGGTCAAAAAAAGGGACCGAACATTGATGACTTTAAAATGATGCCCCCCCCTGAAAAAAATTCAGCGGACGCCCATGTTTATGTTGATTGGTTCTGGTGGTGGAAAAAGGATCTATAACAGCACTGTTGATTTACTCCTTTATGTCAAACTAATGTATCATTTACATGTGTAATGTTTTACTATTTCAATAAATATTCTTTCTGTTAACTTATTTTTTCTTGTAACTTAATTGTTTTAAGTTGGTAAAACTTATTTTCCAAATGTATTTGATATATGTTTGAATGTTTTTATTTAATAATAATACTTTTTCAAGTAAATGTAAGTCAATTCTACCATTCTCTTACTCATTTTTTGTCTTTGTCCTACGTTAGGGCATTATTTTACAATGTTACTACGCTATGTTACCTGAAATTCTCTGACTTGACACCTACTTTTATTGATTATTGTATTTATGTATACTGTCCCACATTCTGTTGCCTACTTGTTCTAAGTTGAACATGAACTTCTGTCTCTCTAAACTAAGTCTCACCTATGGCGACAACAACTCTTTGTTTGTGAATAATACATCACCTAATGTCCCCATACCTAACTAAGGCCTTACCTTTGTTTAACATTAGACGAGCCCCCCTTTATTCGGAGTGCTGATTCTCATTCCATATTCTCAAAGTTGTTACCAAATTTGTATTACCATTTCCATGCGGAGTTAGTGCGCAATATCTTAGAACTATTTCTGTTACACCTTGATACATCCGTAAAAACGTAATGCTTTATATTCAAGAATTCAGTACTGATTTTTTTTATGTACATTGACATGTCAGTTGTTATACTTCATTGAAGATATTTGAACAAGAAATGTAACTAAATTAGAATATGGGAACGCACATACTGGGCCAGATTCGGTAAGAAGTTACGCGGCTTATCTCTAGATAAGCCACATAACTTCTAACCTGCGCCAGCGTATCTTTTTTCTGTATTCAGAAAACAAGATACGCCGGGTTTGAGATAAGATACGAGCGGCGTAATTGTATTACGCCGTTGTATCTTAACTGCATTTTTAAGATGGCCGCTAGGGGAGTTCCCACTGATTTATGCCTAGAATATGTAAATCAGCGAGATACGCCTATTCACAAACGTACACCCCGGCCGACGCAGTGAATTTACGCCGTTTACGTAAGGCGTTTTCTGGCGTAAAGATAAACCACCAAAAAGATGGCGCATCCTATGTTAAGTATGGACGTCGGGACCGCGTCAAATCTTACATTTTTTTACTTTGTTTGCATAACTTGTCCGTGAATGGGGATTTACGTAAATTACGTTCACGTCTAAAACAATGCGTCGTAGCGTCATAATTTGGAGCATGCACACTGGGATACGTCCACGGTCAGCGCATGCGCAGTTAAAAAAAATGTAAAAAACTTAGTGGCCACAGCAGATTACAATAAAACACGCCCACCTAATTCACATTTAAATTACCCGGGCTTACGCCGGCCCATTTACGATACGCCACTACGCTACCTTAGCATGGTGAATACAGCATTTGCCTCGCTAATTTATGGCGGCGTGGCATAAACAAGATACGCTAAGCCCGCCAAACTTTAAACCTCTGTACCTGAATCTGGCCCACTGTATTTATTGGCGTATAACACTCACTTTTTTACCCTGAAAATAGAGGGCAAACTATACCTGCGTGTTATACGCAGGGGGCTGTGGAACGTTTTTTTCCTGAAACTTCCCTCTTAATGTTAGGGTGCGTGTTATTTGCCTGTGCGTGTTATACGCCGATAAACGGTACCTTAAAAGCTTTCTCTGTAGAATACTCAATATTATACATTCTTTTTCTAAATTTAAAAAGGTGTTTTTTAAGAACGAATGAAAATTAAGTAAGGTACTTTAACTATCAAAGTAAATTAATCAACATTTATTTATTTGTTGAAATTTATAACATTTTTATAATAAAACTACAAGCCAACAGAATCATTTTTTATCAGTGTATGTAAAGCTTTGCATACATTGACAGCACTATATAAGTACCTGTAATTAATTAAATACATTTTGTATGTAGGACTTTATATATGCAATCAGGAGCCAGAAACCAAATAAGATAAAAAAAATGACCTGTTTTTACTATAACAGAGAGGTATATTTTTATTACAAAGAAATATACATGTACATCTGATTTTTTTTTTAATATCATCAAATAGTTCATGTATTTTAGTAATTCAATTCAAAAACTTAAACGCACATATTATATAGATTCATTACACACAGAGTGATATATTTCAAGCATTTCTTTATTTTATTTGAATGGAAATGGCTTGCAGCTAGTGAAAGCCCAAAATCTCAGAAAATTAGAAAATTGTGAAAAACTTCAAAATTGTACACTCATGGTGTCAATCAGCTAATCAATCTAACACATCTGTAAGGGCCCTTTCTCACGTCCGCTCCGCCTGTCCGTTCATTACAAGTCCGTTTACGGACTTGTAATGAACCCCTATGGGAGCGGATCCGTTAGCGGATGATGCATCCGCTAACGTCCGCTAGATCCGCATCCGTTTTTGCGGACGGAAGAATGCCCTATTTTTCTTCCGTCCAGCCAAACGGATCGGATGCAAACGGACAGACGGTCCGTTTCCATCCGACTCCCCATAGGGGAGAGCGGAGGAGAGACAGGGCGGTCCCTGCACAGTGTGCAGGGACCGCCCCGTCCGCCGACAGCTGAGCGGAGACCCCCCGCTGAGCTGACGGACATACGGAGCAGACCGAAAACCGGTCCGCTCCGTGTGAAAGGACCCTAAAGGTTTCCTGAGCTTTTAAATGGTCTCTCAGTCTTGTTACACAATCATTGGAAAGACTGCTCACTTGACAGTTGTCCAGAACACAGTCAATGACACACTCCACAAGGAGGGTAAGTCACAAAAGGTCATTGAAGAAGCTGGCTGTTTACAAAGTGCTGTATCCAAGCATATTAATGGAACGTTAGATGAGACCATGAATAACAAATGTAGCCACCCCCTACAAGGAAGTCAGATCAAAGCAGCAAAAAAAAAAAATGTTTAAAAAATATTGTTTATAAAAAAAAACACTCTGCTGGCTTCAGCTTTGGGACTCAAAAAAACACTAATGTCTCGTACACACGACCGGGATTCCCGAAAAGATCCGAAAAGATCCGTTCTCGGGGGGACCGAGAACCTGCTTGGTAACACACGAGAGGTTTTCCCGTCGGGAAAACTCAGATGAGAGCTTTGGTCGGGAATCCCGACCGTGTGTATGCTCCGTCGCAGTTTTTCCCATAGGAAAACTGCCAAAAACTTCTGGCAAAAAGTCAGCCGGGAATTCCGGCAGGAGAAGAGTGCAGGTTCTCTTTTTTTGTCCCACGGTTTTTGGGTAGTTTTCCCATCTGAAAAACTGCAAGGAGCATACACACAGCCGGGATTCCTGGCCAACCCGGCCGTGTGTACGAGGCATGAGTCAAGTCACGTACCTTGCACCAAGGAAGATCAGAAAATACATCAGGTAGCTGTAATTTTATTTTAAATGATTATTTTTTTGTCTTTTTATATTGGGTAAATATAAAATATTGGGTCTTTTTTCCAGCCAGTAGATGGAGTGCTAGAGTTTTTTTTATCATATTCAGCTATTTTGGCTTATAGCTGTGTTTAAAATGTATGCAAGGCAGCATTAATAAATTCAATCATTATGTAGTAAATCTCTGCAGTGCATGCATAGGTCATCGTGTTTATCCCTTAAAAGGCCCTGCAAATACAGAAAAATAACTTTTAATCTTGTCAGAAATGCTTTTAGTCTTGTTGTTGGCCAAAGAAATACACAGCCTTTACTGGTCTAAAATTGTTAGCAGACAAATCTATTAAAACAATGGTGACAAGCCATATGCACTGGAACACAACATAAATTAAAAGAAAACTATTGCGCAGGTAGAAATAAATGCCCTAATTAAAAGTAAATAAGCTGCTGGCAACAACACAATAGGACCATTTGTGAAATAACCAAATAAATAACAAAAGTTGCCACACTAAGCAACCAAAATGATATTACGAATTATAAAAAAGTGTCCATATAAAAGAACAGTTCATGTTGTTCTCCAAAAGAAAGAAACGGTGATTGAAAACCAAGTCTTTTGATATGTGTCCAGTTTAGTAAGGAATTTATGAGAACCGATCACCCAGATGCACCTCCACCATAGAGCACATAAAATGACTCCTTACCAGAAATCTAGGGCCAGATTCTCTAAGAAAAGAAAATGGCGCAGCGTAAGCCTGCGTAATTCAAATGGGGCGGCTTGTATTTAAATTAAGCGCGCCCCCGCGTCGAACGAACTGCGCATTCGCCGGCCGGGGAAAAAGCCCAGTGCACATGCTCCAGCTCACGTCGGAAAGCTCACGTCGGAAAGCATCGTTGAAACCGACGTCAAAACGACGTGATCGTCACTTACGCAATGCCCTATTCGCGAACGAGTTAGTAAAACGACGTAAGCGACGGAAAAAGCCGACGCTGACCCGACGCCATACTTAACATGGCATCCGACGACACCCGACGGCATCCGACGGAACTTCGTAAGGTTACTCCTCATAGAAGCAGGGGTAACCTTACGCGGACGAAAACGACGTACGCGACGACGGGGCGGCGTAAAAGCGATCGGGAATCGGTGTACTAGCCTCATTTGCATAGGCAAATGAGAAAACAACGTAAAGGCCACCTAGTGGCCGGAGTTGTCATTACATCTACGATCCGCAAGTGTAATTGTATTACACTTGTCGGATCTTTACCCGTATCTATGCCAAAGTGATTCTAGGAATCACTCGCATAGATACCCGGGGAAAAAAACAGCGATAGCGCCTCTGAGAATCTGGCCCTGTGTGTGTATATCGTGTGTCTGTGTATACTGTGTGGCCCCATAATCTATTGCCTGGGGCCCCATAATCTCCTATTGACAGGGGGCCCCATAATCTCCTTTTGACAGGGGGCCCCATAATCTCCTTTTGACAGGGGGCCCCATAATCTCCTTTTGACAGGGGGCCCCATAATCTCCTATTGACAGGGGGGCCCCATAATATCCTATTGCCCGGGGGCCCCATGAGTTGTCAGTACGCCCCTGCCTGGGTGATCAGTTCTCACAAATTACTTGTTTACTCAAATTGGACACCTATCAAGAAACTTGGGGCCAGATTCAGGTACATTGGCGCATATTTTGACCGGCGTATCGCACATCCTTTACGTTAGACCGGCGCAATGTAGAGGCGCAATCACCGTATCCTCGTAGTATTTGCGCAGAAATTAGCGCCGGTGTAACGTAAATTCCGAGGCGTAAGGCGGAATAATTCAAATTGGGAAGGACGTGGGCGTGTTTCATTGAAATGAGCCGTGACCCCATGCAAATGAAGGGCCGGCCGGATCGCGCATGCGCACATGAAGCAGACCATGGTCAGCACCTCTGTGCGCATGCTCAAAACTCAGGAACTCCCTGGCCAATCAGTGAAATTGGAAGTGGGCCCAGGCAACTTAGTGAACTACGCAGACAGCATAAATAGACAGACACAAACGCCCTTCCTTTGCAAAAGTACATCCCTTTGTATCCCTTCCTATACAGCAAGGTGCTTTTGTTCTGTTGTGTGTTCGCGTTTGTTGCATTTGTTGTGTTGTGACTTGTGATATTTGTTGACTGTTTGATCTAGTGTTTTGTAG
Source organism: Rana kukunoris (assembly GCA_029574335.1). Lineage (NCBI taxonomy): Eukaryota > Metazoa > Chordata > Amphibia > Anura > Ranidae > Rana > Rana kukunoris. The sequence goes on along the minus strand of CM056050.1, from coordinate 36,522,209 downwards.
AATATATTTGATAGTGTTTTTTGGTGACTGGTTGTGAGACTTTTTGGTTGAAAGATTTTGTTTGTTTGTTTTGTTGCTTGATTTTTCCTGCTTGTTTTTGTGTGTGATTTTTGGTTATTGTTTGAGAGAGAGTTGTTATATGAGTATGACTGAGAGGAAGCGCAAGAGCAATTTTTCTTTGGGGGAGAAACAAATTATTGCACGGGCCCTTACCTAATATGGCCGTTTCCTTCACGGCCCGGAGAGTGCCAACACCACCCTGGCCAGAAAGAAGGAGATTTTGCAGAACATTACCGACCAGGTAAATGCATTGGGGGGGGGGGGAGACCCGGACACGAGAGGGGATCATAAAGAAGATCAATGATCTCCAGCGTCTGGTCCGAAAGAAGCTGGCCAAAATGGCAGCCCATGCCAGGGGCACTGGAGGGGGCCCACCATGCCCTGTTAGTCTGACAGCGGAGGAGCGTGCGGTGGCCCACACCTTTAATAGACAACAAGTGGAGGGCCTGCTTGGCTATGACTCCAGTCAGGAGGCCGTGATGCCAGGTAAGGTTTTTTTTTTCCTATCTGGTGTGTAGCATGTGTGGGGGGGTGGGGAAAGGAATATGTGGCAAGTGTGTGGATCCTCCAACCTGTGAATGTTTTGTGTCATCCACAGATGTGCAGGAGGGTGCTGGGTCATCTGGCCTGGGACACCAGCCTGATGAGGACCCCCAGACAAGGCCGGAGTCCTCGGAGGAGTTGGAGGAGGAGGAGTTTGAGGAGGATGTCATGTCAGCCAGTGGATTGTTGTTTTTGGAGGAGTCTTCCCCTCTGGCTGGCAGCAGCCAGCCCTCCATAAGGGGTAGCCCCTCCCACTCCTCCCCCAACAGGGCTCCCCTCCCAAGGGCCTCCCCTTCTCCCTGGCCACAAGCATCAGCTGGAGGCAGGAAGTCGTCCCAGAAGACCAGGGGGGTGGCGGAGGTTCTGCCCGCCAATCTCAGAAGGGACCAGGCCCTTCAGACCCACCATCTGGGACAGGTCAGCCGGACTTTGGTGCGGATGGAGGAGAGCCTGTCCTCCATAAAGGATACGCTTGGGGACCTGGACTGCCACTCCCTGGCTGTTACAAACTGCCTAAACGAACTGCAGACTACTACAGCAGACGTTGAGCAGGATGTGAGGGCCCTCACCCAGGCTATCCAGGCCAATACGGCAACACTAAGTGCTGGCCTGACCAGAATTGCCGTGGCCTTGGAGGGCAGGCCGCCAGGTGGGCAGAGACCAGGGGCTGCTCCTCCTTCCCCGGATTACCCCCCCCCCATGAGTCTCCCCTGAGGAGCCGGGGCCGTGGCCGTGGGCGCCCCAGGCGTGGGTCACGCCAGCGGTATTAATTTTGTTTCCCCCTTTTTTTTCTTTTTCTGGACTTTTTTTTTTTGTTTGTTTTTTTTTTTGCTGGAATTTTTTTTTTTTGCTGGACATTTTTTTTTTGTGTTGTGAATGATGTTTGAATGTGGGGGTGACATTCCTGCCGGAAAAGGGGTGTCACCCTCATTTGTGGTGGAGAAGGGTTCCCCAGGACCAGGGAGAAGTGATCCCCAGGTCCGTGTGAATGGTGTATGAATGTACAGTGACATAATTGGAGCCGTAGTGTGGCGTTGCTGCTCACAAGTCCTGCATGGTGGGCTTGTGCTAATCCAATTTGATGAGGATGTGGGGTGTGTGTGCTAGGGACCACAGTGGTGTGCATGCATGCATTCTCATTGTGCCATGATTAATGTGAGCTGTCTCCTGGCTGCTCTTCCCTCAGAAGACGGGGTAGCATCGGTTAGGGGGGGATTGTCTGGTTCAGGGGTCAGGTCATCACGTATGTCAATCTGCAGGCCCTTTCTCACTGCGAAGTTGTGCAGAATGCAACATGCACCGATGATCTGGCACACAAAGTTTGGGGAATACAACAGGGTCCCTCCAGACTTATCCAGTCATCGGAAATGTGACTTCAGGAGGCCAAAGGTGCGCTCTACCACTGCACGTGTTTGGGCGTGGGCTTCATTGTATCTTTCCTCTCCTGGGGTTTGGGGGTTCCGGATAGGAGTCATGAGATGGGGTCCCAGTGCATATGCAGAGTTACCTGTAAGGGAAAAGACAGGAGGATGTTAGTCATGCATGTGCCCCTTATGATGTGTGCATCATGGGGGGGACAGTCATGCCTGCCACCCATGTCACTCACCAACCAGCCAGGTGTCCCCATACACGTTCTGTTCGAATTCCATTGGGATGGGGCTCTGATTGTATATGTAGCTGTCATGGCTGGATCTGGGGTGTTTGGCACGGACGTGCCATATGAGGCCTTGGGCATCGACTATCACCTCTACGTTGATGGAATGCCAATGCTTCCGATTGCGGTATATGTGCTCTGTCTCCTGGGGGGGCTGGAGTGCCACATGTGTGCAATCAATGGCCCTCACGGTGCGTGGGAATCTGCCAATTCTGTAGAAATCTGTCATTGCCCTCAGCCGCAGGTCCACAGTGGTTGGTTTGATGATTTGGTTGGCCATGCGTCTGAGGATTGCAGGGACAACCTGGTGCACACATCTGCTCATGGAGGATTGTGACATTCCAGCCACCACTCCACTTGTTCTTTGAAAAGAGCCACTGGCAAGGAAATGGAGTGTTGCCAGGACCTTGACCAGTGGCTGCACTGCATGTGAGCGGTGTGTTGGGCTGGTGATGTCATCCTGCAAGGTTGTGGTTAATTCCAGGATGTCATGAGGGGTGAATCTGAAGATGCGATACACCTCAGAATCACTCATGCCAAAGAGGTCTATGCGTGTGCCCTCCTCCGTGCCCTCCTCCTTCTTTGCTCATCTAAAGTCATTAGTATAGCTATGAGCAAGGATGCCCCTGGCATGTTGGCATACAGATTGTTGTCCAGCAAGTGTGACTGCTCAGCTCCTCACTAACAGTGTTGCTTTAGATGACATGTAGACGGATTGTCTAATTTTATTCCACCTTTTATATTGTCTATTATTAGACAGGACGTGCAGCTGTTGCGCACAGCGCGTAGCCTGCGCTGCACCAACGTTCTTTTGTGGATCCCCGTAACTCCCTCATTTGCATATTTGAATAGCAAATCAATGGTGTGTCTAGCGCAGTTTTGCGCGGACGGATACGCCGGTCTATCGAAATTACGCTGGTCCAAAAAAAGTAGATTTCATGCGTATCTCGTTTTGGGGATGCGGCGCATCGATACGAATGCGCAAATTTAGACTTACGCCGCGCATCTCCTGTAACGGCGGCATAATGGCTCTGTGAATCTGGCCCTTGGTTTTCAATCATGGTTTCTTTCTTTTGGAGAACAACATAAACTGTTTTCTTATATGGGCACTTTTTTTTTATATAACTTCTATCCCTTTGATTGCTTAGCACAGCAACTTTTGTTATTTATATGCACTGGAATGGCTCACTCGAACCCAAAACGGAAAATGTAATATATCGCAGATTTCTAGTGCTTGATGTGGTGGCTACATTAATTTCTTTCAAACTTCTTTTGCATCTTTACCTGGTAATCTTGCAAATAACACACTACCTGTCCCTGGATGGCTACATCACACCTCCACTGTATCTATGAAGGGAGACATGGTTGCCAGTCACCCCTAAGCTCTTCTGATATGGACTACAAACATGTTCATCTCCATTACATGGGTTATGATTAGGGCTGTCCCGATACCGATACTAGTATCAGTATCCGCACCGATACCAAGCATTTGCCTGAGAACTTGTACTCTGGCAAATGCTCCCGATGCTTCACCCGATACTTGTCCCGTGTCCTCCTCCAGCCCCCCTCCATTTTGCTGCAGTCTCTCTCCCTCTGTGCCCCCGCCGTGTTTTCCTTCTCCTCCGTGTCTCCCCGCTGTTTCCATCTCCCTCCGTGTCCCCCGCCAGTGTTTTCCTTCTCCTCCATGTCCCCCCCTGGTTCCTTCTCTCCTCTGTGTCCCCCGTTGTTTCCTTCTCTCCTCCATGTCCCCCGCCGGTGTTTTCCTTCTCCTCCATGTCCCCCTGCTGTTTCCTTCTCTCCTCTGTGTCCCCTGCTGTTTCCTTCTCTCCTCTGTTTCCTCTGCTGTTTCCTTCTCTCCCCCGTGTCCCCCCGCTGTTTCCTTCTCTCCTCCGTGTACCCCCGTTGTTTCCTTCTCTCCTACGTGTTCCCCCACTGTTTCCTTCTCGCCTCCATGTCCCCCGCCGGTGTTTTCCTTCTCCTCCGTGTCCCCTCGCTTTTTCCTTCTCCCTCCGTGTCCCCCGCCGGTGTTTTCCTTCTCCTCCGTGTCCCCTCGCTTTTTCCTTCTCCCTCCGTGTCCCCCGCCGGTGTTTTCCTTCTCCTCTGTGTACCCCTCGATCTGTCAGGATGGAGAGCGGCGATAGGAGCCGGTAAATCCGGCTCCTTACTGTTCCGAATGGACAGAGTCAGTGATGACTCTGTCCATTCACATAACTGAAACATCGTGAACTATGATTACAATGTTTCAGTTTATGAATGAAGAGAAGCGGCTGTCTTCTCTCCATTCATTTTCAGCGCAGCTGAGGCTGCTGACAATAGGGACAGGGGAATTTGTGTCCCTAGTCCCTTTCTCTGTCTCAAAGGGAAGATGTCAGAGGTCTGTTAAGACCCCCGATATCTCACCAAAGCCCCCCCAACAGGGCTGATTTAAAAAAAAAAAAAATTGCAATAAAAAATTTAAAAAATAAAATGTAAATAGTAATAAAAAAAAAAACACACTGACAATCCACTACCCCCCCCCCCCCCTAAAAAAAAAAAAAAAAAAATAGTTATCAGAAGATAGTTAGGAAGGAAGATAATATTTTGGTGCTGTTCATATGAAGTGACAATGAGGCATCATTTCTGGCACTACAGGCATTTTCTGTTCTTGCGGAAAATGTTCTTCAAAAAAATAAAAGGTAACGAATGTAGCCACCACATCTAAGGACTGTGAGCTGCAATATATTACATTTTGTTCTTGAGTTAGTTATCCTATACGGTTACCAACACAACGTTTGTTATAACATGGCAGCAAACAAGTGGTAAACTTTTTTCTTTAAGCACTTAATTGGAATGAACTTCTGTCCTTGGAATATCTCCTGTGTTCTTGTGCAATGTGTGTTAATAAAAAAAATGGGGAATGATCATGCATAATAAACAAGGCAAGTGACCCGAAGCCACCTCTTAGCCTGTGCCAAATACCTGCCGTGCATTTCAGGAACTAGTTTTACCCTGGCAGAGATCAAGCTCAGGATCGCTCACCTAAATAAGAGTATAAATAAGTACATAGGGCTTAGTGTGACAGGTGTAGAGATGCATTCAGAGATCTGTAGCCACATACAAAAGATTTATGCTAAAAGAAGCTATTTTAAATCAAAGTGGTTCTAAAAGCTCAAGTTTTTTTCTTTTTTACCTTAACACCTTCCCACCCAGCCTATAGCAGATTGACAGCTGGGCGGAGGATTCGTTGTTCTTACTTGACATCATATGACATCCTTCAGAACACGCCACTCGTACACAGTGCATCACCGATCAGGGTACAAAGCCGATGACATAGGCTCTTTACCATGTGATCAGCTGTGTCCAATCACAGCTGATCACATGTAAACAAATGCCGGTTATCGGCATTTCCTTTCCTCAGTGTCTTTCCTCAACCGTCTTCCCAGTTACAGGGGACATTTACACTGATCATCAGGGCATTGTTGATCAGTGCAGCCCCACCGCCTATCAGTGCAGCATATCGATGTCCATCAGTGCAACACATCAGTCTCCATCAGTGAAGCCTATCAGTGCCCCATCGGTGCCCATCAGTGCAGCATATCAGTGCCCATCAGTGCAGCCTGTCAGTGCCCACCAGTGCCACCTCATCATGCCCCATTAGTGCCCAACAGTGCAGCTTCATCAATGACAAGCAGTGCAGCCTTATCAGTGCCACCTCACCAGTGCCACCCCATCAGTGCAGCCCCATCAGTGCTCATTATTGCAGTCTATAAGTGCAGCCTATCAGTGCCCATTAGTGAAGAAGGAACATAACTTAATTGCAAAATTGTATAACAGAAACAAAGAAAAAATATGTATTCAACATTTTTTAATGGCATGGCATTGTCCTATTGAAACACATAATGCCAAGGGGCACCTTTCTATCCTTTACTGTGCTTCGGGGTGCTTACTACCTGTCCAACACTTTGCCATGTGGCCTCAACACAGTTTCCGCGTCCGATTACTCAATTATCCGACCAGCTGGAGACACTGTTATCATGACAGGACTTGCCTGAGCCCCTGTCGGCGATGTACTCCCAATAGATACCTCGGACCTTGCCTTACATGACTGCATTATATCATAAGTGGCATGCTGACATTCTGATGATTGGGAGGATTGTCTGCTTGTGATGATCACTTAGTGCCCCTGTTCCTCATTCCAGTACCCGGGTGTTGGCTGTTGCTTTTCCTTCCTGTCTGTGTTCACCTGTTGACCGATTGATCTGGTCAGTCACCTGATATAAGCTAACCAAACACTCTATCCCTTGATTGTGATAGAGACAGACTTACCTGCATTGTCCCAGACCAAGCCTCCTGTTAGTCTGCCTTGCTTGCTGTTGAATTCCCTGTGTATGACCCCTGAACTCAGCCTGCCTTTACCTGAACTGTCTTTGAAACACGCTATCTGTTAAACTGCAAGTACCTGTTTGCTTTGATCAGTCTGCATCTGCCCTGGCATGGTAGTCAGACTCTATAGCATTGTGTTTAAGTCCTGGGGCAACCAAGTTCCGGTAGGCCTGCTTGCCTTAAGGGAAAGGGGGCTGCAATAGGTGAAGCGCACAGTAGCCAGCTATAGTGTCTGACCACCTGCATTGGGGTAGACGTGACATTTGTGACATTACTTACATTTTTGAAGAATATAATTTCCTCCAGGGATCAATTTCTCCAACTGAAATGTATCCACAAAATCTATTACACCCCTTGATGTTTATCTCTTATTTATCCTGGCACTCCTGATATGTGGGCTTGATACTGGCTCCTTCGTTCATGTTTTTTACAACACTTTTACAGGGAGTGATAATCACTGTGATGTAACCTTTCCCTCCCGCTGGACCCTACCCTGTGGTTGCTGGGCCTTGCTGGGTTGGTGTGCTGCCAAGTCATTTTGTGTTCTATTCCGCCTTTAATACTAGAAGGGAAATAATATTCTAGCTCTATACAAATTTACCTTTCCTAGTAGGAATTGCCCTCATAAGTTTTGACAAAATATGGAATTTTTGGCTTGATGCACGAGGTATACTGTATAATTTGTATTCCAACGGCACACTAGGAGAACCTAGATGGTAGGTTTTCGACATTTATTGTCACTTCCTGCTCCTTCCCTCCCCTCTTGTCACTATTGCCCCCCCTTTTCTCCATACCCCTTTTTACTCCTTTTTCTCCCTTGGCAGGCGCTTGAGAGTTTGCAATGTTCCATTGAGTGTTTGCCACTGCACCATACAGTATGTGCAGCGCCAGCATGCCACTGTGTTGTTGTGTACCTTATACTATTGTTTTTTTTTTTTTTTTGTGATGATTGGACACAGACTATTGCTGTCAGTGATTGTTTTCCTGTTTGTACATGTGTACTTGTTTGTACATTTTCCATACCTAAAACAAACTATTACTGGTAAAAAAAAAATTGTAGTAACCCGTTTAACCGCTTGCCGACTGCCTCACGTAGGAGTATGGCAGCAGCGTGGCTGTATCTAATACGTGATCCAGCACTTTCAGGTAGGGGGCGTGCACACACGTGTGAGCTGCGCCGGCTGTACTGTGACTAGTCCCAGCACAGGCAAGTTGTGAGATAAACTCAGTGGGTTTCAGCCAATGATTGACCGCCACCACCTGCTGATCGGCAAAGAGGAAGACAGGACAGAGCTCTGTGAATGTAAACAATACAAGTTTGTTCTGTCAGCCGGATGTGACATTTTTGTTTCCCTGCAAAGTAGGCAGGGCCGTCTTAATAGCAAAGTAATGCTCTGGAGCCCCTACAACAGGGGTGTCAAACTGGCGGCCCTCCAGCTGTTGCAAAACTACAAGTCCCATGAGGCATTGCAAGGCTAACAGTTACAAGCATGACTCCCACAGGCAGAGGCATGATGGGACTTGTAGTTTCGGAACAGCTGGAGGGCCGCCAGTTTGACACCCCTGCCCTACAATGATGACAGTGCAGGTAAACAGACATAAGTAGGTAGGAGGCAGACTACCTCACCTGTGTATCTATCACTCTCAGTGCCATCATGGGGCCCCCAATTTCAGGGCAGCGTGGGCTCAAGGACCAGCTGCTTTGGGGAAAGTGCAGGGGCCCCCCATGCAGCTGGGGCCCCTGGGCAGTGGCCAGGTGTGCCCTCTCATTAAGACAGCCCTGAAAGTAGGGAATAAAAACTGTCACATCCCATAGTAAAATAACACACAGTTAGGCACACATTTAACCCCTAGAATACAATAGATGTTAACCCCTTCCCAGCCAGTGTTATTAGTACAATGACAGTGTATATTGTTAGCACTGATGACTGAATTTGTGTCACTGGTTCCCACAAGGTGTGAAAATTGTCAGTTAGTGTAATATTGTCAGTTAGTGTAAGGCCGCGTACACACGATCAGACTGGTCCGATGAAACTAGTCTTAAGACCAGTTTCATCGGACCAATTCGATGATGTGTACGGCCCATCGGACCGTTGTCCGTCAGACCAAAGTTTTAAAACCTGCTTTAAAATCTGTCCGACGGACAACTGTCCTTCGGACAAAAACGATGGTTAGTACACAAAGGCATCGGACCAAAAACCCGCGCATGCTCAGAATCAAGTCAACGCATGCTTGGAAGCATTGAACTTAGTTTTTTCAGAACGTCGTTGTGTTCTACGTCACCGCGTTCTGGTCTGATCGGATTTTTGGCCCGATGGTGTGTACGCACATCAGACCATCAGACCACTTCAGCGTGGTCCAATGAAAACGGTCCGTCGGACCAGTTTCATCGGACCGGTCTGATCGTGTGTACGTGGCCTAAGATTTGCCGCCATACTATCACAGTCCTTTTATAAGTCACTGCCATTGCTAGTAGAAAAAAAAAATTCCAGTATATATCCCAAAGTTTGTAGATGCTATGACTTTGGCACAAACCAATCAATATACAGTTTTTACATTTTTATTGGATATGTTTTGTAGCAAAAAGTAAAACATATTGGGCTAGATTCAGGATGGAGAGCGTAAGTTTGTGCGGGCGTAGCGCATCTGATTTACGTTACGCCTCCGCAACTTTTACGGGCAAGTGCTGTATTCACAAAGCACTTGCTCTGTAAGTTGCGGCGGCGCAGCGTAAATAGGCCGGCGTATCCCCGCGTAATTCAAATTGGCAATGTAGGGGGCGTGTTTTATGTAAACTAAGTGTGATCCGACGTAATCGATGCACTGAACGAACTGCGCCAGCTGTGAACGTAGCCCAGTGCGCATGCTCCCACTCACGTCGCAAATAGTCAATGAAAACGACTTGAAAGTAACTTACGCCCAGCCCCATTCTGAATCGACTTACGCAAACGACGATGTCCCGACGTCCATACTTAACATTGGCTGCGCCCCATATAGCAGGGGTAACTGCTATACAGTTTAGGAGATATTCCCCTCGCAATGCGCCGCTGATTGCAGCGGCGGATGCGCAGGGGGGAATCTATGGCGAAAGGACCGGCATCCGCCGGACCTTGCCGATTTGAAATCTCCCACGCGGGAGTGACGTCATCGCCGCTCCAGCCAATCACAGCGCTGGAGCGGCGATAACCGGAAGACACGCCGGTTCAAGATGACATCTCGCTCAGCGTGGACCAGGTAAGTTCTCTTCTCCTTGTTCAGATGTAAGTATTTCATAATGAGCTATTATGTGGTGCATACTAGCTCATTATGGCTTTTGCCTTGCAGGTTTATAAAAAAAAAAAATTATATGCAGTTTACAAGCGCTTTAAAACATTTTGCAAATTGTCACAAGCAGTAGTATACATGATCATTGTGATTGTGGTTCGTTCTATGTCGTTCTATGTTGGTAAAAACCAAACAAGAACTATGGCAACACTTATATTAACATGCGACCCGGATTTACCACGGGGAGGCATGTTACGAAGGTTCATGGGGGCAAATTTCCAAAAATCAAAGTTACAGCATTGGATAGAGTCCATATACCCCAAAGAAAGGGGGATTGAAATGAGATACTCTTAGGCCGCGTACACACGATCAGCCTATCCGAAGGACCATTTTCGTCAGTTAACCGATGAAGCTGACTGATGGTCTGATGTACCTTCACACCATCGGTTAAAAAACCGATCGTGTCAGAACGCGGTGATGTAAAACACAACGACGTGCTGAAAAAAACGAAGTACAATGCTTTCAAGCATGTGTCGACTTGATTCTGAGCATGCGCGGATTTTTAATCAATGCTTTTGCATACTAACGATCGTTTTTGACCTATCGGTTAGGTGTCCATTGGTAAAATTTTAAAGCAAGTTCTCTTTTTTTTGACCAAAGGATAACTGACCGATGGGGCCCACACATTTGTTTAGACCGATAAAAACGGACCTCCAGTCTGTTTTCATCGCTTTTAACCGATTGTGTGTACGCGGCCTTACAAACAGAGCAGAGATGGATATACAAATTAAGAGCCACTTACCTCCGGGGCTAAGCGACGCTATCACCTTCAAGCTCTTTCTGAAGGGATTTGCATCAGCAAAAACAGATTAACTATCCATTAAGAAATTTCACTCTAATGCTGCGTACACACGACCGTTTTTCATGTCATGGAAAAAAACAAAATTTTTCTCAACGTGATTCCTCTCAAGCCGGCCTTGCATACACACGATTGTAATACAAAATGCTCGAGCAAAGCGCAGTGACGTACAAAACGTACGATGGCACTATAAAGGGGAAGTTCCATTCGAATGGCACCACCCTTTGGGCTGATTATGGTAATTTCCCGTCTCATAACTTGCTTCCGAGCATGCGTGTTGTTAAAGCGTATACACGATCGTTTTTCACGACGAGAAAAACGACGATGTGAAAAACGCCGAAAAAAAATAGAGCAGGTTCTAAATTTTTAATGCCCATGTTTCTCATTGAGAAAAATGCTCTGGAACCCACACACGACCGTTTTAACGACCAATTTAAAAAATTGCATTTTTCTCGTCATGAAAAACGGTCGTGTGTACGCAGCATCACAGATTTGTTTCTTCCTTTTTTTTTTTGGTTGTGGTTATTGTTATTTTTAATACTTTCTGTCCCAGCTTTATGAATTTGCAATTGTGAATTTTTTTAAATAATATTAAATACATTTTGGAAGATTTGATTTTGTTAGCATTAATGTGACTTCAGGTTAATGGCTCACCTGGTGTGGCTGCTCCCGGTGGCCCATGTGGTATTCAGGTCCCACAGCATGGACGTGGGGGGCTTGCCTCTGTCCAATCTGGACAAGCTTTCCCCCTTCTTGCCTTTTTGCCTGCTTCAATGCTCTTGTGGGCAGTCTTGGGCACATGTCTGTGCTGTTGGTGTACCCATCGTGTCTCTACCGATTTAAGTCTTCATTGCGCATGCTTCCCTGCCAGTGTCATTTACACAGTAATCAGTGCATTTTTATAGCACTGATCGCTGCATAAGTGACAATGGTCCAAAATAGCATCAAAAAATGTGTCAAAAGTGTCTGATGTGTCCGCCATAATGTCGCAGTCACAATACAAATTGCAGATCGCCACCATTACTAATAAATAAAACATTTATTAAAAAAATGCCATGAATATATCCCCTATTTTGTAGACACTATGGCCCGGATTCAGGTAGATCGGCGTATCTTTATGCCGGCGTAGCGCATCGTCTTTACGCTACGCCGGTGCAACATTGAGAGGCAAGCATACTATTCACAAAGAATATGCGCTCAACGTTGCGCAGGCGTAGCGTTTAGTTGTCAGTGTAAGCCGACGTAAGTCAAAGTAGGTGGAAGTGGGCTGGAAGTGGGCGTGATATATTGTAATTAGGGTTGTCCCGATACCGATACTAGTATTTGTATCGGGACCGATGCCGAGTATTTGCGCGAGTACTTGTACTCGCGCAAATACTCCCGATGCTTAAATAGAATACTCCCCACCCCCCCCCCCGCGCCGCCGCCGCCGCATACCGCCGCGATAATCCCCGTGCAATACAGCGGGCATTACAAGTTTTCGTTTGTATACTTGTAATGCCGCCATGCCATCTATAGACACTCCCCTTCTCTGGATTGGACGGATCTGTAGGGGGACATGGCTGCATTTGGGGACACATTAAAAAAAGTATCGGTATTCGGTATCGGCGAGTACATGGAAAAAAGTATCGGTACTTGTACTCGGTCCTAAAAAAGAGGCATCGGGACAACCCTAATTGTAATGAAGCGTGACCCCATGCATATGATGGGCTGAGCTTCAAAAAACAAACTGCGCATGCGTCGTCTCTTGGACGCATCCCAGTGCGCATGCTCACAGTTACGTCAACAAAGCTGCCTAAGATACGTCAATACACTGCCTACGACGTGAACGTAACCTACGCACAGCCCTATTCACGTAGTACTACGTAAACAACGTAAAATACGACGGCTGTTCTGACGTCCATACCATTGCATGGGTTGCGTCACCTTTAGATGGAATAACTTCACGCCGGACGTACGCCTTACGTAAACGGTGTATATTACAGCGACGGGCGCAAGTACGTTTGTGAATCGGCGTATCTCGGCCATTTACATATTCAACACGTAAATCAATGGAAGCGCCCATTGCGGCCAGCGTAAATATGCGCCCAAGATACGGCGGCGTAGGACACTTACGTCGGTCGTATGAAGCCAAATTTCAGGCTTATCTTGCCTTCAGACTCAGGCGCATAGATACGACGGCGCATCCGTGCACTTACGCGGCGTATCTGTAGATACGTCGGCGTAAGTGCTTTCTGAATCCGGGCCTATAACTTTTGCGTAAACTAAACAATATACGCTGATTGCATTTTTTTTTTTTTTTTAACCAAAAATAAGTAGAATACATATTGGCCTAAACCGAGGGAATTTTTTTATTTTTTTATACATTTTTTGGGGGTATTTATTATAGCAAAAAGTACAAAATATTGCTTTTTTTTTTTTTTTTTTTTTAATTAGTGCTTTTTTTTGTTTAAAGCACACAAAATAAACCGCAGAGATGATCAAATACTACCAAAAAGCTATATTTGTGGGGAAAAAAGGACGTCAATTTTGTTTGAGTGTAATGTCACACGACCGCACAATTGTCATTTAAAGCGATGCAGTGCCTAATCGCAAAAGGTGCTCTGGTCAGCAAGAGGGTAAATACTTCCGGGTCTGAAGTGGTTAATAAGCACAATTTTTCAATGCCAGCCCGGTGAAATACCAGCTGTGGGCACATGTATGACAAATGTAAACCACCTTTTCAGGCAGGATCTGACATTCATTATTATATACAGGCTACATTATAACACACCGTGATTCCTTCCTTTTATTGCACAATGATGACAGAATGTAAACATGGATTAGAATTTAGAAAACAATACGAAGGGGACAGGAAGGCCTTGTTTGCTGTACTGTGTTATCTTTTGTGTGTGCTTATATTCATTGTGTAGACACAGTTATTGTATATTTGTACAGCTTATTTTTTAGGATCAGCCCTGTCTGAGACCCTAGTATTGAGAGATGAACACAGACATTGTTACATCAACTGATATCAACCATTGAAATATGAAAAGGAAGTTGGGACTTTGTGTGAGGCAAATGGCAATTGAACAGAGTACATGGTGACTTAAAGCGGAGCTCCACCCTAAAGTGAAGTTCCGCTGATCGGAACCCTCCCCCCCTCCGGTGTCACATTTGACACCTTTCAGGGGGGAGGGGGGTGCAGATACTTGTCTAAAGACAGGTATTTGCACCCACTTCCGGCCACACATCTCGGGCAAAAGACGTTTTTTTCTGACATCCCGTAGCCCCCCCCCCCCCGTTGTGTGCTGGGAACACTCGGCTCCCAACACACATCGGGAGCCAATCGGCGGGCGCAGCGCGACTCGCGCATGCGCCATAGGTAACCGGGCAGTGAAGCCGGAGCGCTTCAATTCCTGGTTCCCTCACCGTGGATGGAGGGGGGAGCAGCAGAGAGACGAGCGAACGCTCGTCCTATGCTGCGGACACCGCTGGACTCCAGGACAGGTAAGTGTCCTAATATTAAAAGTCAGCAGCTGCAGTATTTGTAGCTGCTGGCTTTTAATTTTTTTTTTTTCATGGGCCATCCACTTTAATGAGTTTAATTCAACATAAAGAGGTGTAGCAGCCTGCTACTTTCATAGCTAGCGCTGCCTTAAATTTAGAGGGTAATCAGAGATTAAACTACCTCTGACTATATTGTTTTACCAGATTTGGGCCTCTGTGCCAGCCGTGGCTGTACTGTGAGTGACCACTATTGTTGTCTGGGGTCAGAGTACTGCCTGAGAGAGGAAACAATCCCTCAGTGTCCAGTACCTCGATCCCCGATGGTTCGTTCCAGTGCTGTTGGAACACCAGCCTCTCATTGGTATCCCTCAACTGGACTCCCCACTGAAGAGCACAACTCGCTTGGGATCTCTGATGGTGGGAACCCAGTCAGTCACTGGGTCCCCATTGTGTTCAAAGTGTTCCGGACCAGCTTAGATCCGGAACCAGGAACTCCGCGTAGCACCCACGCCCCAGTAGGCCATAACGCACGGGGCGCGGTGATGTGTGGTCACCCTAAAGGTGGGTGCCGCACCAGGAACCAGAAGACGAAGAACCTCACAAAATGGCGTCTGCCTCATAAGTACCCTCTCCCAGCATGCCCAGCGAGGCCCAAGCCTCCCGATTGGCCGCTGGAAAAAAGCACCCAAACCTCAGCTTCCACTGCTGCCACCTGCCGCCTCGGGGTGGAACACCCCAAAACACAGCAGCAGGGCCGGCCTTTGGGGTGTGCGAGCTGTGCGGCCGCACAGGGCGCCATGGGCGCCATGGGCAACAGGGGCGCCGTGCACCATCACAGCTCGCAGAATGTGAGTCACAAGCGCCACAGTGCTCCCCTCCCACCTCCTCCCTCTTGTTGGTGTCTCTCTCCGCAGCTCACAGCCGCCGCGCTGTTTCCCAAGTCCGTCCAGTGGTGTGAGGTGTGAACTGGGCACCAAGCCCTATGCCACATCAGTCTGCCCTATGCCACCGCAACCTGCCCTATGCCACCGCAGCCTGCCCTATGCCACCGCAACCTGCCCTATACCACTCCAACCTGCCGTATATCGCTCCAGCCGGCCTAATACCACCCTATACTTTAATTTACAGGGACCCTATACCACCACAAACTGCCCTATACCACCCCAGCCTGCCCTATACCACCCCAGCCTGCCCTTTGCCACACCAACCTGCCCTATGCCACCCCAGCCTGCCCTATACCACTTCAACCTGCCCTATACCACTCCAACCTGCCTCATATTACCCCAACCTGCCCTATATCGCCTAGCCGGCCCAATACCACCCTATACTTTAATTTACAGGGGCCATTTTGGGAGGGGGACCACTGGATTAGCTTGCACAGGGCGCCTGAACACCTAAGGCCGGCCCTGCACACCAGAGTGAGCCCACAGCACAGCCAAGCTGAAACAGAGAGCCCTACACAATCTCATTTGAGATCAGAGTAAGTTACACTCTGATCTTTTCCCCTCTAAGGGCCAGATTCACGAACACTTGCGCTGGAGTATTTGGATATGCGCCGCGTAACTGTGCTGATGCGCCGACGTTTCTATGTGCCCGTACCCACCAAACTAGCCACACCAACCTGCCCTATGCCACCCCAGCCTGCCCTATACCACTTCAACCTGCCCTATACCACTCCAACCTGCCTCATATTACCCCAACCTGCCCTATATCGCCAAGCCGGCCCAATACCACCCTATACTTTAATTTACAGGGGCCATTTTGGGAGGGGGACCACTGGATTAGCTTGCACAGGGCGCCTGAACACCTAAGGCCGGCCCTGCACACCAGAGTGAGCCCACAGCACAGCCAAGCTGAAACAGAGAGCCCTACACAATCTCATTTGAGATCAGAGTAAGTTACACTCTGATATTTTCCCCTCTAAGGGCCAGATTCACGAACACTTGCGCTGGAGTATTTGGATATGCGCCGCGTAACTGTGCTGATGCGCCGACGTTTCTATGTGCCCGTACCCACCAAACTAGATGCACCCAATAACGGCTCATTTGCGACCGGCGGAACGTTCCGACGCCAGAGTATCGTCAGTGCTTATTTTCGCTGGGCGCATCAGTCGCGCCCATTGATTTCCCCTGCAAATATGCAAATGAGGGATTTTTCCCAATTCACGAACGGATTAGCACCATACGCTGGCTACATGCGCCGCGCGTATCTGATCCGTCCGGCGCAAAGTTATTTCTACAAAAGGCTGCTTTATCTTTACTCCAGACGGTCACAGGTCAGCAGGAGAGCAGCTACAGCAGCGTTACCGACGATAGGAGCTAGCTGAGCACCCCCACTTGCAAGGACAACACCTCTGTGTGCCAACATGCCAGGGGCACTCGTGGTCCTAGAACTACTGATGGGTCCCCTGGAACCAAGAAGGCGGGCACGTGAGAGGATATACCGCACACGTATGAACCTCTTTGGCATGGGGGATGAGGAGGTGTATCGCCTATTCAGATTCAGCCCAGATGCAATACTTGAACTAACCACAACCCTGCAGGATGACATCACCAGCCCAACACACCGATCACAAGCAGTGCAGCCACTGGTGAAGGTCCTGGCAACACTCCATTTCCTTGCAAGTGGATCATTCCAGCGTACAAGTGGAGTAGTGGCTGGGATGTCACAGTCCTCCATAAGCAGATGTGTGCACCAGGTTGTCCCTGCAATCCTCAGACGCATGTCCAACCAGTTCATCAGACCCACCACTGAGGAGCTACGGCAGAAGGCAATGACAGATTTCTACAACATTGCCAGATTCCCACGCACTGTGGGGGCCATTGATTGCACACATGTGGCCCTACAGCCCCCCAGTGCCACAGAGCACATATACCGCAATCGGAAGCATTGGCATTCCATCAACGTACAGGTGATAGCCGATGCCCAACGCCTCATATGGCACGTCCGTGCCAAACACCCCGGGTCCAGCCATGACAGTTTCATATACCGTCAGAGCCCCATCCCAGCAGAATTTAACCAGAACATGTATGGGGACAGCTGGCTGGTTGGTGAGTGACAAGGGAGTCAGGCATGACTATCCCCTCCCGTGATGCACAACAGAAATCGCACATGCATGACTAACATTATCCTGTCTTTTACCTTACAGGTGACTCTGCATATGCATTGGGACCCCATCTAATGACTCCTTTCCGGAACCCCCAAACCAGAGGAGAGAGAAAATACAATGAAGCACACATCAAAACCCGTGCAGTGGTTGAGCAAACATTTGGGCTCCTGAAGTCCCGTTTCCGATGCTTGGATAAGTCTGGGGGGGCCCTATTGTATTCCCCTACCTTTGTGTGTCAGATCATCGGTGCATGTTGCATACTACATAACTTTGCTATGAAAAAAGGCCTGCATATTGACATACGTGATGACCTGACCCCCGACCCACACAGTCCCCACCTGCCAGAGGACACCCAGTCTGCTGATGGAAGAGCAGTCAGGAGGGTCCTCGCCGAAGGCATCTTTGGACACTAAACCAAAACATTGATCACACAGACAATGCACGCGTGTACACCACTGATGTCCCTAGATCACACACACCACATGCACATCGCATTGGATTAGCCCAAGTCCAGCATGTAGGAGTTGGGAGCAGTAACGCCAGCGTCAAGGCCCCAATGATGTCACTGTCCATTCACACACCTTTCACACATCATTCATTCAGCCGTGGGGTTCACTTCACCACCACGGCCGAGGGTGACACCCCTTACTTTCAGGAGTGCCACCCTCTCACATTCACACACCATTCACACTGTCCCCTGCACTCCTGACCGTGTGCAGTACAAAAATAAATTATAAATATCATATCCTGATCATTAAACGAAAAAAAATCTCATAACCTGAGAAAAATAATAAATAAACTCATGACCTGAGTATGTGAAAAACAATAATATAAACCAAGAAAAAAAACAAGGCCTCATCGGGGATGCCGGGGGCTTCTTCTGGGGGCCCCTCTCTGGCACCGCAGCTGCCTGGATGGAGTGGGTGGGGGTGGGGGGGCATCTGGAGGTGGCTGATCCCCAGGTGGGCCACTCCTGGCAGGTGTGGCCTGCGTGCCCTCCAAGGCCCTGGCTATCCGTCCAAGGTAATTGTTCGTCTGGGCCTGCATCCGGAGCTGACGGGTCACCTGGTAATGCTGGGCCCGCCGACTCAGCCTCCCCTGCTCCCGGATGGCAGCACTGTTCCCATGGATGGCAGCAGTGTTGGCCTGGACGGCTGCAGTAAGGTGCTGGATATCCCCCTGCACCTCCCCCAAAGTGGTGACCACTGCAGCGCAATTAGAGCTGACATCCTGCACTGCGTTGCTGAGGTTGGCAACGGAGCCCAGGCTGTCAGCCACTTTCTCCAAGTGCACCGCTATGGCCCCCATCTGTTCCGTCTGCCTGGCGTGATCCCTCGCCAACTGGTCCTGGACACCATCAGACACCCCCCTGGTCTTCTGGGTCGCCTTCCTGGGGCCAGAAGATGGATGTCCTCGGGTGGAAGGTGTCGCCCTTGAGGGGCTTCCAAGGATGGGGGAGGGGACGACAGACGGGCCAGGAGAAGGGGAGGAGACAGACAAAACCAAAGAAAAGTCCTGCTCTGCCACAGCAGGATCCTCCACAACCACCTCGGCAGGTGTGGTGTGGCCACTCTCCTCCTCCACAACCTCTTCACCACCCAGTGGCTCGGGCACATGATGGCGTGGGGGGGATGGGGTGGAATGCAGGCTGACAGATGATGGCCCAGCTCCGTCATCTGTGGATGACACAAAGCAGACACATGTTGGTGGTCCCACACACTTGGCACATGTACCCCCCCCCCCCCCAAATGCAAAACAACAAATAGGGGATTATAAAACACTTACCTGTCCTTGTGCCTTCCTCCACGGAGTCATAGCCTGCGACCCCCTCCACCTGCTCCCTCTCCAGGCAGCGAGCAACCACCTCCTCCTCTGCGGTCAGGGTGACAGGACATGGGGGACCGCCACCTGTGCCCCTCTCATACCTCCTGATGGAGGCCACCTTGTCCCTCACCTTGCGCCGCAGGTCATTGATTTTCTTTTGTATGTCCCCAGCAGTCCGGGTGGAGTAGCCCAGGACATTGACCCTGGCAGCAATCGACTCCAGGATGCCCTGCTTCCTCTCCCGGCTGGTCTTCCGGCTTTTTTTGCCATGGAGAAATTCATTATCCGTCTCCATTGCCGAGATAATCACTGAGACCTCCTGGGAATTAAAGTTGAGGTTCCTCCTCTCTCTGGGGGTAGCGGGAGCAGCCATTACAGTGCAAAAGTATCTTCCCTGGGGTGGGGGGAAACGGAACTACTTTTGCGCCGGAATGGCGTTTCCGCCAGCGCTTTTAAGCGCCCAGCGGAACGCATTGCGCTGACGTTTCCCAGGAAGTGGTGCCGACGGAAGTTGTGAGCATGCGCACAAGGGGGCGAGTGGAGCCGCACTCACTGCGCATGCTCCGTGGATGATGCGCTGAACGTAAGCCTCTGCGCTGGGCTCCGCCCATCATTTACATATGATCACACCCACTTCCACTTGCGTCGGGTTACGCCAGCGCATTATCGTTACTCTGGCGCAAGTTTACGCGCAACTGCTATGTGAATTACAGGACTTGCGCTGAAAGGGTCTTCAGAGTAACGTAAATGAGAAGCGTTACTCCAGAGGAAAGATACTCTCATCTACCTGAATCTGGCCCTAAATGTCAATAGCGTTCATACTTGGAAGTACAGGGCCGCTACACACCTCAGTTCCAAAGCGCTGTCTCCCAAATATGCCGCTAAGTCCGCTCATGTTTCGCAAAGCTGGAATTATGGACGCCATATTTATCCAGATTGTGTAATCATCCACAGGCATGATCAAAAGGATCTTCGTTACTTCATTACCACTGTGGATGCTAATGGTAAAGATATAAAGTTGCCTGATCCCAGATATTATTGGTGAGACTGCTGATTAGGGATGAGCTTCGCGTTCGAAACAAACGTATGTTCGACTCGAACATCGTCCGTTCGATCGTTCGTCGAATTTCGAACAAAAACGATCGTTCGCTGCAAATTCGAGTGAAACGAAACGACCGTTTTTAAAACTTTTTTTCCATTGATACTACTATCAATAGAATAAAAAGCTTTAAAAAGGTCGTTTTTTCAGGAGTCCTGCTCCTGAAAAAACTACCGTTTTTAAGACTTTTTTCCATTGATACATGTTCCCTAGGGCAAGACCCGGGTTCTGAAAGACGTTTTTCAACAATAACTTGAAAATTGGTCTTTAAAACGACCGTTTCTAAAACTTTTTTTTTCCATTGATACTATCAATGGAAAAAAAAAGTTTAACCACTTAAGACCCGGACCAATACGCTGGTAAATGACCCAAGGTGTTTTTGCGATTCGGCACTGCGTCGCTTTAACAGACAATTGCGTGGTCGTGCGACGTGGCTCCCAAACAAAATTTGCGTCCTTTTCTTCCCACAAATAGAGCTTTCTTTTGGTGGTATTTGATCACCTCTGCGATTTTTTTTTTTTTGCGCTATATACAAAAATAGAGCGACATTTTTGAAAAAAAAACACTATTTTTTACTTTTTGTTAAAAAAAAATCAAATAAACTAAATTTTAGTCAAACATTTAGGCCAAAATTTATTTAGCCACATGTCTTTAGTAAAAAAAAAAAATCGCAATAAAAAAAAATAGCTACCTAGCGGGAACAGCGACACTAATACAGCGATCAGAAAAATGATCGCTTAGTGACGCTGGCAATAGGGAGTGAAAGGGTTAACTAGGGCGGTGATCAGGGGGTTAAAACTTTATTAGGGGGGGTGGGGGGGCTATCCTGAACCTAACACTAACTGTTTTTTACAGTGCCTGTCACACTGACACTAAATGCAGTGATTAAATCACTGCATTCAGTAACACTGTGACAGGGGGGTGGGGGGGGGGGGCGATCACAAGGGGTTAATATGCCTATGTGAGTGTGTGTCAGTGTTGTGTTGGTGCACACTTACTTGTCATGTCTTCTCTCATCAGCAGCGCTGGGAAACAGCGCTGCGATGAGAGAATACATCATTTCCTCCTTCCTGTGTAAACACAGGAGGAGGAAGTGACAGGCTGGGAGCGCGCTCCCATTGGCTGGGAGCGATCGCGGGGGGGGCGGAAAACACGGACATCCGCCCGCAGATCCCGGATCGCTCCCAGAGGTAGGGAGACCCCCGCACGCCGCAGAGGGGGTCCCGATGGGACCCCCGAACCGCACTCAGGCGGGGACATAAATTTACGCCCTTGTGCCTGTACGAGCCATGTTGTGGCCGTATATGTGCGTGCGGGGGTCTTTAAGTGGTTAAAAAAAGGTTGTTTTTTAGGAGTCCTGCTCCTGAAAAAACGACTGTTTTTAAGACTTTTTTCCATTGATACATGTTCCCTGGGGCAAAACCCGGGTTCTGAAAGACATTTTCCAACAATAACTTGAAAATCGGTCTTTAAAGTGGATCTCCACCCTAAAGTGAAGATCCGCTGATCGGAACCCTCCCCCCCTCCGGCGTCACATTTGACACCTTTCAGGGGGAGGGGGGTGCAGATACCTGTCTAAAGACAGGTATCCGCACCCACTTCCGGCCCGCAGTCTCGGGCAAAAGACGGGCTTTTCCCGTTGTGTGCTGGGAACTCTCAGCTCCCAGCACACAGCGGGAGCCAATCGCGGGCGCAGCGCGACTCGCGCATGCGCCGTAGGGAACCGGGCAGTGAAGCCGGAGCGCTTCACTTCCTGGTTCCCTCGCCGTGGATGGAGGGGGGAGCAGCAGGGTGACGAGCGATCGCTCATCCTCTGCTGCGGACGGCGCTGGACTCCAGGACAGGTAAGTGTCCTAATATTAAAAGTCAGCAGCTGCAGTATTTGTTGCTGCTGGCTTTTAATATTTATTTATGGTGAACCATCCGCTTTAAAACAACCGTTTTTGAATTCGAACGTTCGAGTCCCATAGACTTCAATGGGGTTCTAAATGTTCTAAACGCGGGGGTGTTCGGCTCATCCCTACTGCTGATTAAAGATATTACCTATTGTGTGGATTACAAATGAGTATGATGGGTTTGTGCTTTCTTCACTCCGCCTCTCCATTGAAACTGGACTTTTCCTGTTGTAGCTGTTACTGAATTGCATCTTGAAATACCAGCTAGCCTAGGTTTGGGAATTGCCAGTGTGACTGCTAACTTGCCTACATATATGCTGATTGATGACAAGGAGTCTCGTCTAGAGTTTCCACCTTTTCTTCAAGTCAAACCCGAACACTTTAGCGGCCTGGAACATCTTTGGGTGCCCCAAGGAGAGTAGTAATGTGGTGTGCATAGAGACAGACCCGCAGCAAGGGGGAACCTTAGGCGCAGGGTCCCATGACTGGGGAACACTGTGGGAAGCGCACACAATAGGGGGGAAGTGATGCAGGTTTAGTCCGGCCCGGGGGGCGGGGTTTCACGCCACGAGGGGGGCCACATAAATAGGAGCCGGGGGCGGGGCTGGTCATTCGGGCGCCATCACAGGAATAGGCAACAGGCTGTTTTTCATCAGCCATGAATCGCCTTGAGGAGCTAGTGGAGCGGCTCAGAGCGGCGGCCAGGGTTAATGGAGAGGAATGGTATGAGCAGCAGCTGGGACTTTTAGCAGACCCTGGGGAGGGTAGCAGACCCTGGGGAGGGTACGTCCCCCCCCCCCCCTCCTGCCCCCCCCTCGCCGCGGCGGCCCAGGCGCTCTAGGCCCCCCACCAGGTATAGCCCTGAGGGACCATCTGTGGGCTCTCAGAGGGGGATCAGCCCCCACTCGGCCCCTCCGGGGGGTAAAAAACGGCCATCATCTGGGGCTTCAGGGGAGACGGGGAAAAAACCGAGGCAGCAGGGACGCGCAGGTCGGCGGGTGGCATCCCCGTCCCCTGCCAGATCAGACCGGGAGGCTTCTGGAGCGGTGGCGCGGGTGGGTGATCCCGCCCTGCGTGGCACTTCACGGCGGGGGAGATCGGTGGGTGCGGCTGGTAGCTTGGCGGCCAGAGCGGCTACAGCTAGCCAGGGGAGAAGCGGAGGTGCAGGACGAGGTGACGGCGTCGGTGCGGGAGCGGCCCCTGCGGGATCCCAGGGGGCTCTGCGGGGGAGATCGGTGGACCCGGTGCGGCCTGCTCGAGGGGCTTCTGGAGTGTCTTCGGGAATTGGCGCGGCGGCCTTGTCGGTGGGCTCTGCGTCCCTTGCTGGTCAAGGGGACCAACGTTCGGAAGGTGAAGTGTCGGACACGGACTCGGAGGGTCCAGAGGAAGTCGCAGGCCCGTCAGGGCGCCAGCTGGGATCTGGAACATCGGCCGGTCGGACAGCTTCCGCTGGGCAACGGGGTAAGTCTTCTTCTCAATTTTTTTCTGTTATGTCTCCTTCTCCTCCCCCCCCCTCCTCCACCCCCTCCCCATGTCTCCCCTCTCGGGGGTCCTTTGCTGGGCGGGGTTTTTCCTTCTGGTCCTCTTCCGCTGGACGGGGTGTCCCAGCCCGCAGTTGTTGTCATCTTTGTTGTCTGGTTGTCGGGCGCTGGCTGGCGGGGCACCTGCTGCCCCCCCTCCGGCTGCCGCGGTGCCTCCTAAGGCTGCGTGGTTGGTTCCGCCGACGCGGGGTTCGGCAGTGGGGGGGTCAGCGGCTGTTTCCGCGTCCAGTTCAGCGGGGGTCCCCCTGGGTGGTCCTGGCGGGGTAGAGGGGTTGCCCCCCCCTGACTGGCAGGCGGGCGCGGGAGTCATGGCCCAGTTGGCCGTGGCGGCCCCGCCATCGCTTGCTCCCCCAACTTCTGATGGTGCTGCTGCGGGGGTGACACCTCCCGGGGCGTCTCCAAGTGGGGCGGTTGTGGGCCCCACAGCGGGGGTGACAGCGGACGGGGTTAGATTGTCGGACGCGGCCCGGTGCGAAGTGTACCTTTGCTATGAAGCGCCGTTGGGGGCTCATTTGAGGACGGAGGTGAAGGAGCGTATTTGGAAGGGGGAGTATGTGGAAATTTTTTCCCTGCTCCCCCTCGAGAAGTTCAATCTCGACAAGGTATTTTACATTCTGGCTAGCGTGATCGGAGAGAGGGAGCCGGACCAGTGCACTGGTTTGTTTTGTTACATTGATTCGATTAGCGAGGCGCAGAAGGTGTACGGTGGGGGGGCGTGGCTGCGCTACGACGAGCTGTTTCGTCAAAAAAAAGCGGTTCAGCCGGAGATTCGGTGGAACCAGAAGGATATCGCCCTGTGGATGAGGCTGATGACTCAGGCCAGGGTTGTGCCGCAGCCCTTTCGGGAGGGGGCTGGAGGTGGGCGGGCCTCCTCACCGCCGGCCGACAAACGTAAGGGTTTCTGTTGGCAGTACAACGAGGGCTCCTGTAAGTTTGGGGGCTCCTGTTGTTTCCGGCACGAATGCTCTGGTTGTGGGGGAACCCATCCCTTGTCAAAGTGTTTTAAGAAGGGGAGGAAGCCCGGGGACAATGGAAAAAGGGAGGACGCCGGTACGGGTGGAAAAGATGGCGCCGTACCTAAGTAGGTACCCGAACAGGGTAGCCGCTCGGGCGCTGTGGTTGGGCTTTAAGGATGGTTTCCCGATTCCTAGTGATTTGGGTACAGTTCCTCCTTTGGCGGCTAACCTTAAGTCGGCGCTTAACCATTCGGAGGTGGTGACTGAAAAGCTCCGGAAGGAGGTGGGTTCGGGCAGGATGGCGGGGCCGTTTGAGGCCCCGCCCATGGGGGATTTGGTGGTGTCACCGCTGGGGGTGGTTCCTAAGCGGGAGCCAAAACAGTTTCGTCTCATCCACCACTTGTCGTACCCGAAAGATGGGTCAGTGAACGATGCCATTGATCCGGCGTTGTGTACCGTGTGCTATGCGTCATTTGACGAGGCGGTGCGTTGGGTCCAACGGTTCGGAAAAGGGGCTTTGATGGCCAAGACCGATATTGAATCGGCCTTTCGGCTATTGCCGGTGCATCCGGCTAGTGTGCGGTTGCTGGGTTGTTGTTGGGAGGGTCAGTATTTTGTGGACCTGTGTTTGCCCATGGGCCGCGCCATCTCTTGTTCGTACTTCGAGATGTTCAGTTCATTTTTGGAATGGGTGGTTCGGGACCTGTCGGGTTTGGCATCGGTTTTGCACTATCTAGACGATTTCTTGGTGGTAGGACCGCCGGATGATCGGTCTTGCCTGATTTTGCTCACCACCATTCAGCATGTGTTCAGGGTGTTTGGGGTCCCTTTGGCCCAGGAGAAGACTGAGGGTCCGGTGACGGAGCTCAAATTCCTGGACATTGTCATTGATTCGGTCAGGATGGAATGCCGGCTGCCGGAAGATAAGCTGGCGGATTTGCGAGAGTCGTTTCGGCGGCGGCACGCAGTGGGCGGATCACACTTCGTGATCTGCAGTCATTGTTGGGCAAGCTTAACTTTGCCTGCAGGATAATGCCTATGGGCAGAGTGTTTTGTCGGCGACTGGTGGCTGCCACGGCGGGCGTTAAGGCGCCTCATCATTTCGTGCGGTTGAGCGGTGAGCACAGGGAGGACCTGAAGGTGTGGGGTTCCTTTCTGGAGCTCTACAATGGGCGATCCATGTGGCTGGCTCCGGTGGTCTCGGCAAGCGAATTGACCTTGTTCACGGATGCGGCCGGGTCGGTGGGATTCTCGGCTTATTTCCAAGGTAGATGGTGTGCTGGGAGGTGGCCAGAGCGTCTCCGGGAGTCCCCGCTGATCAGGAACTTGATGCTGTTGGAGTTGTTTCCGATAGTAGTGGCGGTGGAGTTGTGGGGACAGGAGTTCAGGAACCGGAGGGTGCGTTTTCACTGCGACAATTTGGGCGTGGTGCAGGCTATTTCTTCATTGACGGCATCGTCTATGCCAGTGGTTCGCTTGTTGCGAGCTCTGGTCTTAAAATGCTTGGCTCTAAATGGTGTGGTGAGTGCTGTACACGTTCCCGGGGTCAATAATGAGGTGGCTGATGCGCTCTCTCGTTTGCAGTGGGACAGGTTCCGTCGGCTGGCTCCGGAGGCGGATCGGGCGGGGGTTCCGTGCCCCAGTGGCTTGTGGGACCTCGTATGGGATCGGTGATGGAGTTGGTCCGGAGGTCAGTGGCTGATTCCACCTGGAGATCGTACGAGCGGGTCTGGCGAGAATGGCGCACTTTGGTGAGTGAGCTGGGGGTGGGACCTTCTGACGAGGATCGTTTGCACGCGTTATTGTATTTTTTGGGCAGGTGTTGTGAAGAGGGGGTTTCAGTGGCTTCTTTGAACGCAAAAATGTCAGGGTTGGCGTTTCTGTTTCAGTTGACTGGGGTGGAAGACGTTACCAAGGCATTCGTGGTTCGCAAGGCTTTGCGGGGTTACAGAAGGGATCGAGTCCGTCCGGACTCCAGGAGGCCGGTTTCGCTTCACATGTTGGAGGTGTTGGTAGGGGTATTGGGTTCGCTGTGTTCGTCACCTTTTGAGGCCAGTTTGTTTAGGGTGGCTTTTGTCTTGGCCTTTTTCGGGGCGTTGAGGGTTGGGGAACTGGTCAGGCCTTCTAAGAATAGTCCAGGTGGTTTGCTCGTGTCCAACATGGAGGTTCTTCCTGAGTCGGTTACGTTGATTGTTCGCAGGTCAAAAACCGACCAGGTGGGCAAGGGTGCCAGGGTGATCCTGGGTAGGGTCCCGGGGCTAGGGGTTTGTCCGGTAGAGGTTGTTCGGGAATGGTTGGGATTGCGCCCGCTGGGGGCGGGCCCGCTTCTTGTTCATGCGGATGGGCTACCTTTGACCAGGTACCAATTTGGGGCGGTCTTTAAGCGTAGTTTGGTGGCGGGTGGTTTTGGTGCGGCGGAGTATTCTTCCCATTCCTTTCGAATTGGGGCAGCGACTGAGGCCTCGCGGTGGGGCTTGAGCGATGAGGTCCTGCAGCGGATCGGCCGCTGGGAGTCCCGCCGGTTCATGCTGTATGTGAGACCGCAGCTTTTGTGAGGGGTGGGAGTTCTTTCTTTTCCTGTTTGTCAGTGTCCTCTTGTCTCGGGGTTCAGTCTTTGGGGGTTGTTTGTCGGCTCTGGGTTAATTTTTTGTTCTGGTGTGTACCGTTCTTTTCTTTTCAAGCGCGGTCTGCTTGATCTGGATCCTGGGGCACTCCTATGTGCATTGGGGGGCGAAGAGGGCCTTGGTCAGAAGGGACGGCAGGCAGATGGGTTTCTCTCAGGATGAGGCTGTTGTCCGATGGATTGGCATCCCTGGCATGCTCTGGTCCAGGGTGGTCCCGGAGGTTCAGCATTATGCTAGGCTGGACAGGGCCCCAGACGTGCTACTGCTGCACGTCGGGGGCAACGACCTGTGCGTCAGGGCCTCCCGAGTAGTGTTGCTCACGAATATTCGTATTGCGAATATTCGGCTCGAATATGGCATATTCGAGTATTCGCGATATATTCCGAATTTCGCGGTGATTATTCGCTATTTCGAATATTCGTATTTTTTAAAAAATTTTTTAGAACAGATCACATCTTAGAGATCCCCATCGACGTCTAAAAGCATTGCTGGTATGATTAGAGACCTTGGGCCGAGTAGCTGCAGCGATCATTTTATATTGCCGAAAAATCGCAATGCGATTATTCGGCAATAACGATATCGCGCGATTATTTTCGAGAAATTCGCAATATTGTTTTTAGCTAAAATAACACATATATTCGATTTCAGAGTGTTACTGTCGAAATTCCGCAATCAATTTCTCATTCATTACGATAAAATATCAAGAATATTCTGAGCCAATCAGAGTGCTCCTTCCGCATTTGCCGAATATTCACAATTATTTTGTATTGTAATATATCACGAATATTCTGAGCCAATCAGAGTGCTCCTTCCGCATTTGCCGAATATTCGCAATTATTTTGTATTGTAATATATCACGAATATTCTGAGCCAATCAGAGTGCTCCTTCCGCATTTGCCGAATATTCGCAATTATTTTGTATTGTAATATATCACGAATATTCTGAGCTAATCAGAGTGCTCCTTCCGCATTTCTCGAAATTTAATTCGCATTCGCAATAGCGAAATTTCGCAATCATTTCATTTCCAAAAAATATCGCGAATATTCGCATTTAACGAATATATCTCGAATATTCGACTATATATTCGAGATATATCGCGAAATCGAATATGGCATATTCTGCTCAACACTACTCCCGAGACCTTATTCGGGACGTCAAATGGGATTTAATGCGCTTACGTAGTGCGTTCCCAGACACCTTGGTCGTTTGGTCGGAGATGGTAGGGAGGGTGGCCTGGAGGGGCGCTCGGTCGGTGGATAGGGTTAATTGGGCTAGGATCAAGGCTAATAAAGCCATTTCAAAGTTTGTCGCCCGTCAAGGGGGGTTGGTGGTTCGCCATCGGGAGTTGGAGAGGGAGTTCCCCCTTTTTCTTAGGGGGGATGGGGTGCATTTGACACCGGTGGGTACGGACATGTGGGTCCTGGGGCTCCAGGAAGGGTTACAACGGGCCTTAGGGCTGTGGCGGGCCGCACACGTGTGAGGTGTCACCGTATGCGGTGGTGGCATTGGTGTTGGGGGTTCCTGAGTGTTGGGGTAGGAGTTGGGGCCTGTCATGGGATGGGCACCTTCCCTATCCGGTTAGGTGGGGGATACTGGCAATCGGGCTGAAGAGAAATGAAGGAGGAAGGGATGGCCTCTTGAGCTTATGACGCGCGGCTAGAGGCCCGGACAATTTTTTACATAGAGGACAGCCCATTGCTTTGCACTTGGTATTTCTCTTTAACTCAGGAACCTCAGTGTCTACAGTGTCTACAGTGTTTTAGTTTGGTTAATTTATTCGGTTAAATAATTTTTTGTAAATGTTGAAGGAAAAGTTTATATGTTTATTTTTATAGTTAAATGTTTGGTAAAGAAAATATGTTTTATACACCTTTTGGATTTAATAAAATGGGCCTTTATTGGCCATTTAATCCAGCAGGTGTCGAGTTTTTTATTTAGAGGGGGTTATAGATGGGGGGTTGGTTTCCAGCGCACACTAGTAATACACCAGTCATGAACAGTGGGTGTAAACAAGTTGCTCTTGCTGACATCATCATCGTGCAGACTGGAATATTTTGTTTTGTTTTTTCGTTTTCGTTTGGAAAATACATTTATTTAGTTACTCCCGAAAATCGTTTTAATTTATTTCGTTTTTTATTGGGGAATAGCTTTCGTCCGAAAATCCAATAATACTTGGTTACTGTCGAATGGGCAAAAGAATATTCGACGGAACGTCGAATCTTTACGTCGAATCGTACATTTCCGTTCGAATATTCCGCCTACGGGGGCGTGGCCGGATGTGATCGCGGCTTCTCAGAGCTCCGGCTGCCATCCGTTAATATCATCCTGTTTGCGGCGGCCAGATCGATTGCTCAGTTCCGTGGCGGTGTTAACTGATTGGGGGAGTTACAGGGGATCACTGAGATGTCATCCTCGGCCTCGAAGAAGCGGGAGAAGCAAAGATCTCAGCCTCCGTTGGATCAGCGGCAGCTTCGCTCACAAGGCAGCATGGCATCTAGCCCCGCCCACGCCATCTTGGTTGCAAGCTCCTATGCCCAGCGCACCAAATCTCTCCCGGGAAAGATGGCTCTGCAGCAGAACACTACCAAGGCATCCTCCCCTGTACCGCAGGAGTTTGAAGTGGACGCTGCTGCGATCACCGGTCCTATCCTGGAAGCCATAGCGGCTTCAAAGACTGAGCTTGTGGGTCGCATAGACTGTCTGGCGACGGAATGCAATCTCATCCGCAATGATCTGGACAAGATTAGAGGTAGGCTGTCTGCTGCGGAGGACCTTATCTCGGGGTTGAGGATGTCTCCCATGCCCACAACTCACAATTGGAGGAGTTACATGACATGGTCCGGTCCCTACAACACAGAGCAGATGACGCCGAGGACAGGCAAAGGAGGAACAATGTCCGTGTGGTGTGCTTGCCCGAGGGAGCAGAGGGGGTGTCTACTGCCACTTTTGCTGAGAACTTTTTCAAGTCCCTGCTGGGATTGGGGGATCTCCCTCCCACATATGTTGTTGAAAGGGCCCATAGAGTACCCACTGCAGCTCGGCCATCGGGTGCTCCTCCTCGCCCATTTCTGGTCAGGTTTCTTAATTATAGAGACCGTGACATGCTGCTGGCAGAGGCAAGAAAGCACAAGGAGCTGCGATACGACAACGCAAGGATCATACTGTTCCCGGACTTCTCTGCGGAGACACAGAAACGGCGCCGTTCCTTCACTGATGTTAAGAGGCGTCTCAGAGAAAAAGAGCTCAAGTACAGCATGATGTATCCTAGCCGTCTCCGCGTACAGTATAAAGGATCGGTGAAATTTTTCGATGACCCCCGTGAGGCCTGTGAATGGTTGGATCGTTCGCAGTGAGGTCTGCTGTGTGTCTGTGATCGTTGCTTCGGAAGGATTCGTTGGCACCCCATCAGGGTTTGTGTTCCTGTCTTTGCAGTTTGACGCTTCTTCATATTAGTTGATTTATCTCTATTTTACTTTTATTGCATCTCGGGGGGAGGGGGGCAGTTTTGAGGGCCCTTCGTTCCCAAGGTCAGTGGCGTGGTACTGAGCGGGTTGAGATGTCTACCTTGGCCTGCTCGATCGCTCTGTGGGACCTGATTGCTGGTGGTCTGGTGGGCCCTTGCTATTTTCGTTTCATCGTTCAGCCGCATTACACACGTTTTTGATCAGCCAATGGGGCTCTGGCAATGGACATTTATATTTTTTTCTCTTTTTTTAGTTACACGTCTATGCCGAACTATCGTCACCTAAGGCGGAACTCTGATAGGTTTGTTTGTTACGGGACTCAAGCTGCATACGGGACAGTTCTTCTGTTTTGTTCAGTTTCTGGTATAACGGCAGGGGGGGAAGGGGGAGGGGGGGATTTGTTTGACCAACACCAAGGGAACTTTTTCTGTTATGCACCTGGTTGCTTCACGGACTATTTACCCTATTATGGGATTTTTCTGCTAATACTTCTTTACCTAATGGTCATGTTATTAAGCATGTTCTGTTTTAAATTCCATAATGGATAGTCGTGTTAAGATATTGTCATGGAATGTCAGAGGTTTAAATAACAAGTAGGGCGGCGGTATTTCAATACCTCAAGCAGGTCAAGCCACATATTATTCTCCTCCAAGAGACACATTTAGAGGGTAGCAAGATACTGTCACTGCGTAAGCATTGGATACAGAGGGCGGTTCACTCCACTTATTCCACTTATTCTAGAGGGGGTCTCAATTTTGATTAGTAAAGCTGTGCAGTGTGTAGTTCATCAGGTGTTTACTGATCCAGGGGGGCGTTACGTGGCGCTCCTCTTGAACATATTGATTCATAAGATTTTACTGGTGAATGTGTATGTACCCCCTCCATTTCAAGCTAACTTACTGTATGACCTATTGGTGACACTGGGCCCTTATTTACATATCCCGATGTTGCTGATGGGTGACTTTAATGCTATTCTTGACCCGGTACTGGACTCCTCCAATGTTTTCAGTCTCAGCCAAAGCATTAGCAAGAGCTAGTTCCTATCCTGTGATCAGTCAGTCAGTCAGTCAGTTCGGTGCTAGCAGGACGCTCTCACACGAGTCGGCTCACCAGAGACAGATCAGTCAGGCAGGTGCTCCCCCAGCCCCTGGCTGCATCCAGGACTTATAGCATCAGCTCTCCTTCTACCCCTTTGGCCAGTACCTTTCTTCGGGGGGTCTCACAGGTAAGCCTGCTTCTCTCTGGGCGCCTGTGTTCCCCCCGCCTCCCTGCCTCCCCTGGGACAGCGCGGCCGTCCTTTTAAGGATAAGCCCCGGCTCTGCCCAGCGGAGCAACGATCCCCCCGCCACCTCTCCGCCTCAGATCCTCCCTTTCAACCATCCCACTAACCGCCGCTACCCTCGGGCGCGTTGTGTTCTTTCCGCGCCGATCGGTGGAGATTCGCGGCAGCCGCGACTCAGGAAAGGCCGCGGCTTCATCCGCGGCCTAGCGGCGCGCCGCTCTCCACCCCCCAACAGTCGGCACTATTTCATTAATCGGGCCACAAAGCCCCCCCCCTACCCCAGTAGAGCTCCCTTGCCCTCCGATCATCACTCTTAGCCCCCCAGGCGCCACTCAGCCTGGTACCCCCCAGCCTGGATCCTGCTGCCAGGTCGGCGGCCATCTTGCTCCATCCTGCCCCATCCCTCTCAAATTCATTATAACTTGATCCAGGGCTTAACCCGATCGCCTCTTTAGGGGTCAGGAAGGAATTTGTTTCCCTACCACAGCTTATTGGCGCAGCGTGGTCAGGGTTTTTTTGCCTTCCTCTGGACCAAGTCAGGATCAGAGGATTCAGTGATCCTTGTGAATCCACCCCCCCCCGCCCTTGGTTCTACGGCAGCCATGGTTAAGCGGCAATACTCGGCGGAGAACATTTGGGATCTGGGTCGATTTGCCGCAATTCTGCCGGCCGCCAACAAAAAAGCCCTAAGAAATCTGCGACTTTTGAGGATCGATCGACGATCGACTGCCAGAAATCGCAGCCATTTACCCCAGCCTAAACACATATCATGTGCTTTGATCAACACTAGATCGGCAGTAAAACACCGATTAGAAATCCATGATTTCTTATTGCAACATGACTTAGACTGCCTCTTTATTACAGAGAGCTGGCTCACAGCCGACTGTAACACCATTCTAGGAGAATTGGTGCCAGAAAACTACCGTATTATAACGGAAAACAGAATAGGGCAAAGAGGAGGAGGACTGGCGGTGATTCATAAGACGCGTTTGGGATCACAAAACCAAGCCTCCAAAACCCTCTTCCATTCATTGAAACCCTTAGGCGGCGTACAGACGATCGGACATATCCGATGAAAACGGTCCGCGGACCATTTCCATCGGATATGTCCGATCGGGAGTTTGATCCGATGGCGTGTACACACCATCGGATCAAATTCCCCGCCGCCGGACGGCGCGGTGACGTAGTGGTGACGCGGCGGTGACGTTGACGCCGCCGCGTCACCGCCACGTCACCGCACCAGGAAGTAAAACACTTCCGCGCATGCGCCGAATCCATTCGGCAGCGGCGCGGCGGCGGTGGGGGCCGACATGTCTGCTGGTAAGTGTACTAACCAGCAGACATGTCGGGCGGGCAGATTCCCACCGGATAGATTTCAAAGCATGCTTTGAAATCTGTCGGGTGGAGAAATCTGTCCGCTAGCCCATACACACGAGCGGAGATGTCTGCTGAAACGGTCCATCGGACCGTTTTCAGCGGACATATCCCCTCGTGTGTACGCGGCCTTACTCTTCAACTGCAAGTAAACGGCCAGGAGACCGTCCGGATTCTACTCTGCTATAGGCCACCCGGCCCCAAGTCGCAACTGCTCCCATCTTTGACGGACTTTGTCTCCACTTATACCCTGAACAGCAAACATCTTTTGCTGCTCGGGGACTTCAACCTCTGGGCCAACTCCCCGCAAGACCCCATTGCCGACGCCTGCATCGACCACCTGGAAGGATTAGGGCTTCAGCAACTAGTATGTGGGCCCACACATGCTTCAGGTCATACGCTTGATCTTATTTTCAGGCAAGATCTGGAAATAAAAATCCTGGAAAATGAACCATTGCCATGGACAGATCACCATGCAATTAAATTCATTATTTCCGAATTCCCCCCTTAACAAAAACATCAAATCCAGTGACAACACACTGGACCAGATGTCAGAAGAAGCTCCACTCGGAACTCTTCAAAGCCACGTTAGGGGAAAAAATAAACACAATTCAGCCGCACCAAACAGCGGAAGAAACACTGGAGGCCATAAACACAGCACTATTGCAGTCAGCTGACTTGATAGCGCCGAAACAAAAGACCCAGATCAGGAAAAATAACTCCGGCTGGTTCAACAACCAGCTGGCGTTACTGAAGCAAGAGCGCAGAAGGGCAGAAGCAGCCTGGAAAATAAGCTCTTCAGATGAGAACCTCTTGATCTACAAGGCAATAACCAGAAAATACTACAAGCAAATCTTCGAAGCCAAGAAAAACTATTTTTCTGAGGCTATCAACGGTGCCCTAAATCGCCCCCGCAAACTCTTCAAGCTGGTCACTCATGAATCCAGGATGTCTTGAAGCCCCCAACTTGGATACACAAGAATTTTGCGATGAGTTAGCGGATTGCTTCATTAACAAAATTGAAGCAATCCGGCAAAGCATTCAGCAAAACAATTTCTCTCCCAGCCCCCCCCGTAGTCATTTACACAGCACCGGCAGCAATTCACCACAGTTAGGTGAGTTCACGCTGGAACCCATCTCCATTCAGACCACTAAAAATATCATCGGCACTCTGCGCAACAGCACTGCGCCAAATGATATTATCCCCACCAAACTGCTGAAGGAATGCGCCGACATCCTGGCACCTCCTGTCACGCAGCTTATCAACCAATCCTTCAGGGAGGGCATAATGCCCTCCCAGCTGAGGGAGGGCTTCATTCAACCTATCTTGAAGAAAGCCACCCTGGATCCTAAGGATCCACTTAACTGGCGCCCCATAACAGGCCTAAATGTTTTCTCCAAGGTAATGGAGAAAGCAGTGGTACAGCAGCTGCAACAGCATCTAGATACCCACAACTTACTCGACCCATTTCAATCAGGATTCCGTCCCGGACACGGGACGGAAACAGCATTGCTTAAGATATGGGACGACGTTCTCAAGGCCGCAGATGAAGGAGAATCTTCTCTTCTGGTTCTGCTGGACCTAAGCGCAGCCTTTGATACAGTTGATCACAAGCTGTTATTGACTCGGCTGGCTAAAATAGCCAAAGTCGCAGAAAGCGATCTATCCTGGTTCTCCTCTTTTTTGGAAAACCGATCGCAAATAGTGAAGCTAGGACCCTTCACTTCTGAACAACGCACATTATCGCGCGGGGTCCCTCAAGGATCTCCCCTGTCGCCGATGCTATTTAACATCTATGTGCGTCCTCTTTTCGAAATCATCAGCAGCCAAAAGCTGCTATATCACTCTTATGCAGACGACACGCAACTGTACTTCCGCATTTGCAATAAAAAGGATCACCACCTCAACCTAGAGACATGCCTCTCTTTGATAGAGGACTGGATGACAAAGAGTTATCTCAAACTCAACGGAGCGAAAACAGAACTTCTTCTGTTTCACGCCAAGCGTAGGAATCAATCAACAACAACCTGGATCCCCCCGCCCATTCTGGGCAAAATCATCACCCCTAGCGCCAAAGTCAAAAGTCTTGGGGTCATCTTTGACTCCGACATGACAATGAACGCACAAATAGGGTCAGTAGTCAGCGGATCTCACCATCTGCTGCGCCTACTACGCAGACTCACGCCTTTTGTTCCCAAGAAAGACATAGCGGTCGTGGTGGGAGCGATTGTAAACTCCAGACTGGACTATGCAAATGCCCTTTACCTCGGACTCCCCAAGTACCAAATCGCTCGTCTTCAAGTCGTTCAAAATACGGCCGCCAGACTTGTGACTGGGAAAAAACCCTGGGAATCAATCTCACCTTCTCTGAGATCCCTTCACTGGCTACCAGTTAAAGACAGAATCACCTTTAAAGCTCTCTGTCTAACGCATAGATGTATCCATGGGAATGCTCCCCATTATCTATGCGAAAAATTAAAAGTTCACAATCCCAATCGTATTCTACGATCCACCAATCAAAATCGGCTTCAGATACCGAAAGCCAGATACAAGTCCAAAGGAGACAGGAGATTCGCTGTCCAAGGTCCCAGACTATGGAACGCCTTACCAGCCAGCATTCGGCTGGAGGAGAACTACTTAGTCTTCAGGAGAAAGATTAAGACTCATCTCTTTTGATCTCAAAGGAGACAGGAACAACAAGCGCCCAGAGGCGATTTACTTCGCATGTGCTGCGCTATATAAGTTTTTCATTCATTCATTCATGCTGCTAGGGCGGCCTCGGGGGATCTCAGCTCATGGGTTTCGACGGCGGGTATGACTAAACTGTGGAGGTGGAAGCACCCCGGTGTCACTTCCTATTCTCACTTGTCCTCTACACATAGATCTTCTGCTAGGATAGATTTGGCGTTTGGTAATGCCCCTATATTACAAAATGTTCTCACGTTGGAGTACTTGGCAGGGGGCCCCTCGGACCACAATCCACTGGTGGCAACTTTGGCCTTTGTGGAGGGGGGAACGAGGGGGGGCTGGAGACTGTCACCAGACTGGTTGGTAGAGGATCAGGTCCTAGACCATCTTAAAAATTCCATGGCTTCTTATTGGGAAACAAATGAAGGCTCGGCCGAGCCTCCAGTGGTGTGGGATGCTTTCAAGGCAGCGACAAGGGGGGAGTGTATCTCGGCCATCAAGTCGGCCAGGAGGGACCATAATCAGGAGTATGAACTTCTGACGGCCAAAGAGCGGGAGAGTGCTAAAGCACATGCAGACTCTCCCTCGGAGGCCAACTATGGGCCAGATTCAGGTAGATCAGAGCATCTTTGCTCTGGAGTAACGCTTCTCATTTACGTTACTCTGACGACCCTTCCAGCGCAAGTACTGTTATTCACATAGCAGTTGCGCGTAAACTTGCGCCGGAGTAACGATAATGCGCTGGCGTAAGTGGGTGTGATCATATGTAAATGATGGGCGGAGCCCAGCGCAGAGGCTTACGTTCAGCGCATCATCCACGGAGCATGCGCAGTGAGTGCGGCTCCACTCGCCCACTTGTGCGCATGCTCACAACTTCCGTCGGCACCACTTCCCGGGAAATGTCAGCGCAATGCCTTCCGTTGGGCGCTTAAAAGCGCAGGCGGAAACGCCATTCCGGCGCAAAAGTATATCCGTTTCCCCCCACCCCAGGGAAGATACTTTTGTGCTGTGATGGCTGCTCCCGCTACCCCCAGAGAGAGGAGGAACCTCAACTTTAATTCACAGGAGGTGTCTGTGATCATATCCGCGATGGAGAGTTTTAATCATTTTCTCCATGGGAAAAAAAGCCGTAAGACCAGCCGGGAGAGGAAGCAGGGCATCCTGGACACCATTGCTGGCCGGGTCAATATTTTGGGGTACTCCACCCGGACTGCTTCTGACATTCAAAAAAAAATTAATGATCTGCGGCGCAAGGTCCGTGGCAAGGTGGCCACCATCAGGAGTCATGAGAGGGGCACAGGTGGTGGTCCCCCATGTCCGGTCACCCTGACCGCGGAGGAGGAGGTGGTCTCTCGCTGCCTGGAGAGGGAGCAGGTGGAGGGGGTCCCTGGCTATGACTCCATGGAGGAAGGCTCCAGGACAGGTAAGTGTTTTTTATCCCCTATTTGATGTGTTGCATTTGGGGGGGGGGTACATGTGCCAAGTGTGTGGGACCACCAACATGTGTCTGCTTTGTGTCATCCACAGATGACGGAGCTGGGCCATCATCTGTCAGCGTCCAGTCCACCCCATCCCCCCACGCCATCCTGTGCACGAGCCCCTGGGTGGTGAAGACACCGAGGTGGAGGAGGAGAGTGCCCACACCACACCTGCCGAGGTGGTTGTGGAGGATCCTGCTGTGGCAGAGCTGGACTTTTCTTTAGTTTTGGAGGTCTCCTCCCCTTCTCCTGGGCCGTCTGTCATCCCCTCCCCCATCCTTGGAAGCCCCTCAAGGGCGACTCCATCCCCCCGGGGACAACCATCTTCTGGCCCCAGGAAGGCGACCCAGAAGACCAGGGGGGTGTCGGATGTTGTCCAGGGCCAGTTGGCGAGGGATCACGCCAGACAGACCCAACAAATGGGGGAACTAGTTGGGCACTTAGAGAAAGTGGCTGACAGCCTGGGCTCCGTTGCCCAGATAAGCAACGCAGTGCAGGATGTCAGCTGCAACTGCGCTGCAGTGGTGACCAGTTTGGGGGAGGTGCAGGGGGATATTAGGCACCCCACTGCAGCCGTCCAGGCCAACACTGCTGCCATCCATGGGAACAGTGCTGCCATCCGGGACCAGGGGAGGCTGAGTTGGCGGGCCCAGCACTACCAAGTGACCCGGCAGCTCAGGATGCAGGCCCAGCAGCTGAGGATGCAGGGCCAGACAAACAATTTGCTCGGCCGGATAGCCATGGCCTTGGAGGGCATGCAGGCCACACCTGCCAAGAGTGGCCCATCCGGGGATCAGCCACCTCCAGATGCCCCCCCCACCCCCACCCACTCCATCCAGGCAGCTGAGGAGCCAGAGAGGTTCGGCAAGAAGGAGCCCCCGGCATCCCCGATGATTTTTTTATTTTTGATTTCTGATTTATACTCAGGTTATGAGATTTTTATTTTTGATTTCTGATTTATACTCAGGTTATGAGATTTTTATTTTTGATTTCTGATTTATACTCAGGTTATGAGATTTTTATTTTTGATACTGCACACGTTGCAGTGTGAATGGTGTGTGAATGTGAGAGGGTGGCACTCCTGACAGTAAGGGGTGTCACCCTCGGCCATGGTGGTGAAGTTAACCCCACGGCTGTATGAATGACGTGTGAAAGGTGTATGAATGGACAGTGACATCATTGGGGCCTTGACGCTGGCGTTGCTGCTCTCAAGTCCTACATGCTGGACTTGGGCTAATCCAATGCGATGTGCATGTGGTGTGTGTGATCTAGGGACATCAGTGGTGTACACGCGTGCATTGTCTGTGTGATCAATGTTTTGGTTTAGTGTCCAAAGATGCCTACGGCGAGGACCCTCCTGACTGCTCTTCCATCAGCAGACTGGTTCTCCTCTGGCAGGGGGGGATTGTCTGGTTCGGGGGTCAGGTCATCACGTATGTCAATCTGCAGGCCTTTTCTCATAGCAAAGTTGTGCAGAATGCAACATGCACCGATGATCTGACACACAAAGGTAGGGGAATACAATAGGGTCCCCCCAGACTTATCCAGGCAGCGGAAACGGGACTTCAGGAGCCCGAATGTTTGCTCCACCACTGCACGGGTTTTGATGTGTGCTTCATTGTATTTTCTCTCTCCTCTGGTTTGGGGGTTCCGGAAAGGAGTCATTCGATGGGGTCCCAGTGCATATGCAGAGTCACCTGGAAGGGAAAAGACAGGAGGATGTTAGTCATGCATGTGCCACTTCTGTTGTGCATCACGGGAGGGGATAGTCATGCCTGCCACCCATGTCACTCACCAACCAGCCAGCTGTCCCCATACATGTTCTGTTCGAATTCTGCTGGGATGGGGCTCTGATTGTATATGAAGCTGTCACGGCTGGACCCGGGGTGTTTGGCACGGACGTGCCATATGAGGCGTTGGGCATCGGCTATCACCTGTACGTTGATGGAATGCCAATGCTTCCGATTGCGGTATATGTGCTCTGTGGCACTGGGGGGCTGGAGTGCCACATGTGTGCAATCAATGGCCCCCACAGTGCGTGGGAATCTGGCAATGCTGTAGAAATCTGTCATTGCCTTCAGCCGCAGCTCCTCAGTGGTTGGTCTGATGAAGTGGTTGGACATGTGTCTGAGGATTGCAGGGACAACCTGGTGCACACATCTGCTTATGGAGGATTGTGACATCCCAGCCACCACTCCACTTGTACACTGGAATGATCCACTTGCAAGGAAATGAAGTGTTGCCAGTACCTTCACCAGTGGCTGCACTGCTTGTGAGCGGTGTGTCTTGCTGGTGATGTCATCCTGCAGGGTTGTGGTTAGTTCAAGTATTGCAACAGGGCTGAATCTGAAGAGGCGATACACCTCCTCATCCCCCATGCCAAAGAGGCTCATACGTGTGCGGTATATCCTCTCACGTGCCCGCCTCCTTCGTTCCGGGGGACCCATCAGTAGTTCTAGGACCACGATTGCCCCTGGCATGTTGGCACACAGAGGTGTTCTCCTTGCAAGTGTGGGTGCTCAGCTTGCTAGTTTCGTCGGTAACGCTGCTGTAGCTGCTCTCCTGCTGACCTGTGACCGTCTGGAGTAAAGATAAAGCAGCCTTTTGTAGAAATAACTTTGCGCCGGACGGACGAGATACGCGCGGCGCATGTAGCCAGCGTATGGTGCTAATCCGTTCGCGAATTGGGAAATCTCCCTCATTTGCATATTTGCAGGGGAAATCAATAGGCGCGACTGATGCACCAAACGAAATTATGCGCTGACGGGACTCTGGCGCCGGAAAGTTAAGCCGATCGGAAATGGCCCGTTTTCCGGCGCATCTAGTTTGGTGGGTACGGCCACATAGAAACGACGGTGCATCTTCACAGTTACGCGGCGCATATCGAAATACTCCAGCGCAACTCTACCTGAATCTGGCCCTATGTGTCCCTGCTGGGGGCTAGGCGCGCAGTTTCCCTACATTTCTCGAACCTGGCGCATACTGAAGTGAGGAAAAGGGCAGAGACCATATTTGCAGAGGGGGATAAAAATGGTAAGTTATTGGCCAATCTTGCTGCAGAATCAAAAACGACAGTTAGTGTACCGGTGGTGCGGGGCAGGGGGGGAGATTTGATTACTGATCCCGCGGACATTTTGGTTGAATTTGTGAGTTATTACTCAGCTCTTTACTCGCCCATCCCGGCATATGAGTCAGCTGGGTTAGACGAGCTGTTGAGGAGTGTAGCCATGCCCCGCCTGTCAGATGAAGACGCTGCGTCCCTGGATAAACCCATTTCGGTCCCGGAAATAGAGGCAGCAATACAGGCTTTCCCTCCGCAGAAGGCACCGGGTCCGGATGGTTTCCCGGCTGACTTCTACAGGACCTATAAGTCCCAACTGGCACCTAGACTAAACCGGCTCTTTAGACACTGCTGGGAAACGGGGGCTTTACCGGAGTCTATGATGGAGGCGTATATGGTGCTCCTATTAAAACCAGGCAAGGACCCGTTGGAGTGCTCATCATATCGGCCTATTGCACTGCTCAACATGGATCTCAAGATCCTTACTAAGGTCCTAGCGTCGAGACTGGCTGGGGTCATTTAGACCCTGGTGGATGTTGATCAGACAGGCTT
Organism: Rana kukunoris; assembly: GCA_029574335.1. Lineage (NCBI taxonomy): Eukaryota > Metazoa > Chordata > Amphibia > Anura > Ranidae > Rana > Rana kukunoris. The sequence goes on along the minus strand of CM056050.1, from coordinate 36,481,029 downwards.
TATGCCTGGTATGTCGACGGACACAAACCTGAGGAGGTTATTCACGCATCTCCAATTGGATACTGCGGATTGCCCGGCTAAGGTGATTGTGTCCATTGACATGGAAAAAGCATTTGATTCCGTGGATTGGCAATACATGCACAAAGTATTGGAGGAAATGGGGTTTGGCCCTGGCTACCGTAAATGGATACAACTGCTGTATGCTAACCCTCGGACGGCTGTCCGGTTGGGCTTCAGGGTGTCTCCATTTTTTAACATTGGTAGGGGAACAAGACAGGGGTGCCCGCTCTCTCCATTCCTTTTTGCTCTAATGATGGAGCCTATTGCCAAGGCACTCAGACGAGCCGGAGGGGAGGGTGGGGTCCAAGTTGGGACAATTATGGAAAGCGTGGCGCTCTATGCAGATGACTTGCTTCTCTTCCTCAGGGATCCGGGCGTATCGCTTAAGGCGGCCCTGTGGATCCTGGATACTTTCGCCTCATTTTCGGGCCTGCGTGTGAATTGGAGCTACCCCTGGGTCCCGAGGCTAGTCTGCAGCGAGATGATGAGTTACCATTGTTGTGGGTCTCGTCTATTACTTATCTGGGTGTTAAAATGACTGCTGATATTACTGACTATATGTCCTTGAATCTTCTGCCGCTGATAGTTACTCTGAATCAACGGGTCCAGGCCTGGAAGAAATTGCCCCTCTCATTACTTGGAAGAGTTAGCCTACTTAAAATGACATTTTTACCAGTACTTTTATTTTATTTATTTTTTTTATTTTATTTTTTTTTTTTAGTGTATTTTGCGCGTGAACTCGAGAGAGAGGAGCCGGACTGAAGGAGTTGGCAGTAGGCAGACCCTCCCCCCGGAGGCAATCGCCATCCTTCTCCATGCCCCCGGTGGCAATGGCGGGTGTGAGGGGGGGCCTCCCACTCACCCCACCCTACCTGCTCCACTTGGGAGCCCGATTGGGGCCCAATGGGACCCCAACGGGGCAGAGGGACTCCCCCTATGAGGGAGTGAGGGGGTCTAGCCCACCCAGCCAGCCCCGTAGGTCCTTCGCCTCTCATTTTTAGGAGACCGCATGGCCAATGTGCGTGCGTGGTAAACCAATTTCGTGTGCGTGCAAGTGTGGTAGTTTTTGTGGGGGGGGGGGGGGCGTACTAAGAACAGGCGTACCTTGCATAGCACACCCACCGGGAGTCGGGCTGAGACCACCAAACTCAATTCACATGTAGCCGAGACCGGGATCCGAACCCTTGGCTGCAGAGGTGAACGGCTTGTCAGCGCAGTGCCAATCACGTTGAGCCACCACAGCTCCCGTAGTACTTTTATACTATTTGCGCCACTCCCCTGTGTGGCTTCCTAAATCATTTTTTATGAAGTTGAATGGTATAATAGGGGCTTTTATTTGGTCACCCCAGTCACCCCGTATAGGTATTAAGGTCCTCCAGGAACCTTGGGGACAGGGAGGGTTGGCACTTCCGGATTGGCAGAAATATTATCTGGCTGGCCAGATGGTGTTTGCCAGGCGTTGGTTGCTGGCAGACGAGGGTGACACAGCCACTATTCTGGAGGCGGCACTGTTGGGCTCATATGAAAGTTTGAGGTTAGCTCTGTATAGAGGCCCAAAGTCTAATTTACCTTTGACCGTTACTATGAAGGCCACCATCAGGGCATGGGAGGTTGCTACCACCTTGATGTCACCTTCCTATCTGGGGTTTTCGCCATCGGCTCCTATTTGGTTGAACCAGAACTTGCCAGAGTTTTGCTCCCTCCCGGACCCGATGATTTGGGCCTGTGGGGGCGTCAAACTGCTGGATCATATTACTAGGGAAGGGGAGCTCATTTCATTTGACCAGCTAAAAGCCAGGCATGGCCTGCCTAATTCCTTTTTCTTCCGATACCTGCAGCTGTGCCATGCTTTTCAGGCGCAGTTCGAGGGGCGAAGGGTGGAGGTTCTTCCATCGGCGCTGGAGAATTTATTGAAAAGTGAGGAACTGCCTAAAACTCTCTCCACAGTGTATAAATCCTTGTTCACCACAACGCCTATGGGAGTTTCTAGATGTAGGGAAAGGTGGGTGAGGGAGATTCCCGACATTCAAGGGGAGGACTGGGAGGATATGTGGGATCACCCCTTCAAACACCTGGTCTCTGCTAGAGATCGTCTAATTCAATTCAAATTTTTACACCGCATTTACTACACTCCAGCCAGACTGTCTCGTATCTACCCTTCCAGTGATGGACAGTGTTGGCGGTGCAATTTCTCCCTGGCTGACTCGGAGCACATTTTTTGGACGTGTCCCCACGTCCGGGACTTTTGGAAAGGGGTGGTTGAGTGTCTGTCAGGGGTACTCAGTGTTCCGGTCCCTCTGACCGCTAGGGTCTGTCTTATTGGGCTGGTGGAAGAGGTTGTTCCTTCCCTGGCTCATCGCACTTTACTGAATATTGGGCTGTTCTATGGCAGGAAAGCAATTCTATTGAAGTGGAAGAACTCCAATGCTCCGACGTTATCCTTTTGGAAAGGGTTGGTTAACTCCGTAATCCACATGTACAAGGCTACTTACAGGTCAAGGGGCTGTGATAAGAAATTTAAGCGGGTTTGGCAAGCCTGGTTGGATTCCTTGGACACGGTGGGTTAGGGATGTAGTTTAATTCTGTGAGGTCGCCTCTATTCCTTGGGGATTCTTCTGCATAGTTATGTTTTACATCACGTAGAAAATCTCTGACATGTATAGATGTTTACAGGTTTTTTTTTTTGTTTTTTTTTGCTATGACCTGTTCTGAATTCATGATGCTGAGGTTGCTTGGGATCAGTGTATTTCCGGGTGATACTGCTTTGCTATTTGGCTACTGTGGGCTGATGGTTGGTCAGGGGTGGGGTGGGGGGAGGGGAGGGGTTCTGTTGTTACTTGTGGGGGTGTCGGCCCTGCGTGGCCTAAGTCGGGGTAGGCATGTTGCCTATCTTGTGTCTGTGTTGTGTGTGTTGAAAATCAATAAAAAGAATTAAAAAAAAAAAAAGAATATTCCGCCTACAAGAATTCTAATGTTGTATGACTAGTAACCACTTAAGACCCGGACCAATACGCTGGTAAATGACCCAAGGTGTTTTTGCGATTCGGCACTGCGTCGCTTTAACAGACAATTGCGCGGTCGTGCGACGTGGCTCCCAAACAAAATTTGCGTCCTTTTCTTCCCACAAATAGAGCTTTCTTTTGGTGGTATTTGATCACCTCTGCGATTTTTATTTTTTGCGCTATATACAAAAATAGAGCGACATTTTTGAAAAAAACACAATTTTTTACTTTTTGTTAAAAAAAAATCAAATAAACTAAATTTTAGTCAAACATTTAGGCCAAAATTTATTTAGCCACATGTCTTTAGTAAAAAAAAAAAATCGCGATAAAAAAAAATAGCTACCTAGCGGGAACAGCGACACTAATACAGCGATCAGAAAAATGATCGCTTAGTGACGCTGGCAATAGGGAGTGAAAGGGTTAACTAGGGCGGTGATCAGGGGGTTAAAACTTTATTAGGGGGGGTGGGGGGGCTATCCTGAACCTAACACTAACTGATTTTACACTGCCTGTCACACTGACACTAAATGCAGTGATTAGATCACTGCATTCAGTGACACTGTGACAGGGGGGATGGGGGGGCAGATCGAAAGGGGTTAAGTATGCCTATGTGTGTGTATGTCAGTGTAGTGTTGGTGCACACTTACTGTGAGGTGTTTCTCCCATCGCAGCGGTTGGAAATACCGCTGCGATGGGAGATTACATCACTTCCCCCTTCCTGTGTTTACACAGGAGGAGGAAGTGACACAAAGGGGGAGCGCGCGCATTGGCTGGGAGCGATCGCGGGGGGGCGGGTAAACACTGACATCCGCCCGCTCGTCCCGGATCGCTCCCGGAGCCAGGGGGACCCCCGCACGCCGCGGAGGGGGTCCCGATGGGACCCCCGAACCGCACAAAGGCGGGGACGTAAATTTACGCCCTTGTGCCTGTACGAGCCATGTTGTGGCCGTATATGTGCGTGCGGGGGTCCTTAAGTGGTTAATAATGTCAAATCTATTTTCTCATAGATCGAAATCTAATCTCTGTAATGTCGAATCTATTATTTCTATAATGTCGAATCTTTTCTCTATAATGTCTAATCTTTTCCCTATACTGTCAAATCTTTTCCCTATAATGTCAAATCTTTTCCCTATAATCTCTCTATATCGAATTTTTACCGCAACGAAAACTAAAATAAAGCATTTTTTATGTCGGATCTTTCGGTTTTCGTTTCTTGTGCTTTCGTTATCGTTTGTTAAAACGATAACGAAAAAACCTGATTTTCAGACGAAAATGCATTCTAACGAAAACGAATGCAAATGTCTACCCCCTAGTGATACCGAACTTGCCCCCAACAGCTGCCCACATCTCCCAGATGGCAACAGTCACTATCTTGGTTACTTAGGGAGCCACAGCCTGGTCTGAATAATGTGTCCGGGTTTCAGTACGCCTGGACAGATGGCAACCCTAGTCTCAGCATGTTTGTTAAGAGTTGGTTTCAGTTCCAGTCTGGGGTGAAGAAGCTTGAGACCACAACTATTGAGTGCAAGGGGACCTTGTAGGCCAGGAAAGTGGAACACTCTGTGCCCAAGTTCTTGTCCCTTGATCTTATGGTAAAGTTGCTGCTTCTACACAGCTGTGCATCTCATCTCTAGGAGTTTTGCCTATGCAAAAAGAAAAATGAAACTGCTGGGAAGAAAAGAAGATTGGGCATAAAAAAGACAAGATTTCTGTTCCCGTATATGTTTGATCAATGGACTCAAGGTTATTTAAGGACTATGCCAACCTGTGTGCGTTCGTTACCTCCACACCCCATGGATTCTACAATTGTGATTTCTTGATATAATGAAAAAAGGTGTTCCTTTTTCATTATGCAGCAATTTAGAAAATACAGAAATTTAGAAATTTGATGAAAGGTTTGGCTCTGGCAAACACATTTTGATAGATAAATAGTGCATTTTATAAACAACTATATAGATCAGACCAAAATGAGGGACAAATGAGGACAGAGGGACATTGATCCAAATCATACAACAGTCCCTTGAAATCAGGGACAGTTGAGAGGTATAGCACAGGAAAGCTTCTGTTAGCCTTCCTCTTTAGCTAAGCCAAGACATGCAGTACAATCAAGTCTGGAAATGTACATATTTTAATTACAGAAAGAGATCTATAGTTTGAGACCAAAGAGAGGGAGAGAGTTTCCAGTAAGCAAGTGACTGCTATGGGCTTCAATAAAATGGCAGCCTCCTTTTAACAGGAGCAATGCTGGAGGCAATTTACAGCGCAAAGTAATCTTGGTAGCATAATTTTGAATGTGGGATGTTTGTTCTTTTGTGTAAGAACATTAACCCCTTGGCGCCAAAGGGCATGCAAATATGCGACCTCTCGGCAGCCGGCCGTGGCACAGAGCGCCCGCATATTTGCATGCAATAGTGCCAGCAGAGCTGTGCCAAGAGCACGTGCCCTGCGCACTCCCGATGCAGTTACCTGTGGCTAACTGAAAGCTTCCGTTCACAGCTTGGGAACAGGAACTTTTGGATCATGTGACCACCATGACAGCCAATCACGCTGGTCACATGACCATAAGCCCAGCCTCTTGGCATACTAAACCCCTTTAAGGGCCAGTTCTAAGAGGTTAATTGTTATCAAACTGTTATGGGTAAAGCTTCACTTTAATTCACTTGGGATAGGGTGGCTTATGTAGGGGGATTACTTGGTTCTTGAGAGATATCTGTTGCTGAGAATCTCTGCTTTTTGATTTCACGTGCAGTCATAGGGTTATATAGGGACATGCTTATCAGTTTATGACTCAAAGTTCATAATAAAGTTCTAAACTATGATAATTATCATACCATAACTATAGTACTTCTTATAGGCAGACGTAGTTTAGCCTCCCGGCAAGGGTGGCTCTGTTTGGCGGCAGGTGGCGCTGTTCAGCAGCTGCCGTGTAGGGAGGGTGGAGGACAAGGGAGAAACCTGGTTCTTTCAAGGCCTCTGAGAAGCAGATGTCCGATTGAATGCTGCTGCCCTGACTAATCTGGTGGCCATCTTTGATGAGGGCAGTTATTATAAAAGGCACTGTCCTCTTTGGGTTTGTGCGCATTCTGCATAGTGGGTAGGTCAGGGACAGATCTCCTGCTGGTCAGGGACAGTTGGATCAGCTTAGCAGGGGCCCCCCATTGCCGGTGACTTGTCATATTTGGCTCCCTATCGCAGAATGCTACGGAAGTCACGTGGCGGCCAACTGCGCATGTGCGATGCGTTCCAACCACAAGTGCGATACGTTCCAATGGATTTACGACAGTACACACCAGTGAAACCTTGGGCGGCATCCAGGCTCATTCCTTAACATCCCCGTGGATTGGAGGACGTTAAAAAAAGAGCCAGTTTTGACCGTCTTTCTAGTATGCTGACTGAGTTCGTCTGGAATGCCCGTAAGCCCCGAATAGCCCTTAAGATGTTGAAACTTGAAACGGTCTAAGACGGAGGGTGGCCTGGGGTTCCCTGATGTTTGGCGATAATATAGGGCGATTGCTCCTCAAATAATTCTTAACTGGCATTTCCATTCTCACTCAAAGCTTTGGGTTTCTCTGGAAAAGTGTCTCGCGGGCAGGAACCTATCATACGCGTCATGGTTGCTTCGGGAACATAGGGGACTTTCTGAGAAGACTTCCCTGCTGACGACGCATGTGCTCGCAGTCTGGGATAGGATAAATGCTCTACTAAAATTGTCTCCCCCTATGTCACCGCTGGCCCCATTGGGTGGCTTTCTCTGGTTCCCCCCGGGAGAACAAATGGCCTTTTTTGGGTCATGGGTGGATGATGGTCACGCCAGTTGTGGCAAACTTATGAAAGAAGGTAGGCTCCTAGACTATGAGGCCCTCCCGGTGGGTCGACAGGGCCCACGGATGAATTTCTGGCGCTATAGACAGCTACACCATTTCTTTGAGAAGCAGGGTCATAAGATCAGGGACCCCTCCTCTCACCCCGTTTAAGAGTCTTTTTGCTACTGAAGATCCTACCCCCCACCTGGTATCGGAGCTATACCGCCTGCTGGGTTCCGCTGCCCCTCTGCCCACGCCTGCCTACATATAGAGATGGGAGAGAGATCTGGATCAGGTCCTCACGGACACACAACTGACCCATCTATACCACCTTACTCATACTTCCTACATAGATTCCAAAACTCAGGAGACAAATTTTAAACTTCTGTCTCGCTGGTACCGTGTGCCAGCGGACATGGCGTGTATTTACCCCACTCAATCCGGGTTGTGCTGGCGGGGGTGTGGGCACAGGGGTACGCTTATTCACATTTGGTGGGACTGCCCCTTGATTAAACCCTTTTGGGTGGATGTAAAAGAGCAGATACTGACGATCACGGGGATTGACATTCCCCTCTCTCCGGTGCACTTTCTTCTCCATGTCCCAACAATCCCTCTAAGTCATTATAAGAAAAGTGTAATACCACATTTACTTAATGCAGCCAGGAGACTGATGCCGGCTTACTGGAGGCAGTCCAGGGTCCCTGTTCGAGAGGATTGGATATGGGTGGTGAGTGCCATCGGAGAGGCTGAGGGTTGGGTGGCGACCTGCCGTGACCGCCACGAACGACACCTGGCTATTTGGGAGCCGTGGACGAAGTATGTCTCGGACACTAACTTTTTCCCCTCTAGTTTAGACGTTGCTCTACTGGAACTGGCAGAGCCCTCCCTTAAAGCTCGCAGGTTGCAGGCCCTCGATGGAGAGGGAGCTAGCCCCCCTTATTGGTTAATCGTGATGGCGGTCTGATGGTGCTGCTACTATGAGCTGGAGTGATGCGCCCGACATGGAGGTGGACGCGTTCCTTATCGACTTTTGAGGTACGCACTGCTCTTTTCTCCTTCTTCCCCCCCCCCCTTTTTTCCCCTTCTCATCTCCCCCTTCTCTCCCTCTCCCCCTATACTCTTCATTTCCAGTTCCTTATTTTACTTATTGCCAGTGGATTTATTTATCTGCATATGTTGGGTGTACTGTGAGGTTTATTGGAGCACAATAGGGGACCGTGGTTAGCTCCGTGACCCCGCCTGGGTGCCTTCGCCGGCACCCTGGCCCTGGTCCTCTGGCTCACTTAAGGGTGGTGGGTGGCTAGATGGAGGCCTTAGTGCACCCCCCCCCCCCTCCGCCCCAGTTGTGGGTTGCAGGTCCAGACCTGGGTCGTGTGGTTCCTGGTTCCCCCCTTTTTCATATCTTGGCCATACTCCCGCAAACTCCCTATCTGATCTGTACCAGGGTTTGGGTAGCTCAGCAAATACCCTATTTTGGTCCCCCTCTATCGCCCCACCTTGTTGATGTAATCTACATGCCCTTTCAGGCTGCTGCCCACCTGGCTACCCTGCTACCCTGGGGATCAGCGTGGCTGCTGGTGCCCTTTTGGGTGTTTGCGGCTGCGGTGTCCCCTGTGGTTTTAATCGCACTCACTGGTAATGTCTTTATATGCACACACGATATGATATATCTGAAATATACTTTTGGCTGTTTGGAGGCCCTGCGAGGCCGAACTTCCGATACACGGAACTTTGTTGGACGTGCCTGTCCTATGTTTTACATGTCTTTCTCTCTTCCCCCTCCCCCCTTTTTTTTTCTCCCTTTGTTTTTTTCTGTTATTCCTTTAATAAATACTGATTATACAAAAAAAAAAAGCCAGGAGGCGAAGCGAAGCGAGGATGTGAGGCCGACTGGCCCCTTTCTCAAATTCCACATGGCCCTGAATCCCTTGTTCACTGGTGTGTAATGTCGTAAATCTATTGGAGCGCATCGCACTTGCGGGTGGAATGCATCGCGCATGCGCAGTTGGCCGCCACGTGACTTCCGTAGCATTCTGCGATAGGGAGCAGAATATGGCAACACACCGGTCTGCCTTCCAGCTGCCTGAGTCTCTTCCCCTGCGAGCAATGAGCCAAAGCCTACATCTTTTCACCCCATCATTTACCACCTGCTAAAAAGGGATTTGCAGTGGATGGCTTTTCAGAGGGCAGTGATAAGGCATTAAGGAGATGATGATACTGCTGCCTCTGACAAGAAACATCCAATGTGAGCTTTTGGTTGGAAATTCTGACCGTGTGTAGGCTCCATCTGAATTTTTCTGTCAGAATTTCCACCAAGAAAAATTTGAGATCTGGTTCTCAAATTTTGAGACAAGAAAAGTCTGTATGCAATTCCGACGCACCAAAAACCATGCATGCTCGGAATCAAGTCGACGCATGCTTGGAAGCATTGAACTTAATTTTTCTTGGCTCATCGTAGTGTTGTACGTCACCGCGTTCTTTACGTGACCGTGTGTATGCAACACAAGAATGAGTCAAGATTCCGTCGGAAAACAATCCACAGTTTTCTTGTCGGATTTTCCGATCGTGTGTACGCGGCATTATTCTTCAATGATGTGAATGTACAATGTATGTGTAAAGTTCTGTGCAGGGGCGGACTGACAACTTATGGGGCCCCCGGGCAATAGAAGAATATGGGGCCCCCAGTCTTACAGATGGCCACCACACCAGGCAGTGCAGAGGCAGGGCAGCTAAAATCTTGGGTTTTTCACATCAAAAACATGTGGGTTTCGGACATATCAGGGACAGAAAACACAGATTTTTACATACTGTCCCTGCTTTTACTGAGCCTGGCAACCCTGATGGACGCCTAGTGGCGTGGGGCCCTTGGGCAGTGCCCGAAAACCCCAATGGTCAGTCCGCCCCTGGCGCTGTGTGAATTGACAGCGCTATATAAGTACCTTAAATAAAAATAAAATAAATAAATGCGTAATGCCCCTGAACAATAGGCCACGTGAACAACTGAATGTGGTAATGGAGGTTTAAATGCACATATCTATGTCAATGTAATCGGTAGCTTTTCTACACCAAGTATTTCCTATTTTAGGTCTACTGGTTCCTTAAATAAAATGAAAATAGCTCTGGGACTTTCCAGATGTGCAACGCAGCTCACACGGCTGCTTGTGGCTTCCTGCCTGGGATCAGTGAGACTACAAGCTGGAGCAACGTTCCAAGATTGGAACAGCTGGATTTAATGGTTGCGTCTCTCAGTCCTCGAGGAACGACTGCAAGCCTGAGCTTTCCTTCCCTGGAGGCTTAGAGACAGGAGAAGACGCCCGTGTTTTATGTCTGGACCTAAAACGGCAGAGGAGAGACTACACCAATCACAGCTTGGTCAACCTGCCAAAATTGTTTTGTGGCATAGATGACAACATCTGTATGTTGCTTTTAGATGTATTTTGTTGCACGGTAAACTACAACTACTTCAAGTAGGAGAAAAGTCTAACCATAACTATTTAAAAAAAATGTTGTCTCCCCCCCTCCTCCTACCTATTCTGCCTACCCTGTATAAAAAAGATCTGTGTATTTACCTATTTTTTTTTTACAAATCTCTTTATTAAATTTTTTTCATTTCCATGCAAAAAAAAAGGAAACAGTAAACATACATATAGGGCCAGATTCAGGTAGTCCAGAGCATCTTTGCTCTGGAGTAACGCTTCTCATTTGCGTTGCGCTGCAGAAATTTTAGGAGCAAGTGCTGTCATTCACGAAGCACTTGCTCCTAAAGTTGCGGCAGCGCATCGCAAATGAGCCGGCGGAATTCAAATTGGGCGGGTACGGGGCGTGTAGTATGCTAACTAAGCGCGATCCCGCCGCCAACGTACTGCGCATGCGTCGAGTGTCAAAACATCCCCGTGCGCATGCTCCAAAATCTGTGAATGAACGTCAATGACGTCACATTCCCATTCATGACCGTTTTACGCAAGCAACGTTTTTTTTTTTTTTCCCGACGCGATGACGACGCCTATACCTAACATAGGATACTCCAACCCCATGTAGGTATATCTATGCGCCGCGTATCCCGTCCGGAAACGTCGTATCGTCATTGCGTCGCGCCGGAATTCGATCGTGAATTGCCGATTTCCGCTCATTAACATATTTTTTGAGCGTAAATCGGCGGGAACGCCCCCGGCGCCATTTTTAAGTTGAAGTAACGATGCGATGGCGAAACTCAGTTACGCTGCTCGCATCGGAACTTCAACCCGGCGTTTCTTGTTTTCTGGTTACAGAAAACAGAAACGCCGGCTCAAAGTCACAGTTAGGCTGGCGGATCACTCGATCCGCCAGCCTAACTGTTCGTGAATCTGGCCCAAAGATACCATGGGCCAGATTCAGGTGGTCCAGAGCATCTTTGCTCTGGAGTAACGCTTCTCATTTGCGTTGCGCTGCAGAAATTTTAGGAGCAAGTGCTGTCATTCACGAAGCACTTGCTCCTAAAGTTGCGGCAGCGCATCGCAAATGAGCCGGCGGAATTCAAATTGGGCGGGTACGGGGCGTGTAGTATGCTAACTAAGCGCGATCCCGCCGCCAACGTACTGCGCATGCGTCGAGTGTCAAAACATCCCCGTGCGCATGCTCCAAAATCTGTGAATGAACGTCAATGACGTCACATTCCCATTCATGACCGTTTTACGCAAGCGACGTTTTTTTTTTTTTTTCCCGACGCGATGACGACGCCTATACCTAACATAGGATACTCCAACCCCATGTAGGTATATCTATGCGCCGCGTATCCCGTCCGGAAACGTCGTATCGTCATTGCGTCGCGCCGGAATTCGATCGTGAATTGCCGATTTCCGCTCATTAACATATTTTTTGAGCGTAAATCGGCGGGAAGTTGAAGTAACGATGCGATGGCGAAACTCAGTTACGCTGCTCGCATCGGAACTTCAACCCGGCGTTTCTTGTTTTCTGGTTACAGAAAACAGAAACGCCGGCTCAAAGTCACAGTTAGGCTGGCGGATCACTCGATCCGCCAGCCTAACTGTTCGTGAATCTGGCCCCATATTCCTACCATTCTAACATTCCTTCCATATCTTCATCCATCTAACACATTCCTCTTACATTCCTTCCCTTCCTTTCTTGGTGCATTTACCCTTCCCCTGTGTCCTATTTATCCTGAAGCTGTCATAGGATTTTCTATCCAGCTTGCCCAAACACTCTTAAATTTCTCCCTCTGTCCTCTATTACTGTATGTCTCCATGTATAGTGGTAAGCAGTTATTGACTAAATGTTTGCAATGTGCCACCGAGGGGGCCTCTTCCTTTTTCCAATTTAGGACTATTTACCTATTTTTAACCTGCTTAGGTCTGCTCACATCATCCTGCAGCTGCTGCTGCAGGGGAGAGGAGGGAGCGCCAACAATGGCTGGGCTAGAGGAGCCTAGGGTGATGTCACCCTCATTGCCAGGAGCTCCCTTACACCGGGCTGACTGGAACAGAGCAGATTAAATACAGGTAAGTACACAGATCTTTTTTTTTTTATATACAGGGAGTGCAGAATTATTAGGCAAGTTGTATTTTTGAGGATTAATTTTTTTATTGAACAACAACCATGTTCTCAATGAACCCAAAAAACTCATTAATATCAAAGCTGAATACTTTTGGAAGTAGTTTTTAGTTTGTTTTTAGTTTTAGCTATTTAGGGGGATATCTGTGTGTGCAGGTGACTATTACTGTGCATAATTATTAGGCAACTTAACAAAAAACAAATATATACCCATTTCAATTATTTATTTTTACCAGTGAAACCAATATAACATCTCAACATTCACAAATATACATTTCTGACATTCAAAAACAAAACAAAAACAAATCAGTGACCAATATAGCCACCTTTCCTTGCAAGGACACTCAGGCAGCCTGCCATCCATGGATTCTGTCAGTGTTTTGATCTGTTCACCATCAACATTGCGTGCAGCAGCAACCACAGCCTCCCAGACACTGTTCAGAGAGGTGTACTGTTTTCCCTCCTTGTAAATCTCACATTTGATGATGGACCACAGGTTCTCAATGGGGTTCAGATCAGGTGAACAAGGAGGCCATGTCATTAGTTTTTCTTCTTTTATACCCTTTCTTGCCAGCCACGCTGTGGAGTACTTGGACACGTGTGATGGAGCATTGTCCTGCATGAAAATCATGTTTTTCTTGAAGGATGCAGACTTCTTCCTGTACCACTGCTTGAAGAAGGTGTCTTCCAGAAACTGGCAGTAGGACTGGGAGTTGAGCTTGACTCCATCCTCAACCCGAAAAGACCCCACAAGCTCATCTTTGATGATACCAGCCCAAACCAGTACTCCACCTCCAGCTTGCTGGCGTCTGAGTCGGACTGGAGCTCTCTGCCCTTTACCAATCCAGCCACGGGCCCATCCATCTGGCCCATCAAGACTCACTCTCATTTCATCAGTCCATAAAACCTTAAAAAAATCAGTCTTGAGATATTTCTTGGCCCAGTCTTGACGTTTCAGCTTGTGTGTCTTGTTCAGTGGTGGTCGTCTTTCAGCCTTTCTTACCTTGGCCATGTCTCTGAGTATTGCACACCTTGTGCTTTTGGGCACTCCAGTGATGTTGCAGCTCTGAAATATGGCCAAACTGGTGGCAAGTGGCATCTTGGCAGCTGCACGCTTGACTTTTCTCAGTTCATGGGCAGTTATTTTGCGCCTTGGTTTTTCCACACGCTTCTTGCGACCCTGTTGACTATTTTGAATGAAATGCTTGATTGTTCGATGATCACGCTTCAGAAGCTTTGCAATTTTAAGAGTGCTGCATCCCTCTGCAAGATATCTCACTATTTTTGACTTTTCTGAGCCTGTCAAGTCCTTCTTTTGACCCATTTTGCCAAAGGAAAGGAAGTTGCCTAATAATTATGCACACCTGATATAGGGTGTTGATGTCATTAGACCACACCCCTTCTCATTACAGAGATGCACATCACCTAATATGCTTAATTGGTAGTAGGCTTTCAAGCCTATACAGCTTGGAGTAAGACAACATGCATAAAGAGGATGATGTGGTCAAAATACTCATTTGCCTAATAATTCTGCACTCCCTGTACAGTAAGACCCCTTTCACATTGGAGGTGTTTTTCAGGCACTTTAGCGCTAAAAGTATCGCCTGTAAAGCACCTGAAAAAAACCTCATCTGCAATCTCGAATGCTTTCACACTGGGGCGCTGCTCTGGCAGGACGTAAAAAATCCCTGCAAGCAGCTTCTTTGTGTCACTTTAGGAGCGGTATATAGCTCCTAAAGCACCCCTTCTCTGTTGATGCTGCACTCAAATCAGTTAGCATTGTTCCTAGCACTTTCTGTGAGCTATAAACCACCTGCCCGTGTTCTGAAAATGAGGAAAGAGGTGTTCTGTAGTTCTATTCTAGCAATCAACACTGCCCCTCCATAGATGCAGTACGATGAGTGACCGTTGTCCCCCCAGGCAGTGCCGATCCTGGACTCCCAGGGGCCCTAAGCAAAATGACATGCCGCATTACAGCATTAAAGTTGAGAAGCGGGGGGGGGGGTGCTGCTGACAGTGACATGTCACATTAAAAATGAGAAGCGCCTTTTTATTCCTACCTCTTCTCCCATTCAGCCAGCGAGTTGAGAAGCGGGGTGGGGGGGCCAAAAATTACTTTTCACTCACCAGGCGGGGCATTTAGTAATTTGGGGGGCCCTCTGCAGCTTTGCTGGGCCCTAAGTGCCTTGCATAGTGAGCCTTTAGGGCGGGTCGGCCCTGCCCCCAGGTCAGGTTGTGTGTTACTGCCAAGATTGCCAAGTGAAAAAAAAAGGGATGCCTCTCCGCTCCTCTCAAGACCTCCTGCTCTTTAGTTTCCTTGTGACCTCCTCTCATGCTTACCTCCAGGACTTCTCCAGAGGCTCTCCCATCCTCTGGAATTCCCTGCCCCAATCGGTCCAGTCAGCCCTTAACCTGTCTGCCTTTAGGCGATCCCTGAAAACTCACTTATTCAGGCAAGCCTATCCCAGCTCTACCTAAATTGTACCCGAGTCAGCTCCATCAGATCATCCCCCGAAACTATTACCTTTTGTACCACCTCCCCCTCCCTTTAGATTGTAAGCTTCATGAGCAGGGCCCTCCTATTCCTTCTGTACGGAACTGTATTCTAATTGTAAGGTAAAGTGCTACATAAATCCTGTAAAATAATAATATAGTAATACAGATGATACTGTGAGGGGCTAGCTCGGCAGCGGGTCTGTGCGATTCCCTGGAAGGGTTCAGCACACAGAAAAGAACTAGGCACAGCAGACCGTGGTAGGAGAAAACAAAAAGGTGCGGTTTTATTGTAAATACACCACAAAAAATTATGACAGAAAACAAAAGAAATAACAAAAATAAATCCTGGTCAACTTGACCTGCTTGCTACACACGCTGGTGTCCCTAACTACCAACTAGGTACAGCCTTGTGCTGCCCCAGTCCCTGACTCCCTGGAGTTTAAATGTTTTAGGAATAGCCACACAGGCTTTAGCTCACCGCACACAGCACAAAGCACTGACAGTCCACACAGGTCTGCCTCCAGCTTGGAGTGACACTCTATTCATCCTGGGAGCTTTTACAAGAGGCCCTAACGTAGGGTTGCCACCTTTTCTGAAAGCCAAACCCGAACACTTTTGCGGCGCACGCCAATTTTTTTTGTAGTATGCGCTATAGGATTGATAAATACCTGGGACACCTTGTGGGTTACTCAAAGAGAGTTGTAATCAGAATGGACTGCGTCAGTAGAACAGTGGATGCTGTCAGTAGGGCAGTGGATGCTGTCAGTAGGGCAGTGGATGCTGTCAGTAGGGCAGTGGATGCTGTTAGTAGGGCAGTGTACCTCCATCCAAAAACCTGAATCAGCTCTACTGAACCCAACACCATACAAACTGTTCACAAAGTAGCACTGTGCATTCTACAACCCTTTCAAGCTCCTTTTAATCACAAAAAAAGCCCCAAAAAATTCAAAGTAATCCACAAGCACCCCACAAATAGAGAAGAAAATAACAGATTAAATATCAGGCAGTGCCTGTGCTCCCCCCAATAGAAACCTCCATTAAAGCGGACTATTGTGTGGATATGCAGAGTTTAAAGAAACTAAAGCACCTCATCCCATATGGTAATAGACAAAAGAAGAAATGGAGGGAGGGGTACCTGAGGTCCTCAGGTACCCCTCCCTCCATGTCTCCATTAAAGTGGGACAAAAAAAAAACAACCTTACCTTCTAGGAGCCACTGCAAAGATTTGTGTGTGAACCTGTAATATCATGCTTTCTCCTGCAAAAGCGTCCCAGTCCAGTGGACCTCCATTCACTGTCTCTTTTGGCGCCGGTGGCTGGGTGGGAGAGAGAGAGAGAGAGCACAGACAGTGCTGTATGACCCAGCTGCAGGACATTAGCCCCGCTGGAGCAGGGGAAGAAGGGGGGTGTGCAATGTTTGGGGGTAGCTGACAGAGAGGGGGGATGATAGAGAGGAGGAGGGGGTGACAGAGGAGGAGGAGGGGGGTGTCAGAGGAGTAGGAGGATGAGGGGGGTGACAGAGGAGTAGGAGGATGAGGGGGGTGACAGAGGAGGAGGAGGAGGGGAGTGACAGAGGAGGAGGAGGAGGGGGGTGACAGAGGAGGAGGAGGGGGGGTTAAAGAGAGAGAAAAGGGGGTGACAGAGGAGGAGGGGGGTGACAGAGGAGAAGGGGGGTTACAGAGAGGAGGAGGGGGGTTACAGAGAGGAGGAGGGGGGTTGCAGAGAGGAGGAGGAGGGGGGTTACAGAGAGGAGGAGGAGGGGGGTTACAGAGAGAAGGAGGAGGGGGGTTACAGAGAGGAGGAGGAGGGGGGTTACAGAGAGGAGGAGGGGGGTTACAGAGGAGGAGGGGGGTTACAGAGGAGGAGGGGGGTTACAGAGGAGGAGGGGGATTACAGAGGAGGAGGGGGGTTACAGACAGTAGGAGGGGGTTACAGGCAGTAGGAGGGGGGTTACAGAGGAGGAGGGGGGTTACAGACAGTAGGAGGGGGGTTACAGAGAGGAGGAGGAGGGGGGTTACAGACAGTAGGAGGGGGGTTACAGAGGAGGAGGGGGGTTACAGAGGAGCTTACATCAGCCGTTCCCATCAGAGTGCCCTCTTACATCAGGTTTTGCACATAGCAGCCCAGATCCTCCTCTTCTTGGGTCCATCTGCAGTGCTTCTGGCCCCTTCCTCCTGTTGAGTGCCCCCACAGCAAGCAGCTTGCTTTGGCGACACATGAGCCCAGCTACAGGTCCCGTTGTCCATTCAGACACAGAGCTGCGGCCCAGCTCCATCCCCTTCCTCTCCTCATTGGCTCACTGACTTTGATTGACAAAAACAGGAGCCAATGGCGTCGCGCTGCTGTCTCAGCCAATGTGAAGGTGAGTCCCAGACAGCCGAGTCTCTCATGCAGCAATGCTGGATCTAGATGGACCTCACGTAATTATTAGGGGGGCTGCTGCACACAGATGGCTTTTTATTTATTGCATAGAATGCAGTACGATAAAAAAACTGGAAGGTGACTGGCTACCATGCTCGGCTGGGCCCCATTTTGCACTCTCCAGTTTTAGTAAATCAACCCCAAATCAACTAATTTAGTTCAAAATTACTTAAAGCTGAAATCTAGGCACAAAAACTTTAATTTTAGCATATTCCTCAGTAGTCACAAGGATTATAAATCTACTTTGTATGTACCAAATGCATATTACCTTGTACATAGACTGTGCAGACAGCAGAGCTGTGGGAGGGACCCAGCATGCCCCACCCACTTCAGGCTGCCTGCAGAAGACTACAGAAGGGGCGGAGACGAGACCAGTCACTCTGCACAAGAAGACAGAACAGCAGTGAGCGGTCTTTATTACAGGAAACTCCTGCACAGAGGGAAAACCTCACACTGGATTACTGCACGGATCTGGAAGAAATACACTAAGCACACCAAGATTCAAGGAAGTTGTATTTAGATTAATGTATATTTAGCTACACTGGAATTGTATTTTAATTAAAGTTTGTCCAGATCTACAATTTGAACTGAATCCTAGAAATAAAGTGCTCTGAAAAGTATTCATTCCTCTTGAAATATTCCACATTTTGTCATTTTACAATTACAACCAAAAATGTAAATGTATTTTATTGGGATTTTATGTGATAGACCAACACAAAGTGGCACATAATTGTGAAGTGGAAGAAAAATGATAAATGGTTTTCAAAATGTCTTACAAATAAATATGTGAAAAGTGTGGCATGCATTTGTATTCAGCCCCCTTGACTCTGATACCCCTAACTAAAATCTAGTGTGTGTTTAGGTCGCTCAGCTGTCATTCAATTCCCAGTACTCATCGTTCCACAACCCCACATCCAGCCCCTTCTGGCTATTTAAACTGCCTGGTTCATTTCTTCAATGCCTTCACCTAATTAACATATCTATAGACTCTCTGCTGTGTTCCTATTGAAGACTTGCCTGGCTAACATCTCCCTGGTTCCTGATCCTGTCTGCTGCCTCTGACTACACTGATCTCTGGCTTCCTGGTTTCCTGGCTTGTTATGTCTACCCGATTTGGCTACCGAACCCTGGCTGTGTTTTGACTATGTTTACTAGTTGTACCATTTTGATTTTTTTTTAAAAGATGTGATTTTTACTGTATTTTCTGTCTCCGTCTGTTTCATGGTTCCTAACAGCGAACAGCCATGTGGGGGACACAGCAAACATGTGGAAGAAGGTGCTCTGGTCATTTGAGACCATTTTACTTTTTGGTCAAAAAGCAAAACGCTATATGTGGTGGAAAACTAACACTGCACATCACGCTGAACACGCCACCCCCACTGAGAAACATGGAGGTGGCAGCATGATGCTATGGGGATGCTTTTCTTCAGCAGGGACAAGGAAGATGGTCAGTGTTGATGGGAAAATGGATGAAGCCAAATACAGGACATCTTAGAAGGAAACCTGTTAAAGTCTGCAAAAGACTTGAGACTGGGGTAGACGTTCACCTTCCAGCAGGACAACAATCCTAACAGCCACTTGCTGTGGGGGCACTGAACAGGAAGGAGAACAAATAAGGGACACGAGAAGAGGAGGATCTGGGCTGCTCTGTGCAAATCCACTGCACAAAGGAGGTGTGTATAACATGTTTGTTATTTTTATAGGAAAACAACAAGACTTTTAAATTAGAAGCTGATTGGTTTCTATGCAGAGCTGCACCAGATGTTGCACTCTCCAGTTTTAGTAAATTCCCTCTGATGATGGCAGTGTAGCTTCCTCTAATTAGGTAGGTGCTAGAGTGAGGGTTTTTCTGGAGAGTAGGAAAATTTAGGCAGGCATAGATGGTGGTTAGGCCTGTTTGTTTTCATTTTGGGCTGGGAGAGGCCTAGGGCAGGGCTGGGTGACTCACATGTGGCATCACTGTTGCCTCCCTCATCTGTCTAGAAGATTATAGTAGTAAGGAAAGAGAGGAGAGGTGGGGCTGCCTGTGGTATTTTGAGGAGCCTTGACCAATCCCCAACTTGAATTTGCAGGGGGCAGGCCTCCTTAAATACCCAGGGTCAGCCCAGCTGTGGTGGAGTTGTCGGGTGGAGGAGCTGAAGTAAGAGACTGTGGAGGCTTTCGAGGCCCACAGGGAGCTCCCCAGTCTAGGGGGGTGACCATTGGCTTGGGCTTGGTTGCAATCAGGAGGAGTAAAGAGATCCTGGAAATAGAGGCACATGAGAGAGTAAGGAGAGGACAGCGAGAGAGAAAAGTTCTAAGAGTCTCCAGGGAGGACTACTGGTCGCAGCTAGGAGGGTTGTTGAGTGAGCACAGTCGGGAGGACTGGGGGTCACGACTGAGACAACTGAGAGATTGCAGTTTGAGAGATAGGTGCAGAACCAGAAAAGAGGACTTGGGAAGGGCAGTGTGAAGGGGTCTTTGCAGCCAGGCTGGCTGGCAGGACCTGAAGAGAGCTATCTGGGAATGGTAGCTGAATAGAGGACAGCTAGCACTTGAACTATTTCTGCAACACAGGGACCGGAGGTCCCTGCCCACAAAAGGCAGTTCATTGAGGCCTGGCTGAAGTAGTGTCAGGCCTACCCATGTGGTGCTAGCTGGACCTGAGGAGAAACCGTCTGCAGCAAGTGAAGTGCTGGAGGAAAAACTGTGTGCAGCAAGTGTTTGTGCTGGAGAGAGAAGACTGGAGTGTATATAGAAGTCCCAAAAAAGTTTGCATGGAATATTCCTGGGCATGCCATAATTCCAAATTTCCCATCCAAGTTTAATCCCTTCAAATAAAAATAAATAAAACCAAAGCTATGGACTGTTCTATGTCTCTGAGTGACTGAGAAATGGATGTCTGGCTGGGCAGGGTGATAAGCATTAGAGGTGCATCCATAGAGGGCGCCAGGGCGGCGCCCCCTCTGGCTCCCGCACCACCACTGATACAATACATAGATTCATGCATTGTATGAATTTGTGTATTGCCGCCGACTATTCAGATGGCCGGCCCCCTGGCGAGCGCCGGCCATCTAAATAACGGCAGCTGGTTGGCTGTGGAAGTGCCTATCAGAGCTAGGGGCTGTTTTCGGTTTCCAAATACTTATCCAAGGGAGGTGGGTGCGTTCCTTGGATAAGACTGACAGGCGTCTCAGCCAATCAGGTTCACCGGTTCTGATGCGTCAACGAGGGCGGGAGAAGACATCAAGGGACGGTAGAAGCAGGATGGCTGACCCCAGTGGCTGCGTTTGATGGCATGGCGCAGTGGTGACAATTGATGGCACAGTGGTGACATTGGTGACATTGAGCACAGTGGCGACAATTGATGGCACAGTGGCTGCGTTTGATGGCATGGCACAGTGGTGACAATTAAAGGCACAGTGGCTGCGTTTAATGGCATGGCCCAGTGGCTGCATTTGATGGCATGGCACAGTGGCGACATTTAATGGCACAGTGACGACAATTGATGGTACAGTGACGACAATTGATGACACAGTGGCTGCATTTGATGGGCACAGTGGTTGCAATTGATGGGCACAGTAGCTGCTTTTGATGGGCACAGTGAGGTTGCAATTCTTTTTCTCGTTTGTTTGCGCCCCACAAAAATTTTGAGCACCAGCCGCCACTGTTGATAGGTGAACCACTGTTCATCCCTACGGGGGCGTGGCTACAGCAAAACGGAACAATTTAATTAATATTTTTTTTATGACTGTTCAAATGGCCAGCTTTACAGCGAGGAGGGGACCCTCTCTGTAAACAAATGGGCGGAGTTGGGAACTTGGGTGCAGACTTCAGGCAAGTAGAGACGCTACATATAACCAGCCTATAACTAAGATCATATTCTGTTTTCGTTGCAGTACCATCATTATTCTGCCTTCGTATCACAGAATTTAACATGACTCCTAATTTTCAGAAAGGAAACTAGACGTGACTCAGGATAATGACATTACAGGGAAAATACACCATGTCCTCTAATAATATCTACAGATGACAAAGGTCCAGCCACCCCCACCCCGTCCCTGCATTTGTGATGTGAAGCCCTGGCATTTCCTGTTTATAACATATTTTGCTGGGTTAATGACCCAAATAAATCCTTCACAAATTAGTTTGAAGGAAAGAGCAACATTGTAAGCTTCCAGGAATCCACATTTGCCTTTTTCCATCATCTCCTTAAAAACACATTATGAAAAAAAGACTGTTGTGCATTGCATAGGCCATACAGGACCGTAACCTGTATTAATAATAAAGGACTATTTTGTTGTATGCATAATTTAACTACTTCAGTACCAGGCACTTACCCCTCCTGCCAATTTTCAGCTTTCAGCGCTGACGCTGTTTAAATGACAATTGCGCGGTCATGCTACACTGTACCCAAACAGAATTTTTATCATTTTGTTCCAATAAATAGAGATTTATTTTGCTGGTATTTCATCACCTCTGCGGTTTTTATGTTTTGCTAAATAAATAAAAAAAAGAATGAAAATTTTGTGTCTGTTATAAAATTTTGTAAATAAGTACGTTTTTTCCTTCACTGATGGACACTGATAAGGCAGTACTGTCAGGCACCGATGAGGTGGCACCAATGAGGTGGCACTGATGGGCATTAACGATGGGCACTGATAGGCACTACTGATGGGTGGCACTGATATGCAGCACTAATGAGCATTGATAGGCGGTACTGATGGGCACTCATGGGTGGCACTGATAGGCAACACTGATGGGCACTGAACGGCTGCACTGATGGGTACTTATGGGTGGCACTGCTGGGCACTGATAGGCATCACTGATGGCACTGGCAGGCATTGCTGATGAGCACTGCTTGCCATCTGCCTAGACACTGATTGCCATCTGCCTGAGCACTGATTGCCATCTCCCTGGCAGGGAGTCCAGGGTGGTCTAGGGTGGCATACCTTTTGGGGTACCTTTGTGGGCATCCCTGGTGATCTGGCGGCATTTGTAGTGGTCCTGGGCAGGTATCCTGGGGGCAGGGGCGGACTGACCATTGAGGCTTTTGGGCACTGCCCGAGGGCCCCATGCCACTAGGGGGCCCCATCAGGGTTACCAGGCTCAGTAAAACCAAGGACAGTTTGTACAAATCTGTGTATGTTTTACATCTGTCCCTGATATGTCTGAATCCGACATGCTTTTGATGTGAAAATCCCGAGATTTTAGCTGTCCCGCCTCTGCACTGCCTCCTGGCGTGGTGGCCATCTGTAAACCCGGGGGCCACATAATCTTCTATTGCCCAGGGGGCCCCATGAGTTGTCAGTCCATCCCTGCCTGGGGGGGGGGGCTGCACTAATAAACAATCAGTACAAACCTCCCCTGTCAGGAGACCCACCAATCGGCTCTCCTCTACTCGTGTCAGACGCAAGTGAGGAAAAGCCAATCAACGGCTCTTCCTGTTAACATTGTGATCAGCCATGATTGGCTGATAGGCTCTTTACCGAGAGACTGACACGCCGCACCACAAATCGCCGCAATGTGCTTCCCCACGGGCGTGCAGTAGCAGTTATTCTGCTGGACGTCATATGATGCCCAGTCAAGATAACTGAACCACCGCCCGGATGTCATTTTGCTATAGGCCAGGTAGGAAGTGGTTAAACTGACATTTTGCTTTTCGTACAGCTTTAGTTACTTTACTTACCTGTAATGACGTACTGTATGTCCCACATTGTGCAGGCTGATGAATTCTGTAGAAACCTTCAATGCAGGGCTGCCCTATCCTTTTCCTGATGCTGAACGTCCAGCACTGAGGGGGGGGGGGGGGGGTTCAGGTCTCCGGGCTCAGATTTAGGCTTTGTTGCAGGTGTGGGACAGCATGTAAATCGCACCTATTACTCTTACTTTACTATTATTATTATTATTACTACTATTATATTATTATTATTACTTATTCCTATTCCTATTACCAGTCTCCGCAACCACCTGCAGCCAAAACTCACTGCTCTCTTGTAGACGCACGAGGCTGCCATTCGTTTTTTCAAGTGTGGGAGATTGCATGGTACAAAAACACAGAGCGATTTCCAAGCAGCTGTGTTTTCAAAATGGCACAGGAACCTTTTTCTTACATATTCAGCAGGTACAAGAGCTCATTCAAATCAATGGGCTGCTGTGCCCGTGCAAACAGCAGCAAATGCAAAGGTTAAATTTACTAATGCCGCGTACACGCGATCATTTTTCACCATGTCCTAAAAACAACGTTTTTCCAACTTCATCATTAAAAACGATGTTACCCACACACCATCGTTTTTGAAAAATTATGAACAAAGCGCGGTGAAGTACAACGCGTACGACGGCACTCGTACACACGATCGAATTTGTCTGCTCAAACTGGTCCGACGTTTTAAAACATGCTTTAAAATTTGTCCGCCAGTGACATGTCCGTCGCATATGTCCGCTGGTCAGTACACTCACCAGCGGACATATCTGCCCGCACAAGCGTCATATGGCTGCGACGCATGAGAGGATGTTGTTTACTTCCTGGTGCGGTGACGTGGTGGCGTCAACGTCACCGCCACGTCACCGCGCTGTCTGCCGGCGGGGATTTTGATCTGATGGTGTGTACACGCCATCGGACCAAAACAGCCCGGTGGACATATCCGATGGAAACAGTCCGAGGATATCCGATGGTGTGTACGCGGCCTAAAGGGGAAGTTCTATTCGCCTTTGGGCTGCTTTTAGCTGATTCCTTGTTAGTAAAAGACAATTTGCGCTTTTTTGTCTGTTACAGCGTGATGCCACTCATTTTTGTCTGTTACAGCATGATGCCACTGCCATTCAGAACTCCATTATGAATGGTAGTTTTACCAGAACGAGCGCTCCCGTCTCCTAACTTGCTTCTGAGCATGCGTGGGTTTAAAACGTCATTTTTTTAAAAACGAATTGAAAAAATGCAGCATGTTCGATTTTTTTGGGCGTTTTTCAGAAGATAAAAAACTATGTGAAGCCCACACACAATCATCTTAAATTACGTTTTTAAAAACTTCGGGCCAGATTCTCAATAGGAATTACGCCGGTGTATCAACAGATACACCGGCGTAATTCGAATATCCCACCGGCGTATCATTGTTTTGTATTCACAAAACAAGATACGCCAGAATTACGCTAGGATCCGACTGGCGTAAGTCACTTACACCGTCGGATCCTAAATGCAATAATACACCGGCCGCTAGGTGGCGTTTACGTAGTTTTATGCGCCAAATATGCAAATAAGCCGATACGCTGATTCCAGAACGTTTTTGCGCCGCGTCTACGTAGCTTACATAGGTTGCGTACGCGTAAGGTTACCCCTGCTATATGAGGGGTAACTTTGCGTAGGTCGGCCGTAAGCCATGTTAAGTATGGCCGTCGGGACAGCGTCGTGTTTTTCCGTCCTTTACGTAACTCGTCGTGAATAGGCCTATACGTTAATTACGTTGCTGTCGTAATCGCTGTATTTGCGGAGTACGACGGAGCATGCGCAGTGGCCTACTTTTAAGGCCGCCGCATGCGTAGTTCGTTCGGCACGGGGGCACACTAAATTTAAATACAGCACGCCCCCCTCCTTCCCTATTTGAATTACGCAGCCTTACGCTGTCCGCTTTACGCTACGTGACACAAATTACGGAGCAAGTGCTTTGAGAATACAGCATTTGCCCGTAAAAACTGCGTAGGCGTAGCGTAAATGGCATACACGGGAAATACAAGTTTTTTTTAAGAATCTGGCCCTTTGTTTTTTTTTCATGCCGAAAAACGATTGTGTGTACGCGGCATA
This sequence comes from Rana kukunoris, assembly GCA_029574335.1. Taxonomy (NCBI): domain Eukaryota; kingdom Metazoa; phylum Chordata; class Amphibia; order Anura; family Ranidae; genus Rana; species Rana kukunoris. The sequence continues at coordinate 36,455,924 of CM056050.1, read as the reverse complement.
AGGCTAGTGTGGCACCCTGATGTTTAGGCAGGGTTTCTATTGAATTTATTTACCAAGTGATAGTTGCCTTGGTAAATTGTTAGGAGGTCAATCGATTTTGCCCTAAAGGGGTTGTAAAGATAAAAAAAAATCCCCTAAATAGCTTCCTTTACCTTAGTGCAGTCCTCCTTCACTTACCTCATCCTTCCATTTTGCTTTTAAATGTCCTCATTTCTTCTGAGAAATCCTCACTTCCTGTTCTTCTACACACGGTAATGCAAGGCTTTCTCCTTGGTGTGGAGTGTCGTGCTCTCCCCCTCCCTTGAGGGGGGAGTGGGCGAGCAAGAGAGTCAGGACGCCCACTAACACAGCTCCTTTCTCTATCTGCAACGTAGAGAGCGTCCTGACTCGCCTACTCGCCCCTCCCACCTTAAGGGAGGGGGCGAGCACAACACTCCACACCGGGGAGAAAGCCTTGCATTACTGTGTGGAGTTACAGACAGAAGAACAGGAAGTGAGGATTAAGAAGAAATAAGGACATTTAAAAGCAAAATGGAAGGATGAGGTAAGTGAAGGAGGACTGCACTAAGGTAAAGGAAGATATTTAGGGGAAAAACCTTTACAGCCCCTTTAAATCTGGATGTGCTGCACTTCTCTCTTCTGTCACTAGATGGCTGGGTATCTGGTGACATTAGAAAAACATAAGGGCATTGCAAGGACAGATTAGTAATAAATGGGGTGTCCCAGCCAAAGGCCAGGGATTTTCTTTGGTCCCTTGGCCTGTTGTGAGATCCTATTTTTTTGGGTGGAGTCAAGTGATTGGGGTTCTGTGCCACCTGGACGGCTGTCTGGGTGGACGTGTCTTGTACTGCTAGGCCAGAAACCTAAGGCCTATCCTGGATTCCTGGGGACACCTGGATGCTAGGCTGTCTGAGGGCCTATCAAGAAGCAGGAAAGCAGTGTAAGGTTGGGACTGGGGGCAGGACCATCTTTTTTTTTTTTTTTTTATTCCACAAAAGTTTTATTGAAAAAAAAATGTATTTATTTTTTGCTGACATTATATTATGGTCAGTGCCGGACTGGCCTATCGGGAGATCGGGAGAAATCCTGGTAGGCTGCCTGTAATGTGGCTGGTTTGAGTTGCGGGGCTGCAGTGCTCTCTGTCCTCTCTCTCCTGTGTGTCATCATCACGGAGCTTGCTGGGCTCGACTGGGTCTGTGTTCGGCGATGACGCTGTAACACAGTCCCGCCCTCCTAGACCAGCTCAGGTGATAGTAGATAGAATCAGTGTTCAGCCTATCAGGCAGACCAGCTCAGTGAGGATACACAGGAGATGTCATGGCGGCCGCACAGCCAGCCAGAGGTGCTTAATAGGACCCGGATCGCATATATGCTGCATATAGAGGAATTGAGCTGCCTATTTTCCACCATACAGCTGCTGAATGCTTGCAGGAGGGAGAGGAGGAGTATCAAGCATTCTGCGGCTGTATGGAGGAATATAGACAGCTCAATTAATCTATATGCAGCCCCCTTGCTTCTCCTCCTATCAGGTTCTCCTTGAAGCTTCCCCCAGTGTTCTCCCCCACCACACTCTCCAGCCCCCCCCCCCCCACAGTTCTCTCTACCCCTGTTCTTTCTGCCTCCTCTGATCCCCCCCCCAATCCTTCTCCAGCCACTATCCCAGTTCCCCCCCCAGTGCTCTCCACCCCCCCATGCTCTCTACCCCTGTTCTCCCCCCAGTGCTCTCCACCCCCCCCCCCCCAGTGCTCTCTACCCCAGTGCTCTCCACCCCTGTTCTCTCTACCCCCCCCCCCCCAGTGCTCTCTATCCCTGTTCTACCCCAGTGCTCTCCACCCCTGTTCTCTCCACCCCCCCCCCAGTGCTCTCTACCCCTGTTCTACCCCAGTGCTCTCCACCCCTGTTCTCCACACCCCCCCAGTGCTTTCCACCCCTGTTCTCCACACCCCCCAGTGCTCTCCACCCCTGTTCTCCACCCCCCCCAGTGCTCTCCCCCCTGATCTCCACACCCCACCGTGCTCTCCACCCCTGTTCTCTCCATCCCCCCCCCCCCCCAGTGCTCTCTACCCCTGTTCTCCCCCAGTGCTCTCCACCCCTGTTCTCCCCACCCCCCCAGTGCTCTCCACTCCTGTTCTGCTCTCCACCCCTGTTATTTCTGGCCCCCACTGGTGCTTTCAAGCTCCCCCATTGCTCTCCACTCCCCCCTGCTCTTTGTACCCCCAGTGCTCTCCAGCCCCCGTGCTTTCCAGCCCTGTTCATTTTTGCCCCCCCCCCCCTTAGTGGTCTCCAGCCATCCCCTTAGCCTCCTGTGCTCTCCACCCCTGTTCTTTTTGCCCCCCGCCAGTGCCCTCAAGCCCCCCATTGCTCTCCGCTCCCCACCCCTGTGATCTTCACTCCCCTCTGCTCTTTGCCCCCACCCATATGCTCAGAACAAAGCAACCTGTTTTGTTAGGTTCTGCATTGCTGGTACTTGTAGTGCCTATCAAGAGCAACCTGTGGTTAAAGATCCTGCAATGCTGGGACTAGTAGTGCCTCTAAAGATGCCAGATGTCCTTGGACTGCCCTATACAAGGCAGGGCAACCAGTGGTGATTATCATGCCATGCTGGAACTTGTAGTGTCTCCAGAACTGCCAGTTGCCCTGGCTTGTAGTGGGGCAGCTTAGACCTCTAGGGGTAATACAAGTCCCAGGATAGCAGAACCTAAAACCACAGGTTGCCCTGCCTTGAATTGGGGCAGCTGACAGCTCTATCTCCATTACAAACGCTAGTTTTACCAGAACGAGTGCGCCGTCTCATAACTTGCTTCTGAGCATGTTTTTTTAACGTCGTTAAATCAAACACACGACCGTTTTTCACAACGTGAAAAACGACAACGTGAAAAACTAGAGCATGTTCTAAATTTTTATTGGCCATTTTTCACGTCAAGAAAAATGCTCTGGAGCCCACACACGATTGGTTTTAATGACGACGTTATGAAAAACGGTCGTGTGTATTGTCTGTAACGTCACTTCCGTTACATTATCTGTTGGTTTCACTGCTCTGTATTGCCACAACTCGTTTGGAACGCATCGCGCATGGGCAGTGCGAAATTTCTTGGCGGAACGTCACTTCCGTTGCAAGATGAGATGGGTAGCCAAATGTGACGAAACACCATCGCATTCGGTCGCAAATAAAAAAAAAAAAAAGTATCGGTAATCGGTATCAGCGAGTACTTGAAAAAAAGTATCGGTACTTGTACTCGGTCCTAAAAAAGTGGTATCGGGACAACCATGGAGGAAACCAATAAATATACGATTATTGTTTTTTTTTGTTACCAAAAATATGTAGCAAAATACAAATTGGTCTTTATTGATGAAGAATTTATTTTTTATTTTTTATTGCATATGTTTTACTGTATAGCAGAAAATAAAACATTGTTTTGAAGGATCTCTCCATTGCACACAGTGTACGATCTGCTCCAGAAGGTGTCAGCACATGGCCTGACTCTCAGGGCGTGTCTATGCCGCAGGTACAGCCCCACCCACTCAGAGGGATCCCCTGAGCTGAATTCCCACCCGGACAACGCCCCCCTGTCTCAGTCTCCGCCCCGAGCGACAGAGTTCTCTGGAATGGCCCGCCCCCTGTCCGGAAAGCTCCCGCCCCGTTGTCACGTGACTCCGCCGGGCAGTGAGGTGGAGCTGAGCCGCCATTTTCCTTCCTATCCCTGTCCTGTGTCACCTGTACGGCGGTTGCCAGGGCCGGTGATGTAAAATTTCATCGGACCTATGAAAACCTCGGACCCGCGTCACTTCCGGTGCTCGTACGTCAGAGCACAGCTGATCGCGGGTCCACGGCGCATGCGCTGCCCATGGCCGACGCCTTTTTTGGTTCATGAAAATCCTCGACTCGGGTGGGCGGGCGGAGGCGGAGCTGGATTCTCAATTACAACACCGCCAGCACCGCCTCCAGCCCCGTCCCTAAGCATAGGCTTATTGAGGTCCGAGAAAAATATAGACTCGGATGGGCGGGCGGAGGCGGAGCAACATTCTGAATGACATTATCTCCAGCACCGCCTCCAGCCCCGTCCCTAAGCACAGGCTTATTGAAATCCATGAAAAACATAGACTTGGGTGGGCGGGTGGAGGCTTATAAACCATCAATAGCCATCCATGTATAATAACATGTTACATTCTTTTTCGACGTTGCGCGGGTGTGCGCAATATTAATGTAACATGTTATTATACATGGATGGCTATTGATGCTTTAAAAGCCTCCACCCGCCCACCCAAGTCTATGTTTTTCATGGATTTCAATAAGCCTGTGCTTAGGGACGGGGCTGGAGGCGGTGCTGGAGATAATGTCATTCAGAATGTTGCTCCGCCTCCGCCCGCCCATCCGAGTGTATATTTTTCTCGGACCTGATTAAGCCTATGCTTAGGGACGGGGCTGGAGGCGGTGCTGGCGGTGATGTAATTGAGAATCCAGCTCCGCCTCCGCCCGCCCACCCGAGTCGAGGATTTTCATAGACGAAAAAGACGTCTGCGCATGCGCCGCGCATGCTCTGTGAACCCGTGATCAGCTGTGCTCTGACGTACGAGCACCGGAAGTGATGCGGTCCGATTTTTTCATAGGTCCGATGAAATTTTACATCACCGGGAATAGCGGCGGCTTGGGATCCGTTATTCGTCCTCCATGCTCGGGTGTGCGGCTGGTCTGATCACACCTGACCCCCTCCAGGCCTGATCCTCTCTCTGTGTGTCCCTTCCCGGAGCCGTCATGTCCGGACAGAGCATCACCGACCGCATCACGGCGGCTCAGCACAGTGTCACCGGCTCCGCCGTCTCCAAAACCGTCTGCAAGGCCACCACCCACGAGGTCATGGGCCCCAAGAAGAAGCACCTTGACTGTGAGTACCTGGGAGAGGGGCGCTGACTGAGGGGCCACAAACCTTAAAGGGGGTCCTCCTGAATGATGTGTGCTAGGGGCCAAACACTGTATGTATGCCTCACACAGGGGCCCCTTCTTGTATGTTGTGTGATCACGCAGGGGCCCCTGGGGTCCTAAACTTGTATATGACCAACAACATCTCAGAGCTCCAGGGGTGACGGAGGGGCCCCTGGAGCTCTGAGGGGGTCCCTTTTGGTGACAGGGGTCCGTTTTGGTGATGGAGGGGCCCCTGGATCTCTGAGGGGGTCCCTTTTGGTGACAGGGGTCCGTTTTGGTGACGGAGGGGCCCCTGGAGCTCTGAGGGGGTCCCTTTTGGTGACAGGGGTCCGTTTTGGTGACGGAGGGGCCCCTGGAGCTCTGAGAGGCTCCCTTTTGGTGATAGGGGTCCGTTTTGGTGACGGAGGGGCCCCTGGAGCTCTGAGGGGTCCCTTTTGGTGACGGGTCCGTTTTGGTGACGGAGGGGCCCCTGGAGCTCTGAGGGGTCCCTTTTGGTGACAGGGGTCCGTTTTGGTGACGGAGGGGCCCCTGGAGCTCTGAGGGGGTCCCTTTTGGTGACGGAGGGGCCCCTGGAGCTCTGAGGGGCTGTTTGGTGACGGAGGGGCCCCTGGAGCTTGAGGGGCTGTTTGGTGACGGAGGGGCCCCTGGAGCTCTGAGGGGTTCCCTGTTTGGTGACGGAGGGGCCCCTGGAGCTCTGAGGGGTTCCCTGTTTGGTGACGGAGGGGCCCCTGGAGCTCTGAGGGGTTCCCTGTTTGGTGACGGAGGGGCCCCTGGAGCTCTGAGGGGTTCCCTGTTTGGTGACGGAGGGGCCCCTGGAGCTCTGAGGGGACGCAAACTTTTGGATGACTGGGGTCCCTTTTTGGCGCTTAAAGTTGTCCTGTTGGTTGATGAAGGGAAACCTTAAGCTCTGAGGGGATCCCCTTTTGGAGGTCTGAGGGGGACGCAAACTGTTCACGTGTCCTGTCCAGGGTCCTCCTGAATGATGTGTGCTAGGGGCCAAACACTATCCCTCACACAGGGGCCCACCCTGTATGTGTGATCACACGGGCCCCTAAACTTATACATGACCATCAGCAATTCAAGAGGTCTCTTTAGGTGGCGAAGGGGCCCCTGGAGCTCTGATGGATCCTTTTTTGGTGACGGATGGGCTCTAGACTGTTACAGTACTGGGTGCCCAGAGGGGCCCCTGATGTACATTTGGGTCCTGTGTGGTGGTGTGGGGTCCCTTGGCACCCTGAAGAGGTCCTCTTTGGTGGTTGGGCCCTTGGTGCTTATGGAGGGGCCCCTGGGATGACATATGGGTCCAGCGTGGTGATGATGCGGCCCCTGCTTCTCAAAGGGGAATATTTGTGCTCCTGTTTCCTATGGGATGATTGAGGGGATCATGACGAGTTCTCCTGTGTGACAGTCGGGGGCACAGTGCTGGAACTCGAGGCACACTGAGTGCATCTGACTGGGGACCCACCTCCCCTCCAAATGTGCTTGTGGATCTGTAGTGGGCTGTGTGATCGGGATCTCGGCTCCCACTGTGACCCTGAATGTGTGATTGTGTGGTGCTGTTTGAGGTCTTGTGTTGGCTTATGACTTTCAGCAACTTATTTATAGGAAGTCATTCAGTAATATACCCTTTAACTACAAGAGACCCCAATAGCATCTTATCCCTCAAGTGCAGGAGACCCCAAGAACATGCCTCTATTAACATTTTAAGATTGAAGAATGTTTATTTTGTGAAGAAACAAAAAAAAAACGAAGAATGTTTTTTTGCATTTCTTGTTGTGAGTGATAGTTTGGTGTTGGAGCTGGCTGGAGTAGCGTGGCGTTGGGGCTCCTAGGGGTTTTGGGGGCGTGGCGTTGGGGCCCCTAGGGGTTTTGGGGGCGTGGCGTTGGGGCCCCTAGGGGTTTTGGGGGCGTGGCGTTGGGGCCCCTAGGGGTTTTGGGGGCGTGGCGTTGGGGCCCCTAGGGGTTTTGGGGGCGTGGCGTTGGGGCCCCTAGGGGTTTTGGGGGCGTGGCGTTGGGGCCCCCTAGGGGTTTTGGGGGCGTGGCGTTGGGGCCCCCTAGGGGTTTTTGGGCGCGGCGTTGGGGCCCCCTAGGGGTTTTTGGCGCGGCGGTGGGGCCCCCTAGGGGTTTTTGGCGCGGCGGTGGGGCCCCCTAGGGGTTTTTGGCGCGGCGGTGGGGCCCCCTAGGGGTTTTTGGCGCGGCGGTGGGGCCCCCTAGGGGTTCCTGGGGTTGGGTTGGGGCGGCGCTTGGCATTGGCTGGTGGGGCGGCGCTTGACGTTGGGGCTCATGGAGAGGAGGGTGTTATCTTGGGCCTCCCTCCCACAGGTGGGGTGAGGGTAGCGGGGTGTATCGTCATACTCCGCTCCCCATCAGACTGCTCCGGAAGTGCTGGGCGGCCAACTACGCATGCGCGATGCGTTCCAAACGCATCTGCGATGCGTTCCAATGCATTTACGACACTGCACACCAGTGAAACCTCATTTGGCATCCAGGCTCTTTCCTTAACATCCCCGTGGATTGGAGGATGTTAAAAAAAAAAAGAGCCAGGAGGCCGAGCGAGCGAAGCGAGGATGACTGGCCACTTTCCCCTAAGTCCACGTCGCTCTGAATGACGGCTTCGCTGGTGTACAGTGTCGTAAATGCATTGGAACGCATCGCGGATGTGTTTGGAACGCATCGCGCATGCGCAGTTGGCCGCCGCAGCACTTCCAGAGCAGTCTGTGATGGGGCAGCCGAATATGACACGCCTTGGGGCTCCTGTAGGCAGGGGGGTGAGGGTAGCGGGGTCTTGGGGCTCCTGTAGGCAGGGGGGTGAGGGTAGCGGGGTCTTGGGGCTCCTGTAGGCAGGGGGGTGAGGGTAGCGGGGTCTTGGGGCTCCTGTAGGTAGGGGGTGAGGGTAGCGGGGTCTTGGGGCTCCTGTAGGCAGGGGGGTGAGGGTAGTGGGGTCTTGGGGCTCCTGTAGGCAGGGGGGTGAGGGTAGTGGGGTCTTGGGGCTCCTGTAGGCAGGGGGGTGAGGGTAGCGGGGTCTTGGGGCTCCTGTAGGCAGGGGGGTGAGGGTAGCGGGGTCTTGGGGCTCCTGTAGGCAGGGGGGTGAGGGTAGCGGGGTCTTGGGGCTCCTGTAGGTAGGGGGGTGAGGGTAGCGGGGTCTTGGGGCTCCTGTAGGTAGGGGGTGAGGGTAGCGGGGTCTTGGGGCTCCTGTAGGTAGGGGGTGAGGGTAGCGGGGTCTTGGGGCTCCTGTAGGTAGGGGGTGAGGGTAGCGGGGTCTTGGGGCTCCTGTAGTGAGTTGCCCTGTAGTTTGTTCTGGACAGACTTTGGCTCTGTGACTTTGGATGAGATGTTCTGTGGTGTCTTTGGGCTCCTCCTCTGTCTCTGTTGTGTGATGTGGTGTTGGAGGAGTTCCTGTGTTTTGGAAACGTCTGTGGCTGTCGGGCTTTTAATGTAACTTGACTCTAGGCTGGTGTGGCTCTTCAGTCACGCTCTCTCTGTATATTGTGTCGCTCTCTCTGTATATTGTGCAGGTATCACACAGTCCTATATAGCTAAGTGATTTCTGCTTTACCAGCATACTGATGTAAGGATCAATGTTAACTTAAAGCTGTACCCGGGGGAGCAAGGAAAAAATTCCTCTTGCATTGGACCAAACCGTAGTGCAAATGTTAAATGCCCATTAGGTCTAGGAGGTGATCAGGAATGAGGTATTGGCCCTTTCCTCTGCACTACAAGTTGTGACGGCTCCCTCACCGACAGGGACAATGCGGGAAGAGCTGCAACCCTGAGAAGTAAAGCTGTCCTTGTGGAAGTGTCAGTCCTATATTGTGGTTACTATAGAAAGGATTGGAACATAAATTCTGATCTTTTGGGTTCTACCATCTGGGGACAGTTTATATCTAGCAAACAAGAGGGGTCTTCATAAAGGATGCCAGGCATAAGGGTATTGAACACACAGTGGTTCACTGCCATTCAGTCACACAGGGATATTATCTCTGTGCCCTGTGCAGGGCCCTCTTTAACCGGATGCCCTGGTTTCGTGTGCATCACCACGTTGGTGTCCTCGCTGTTGTCTATTGGAGCAAACCCATAAAGTAATAACCATAATAACTTGAGTTCCATCAGCGATTTTACCCCCTTCATGACCAGGCCATTTTTTGCTATGTGGCCCTGTGCTACTTTAAAAGAGAAGCAAAACAAATTGTACTCCTGTGATCTATGGAAGTACAGCCAACAAGCTTTGGCTATACTTCTCCTTTAACTAGTAATTGTGCAGTCATGCAACACTATACTAAAACAACATTTATATTATTTTTGTATTGCACAAATAGTTTTATTTTGGTGCTATTTAATCACCACTGGTGTTTTATTTTTTTTATTTTTGTGTGTTATAGATGGAAATTTATAACATATCCAAAAAAAAAAAAATTCTTCACAACAGTAGGTGGCACTAATGGGTACGGATTGGCAGCACTCATTAGAAGCACTTGAGGGCACTGATAGGTGGCACAGATCAGGACCGATGTCCCTGTAACAGAAGCCAGTTACCGGCTTTATCCTTTTTTCCTTAGGGCCCTTTCACACGTGCGGACCGTTCGTCCGTTTTTTTACGGATGAAAAACGGACCGCAATGCATCCCTATGGGATAGCGGACGTTAGCGGATGAGCATCCGCTAACGTCCGTTTGCATCCGTCTCCGTTAAGCTCCGTTTTTTTGAACGGAAGAAAACCCTATTTTTCTTCCGTCAAAAAAACGGAATGGACGAAAAACGGATGTTAGCGGACGATCCGTTTAACATCCGATCCGCTAACATCCGTTTTTCATCAAAATATGTAATAAAAAAAAAGTTCTAAAAAAAAAAAAAAAAAAAAAAAAAAAAAAAAAAACGGATGAAAAAACGGATGAAAAAACGGATGAAAAAACGGATGAAAAAACGGATGAAAAAACGGATGAAAAAACGGATGAAAAAACGGATGAAAAAACGGATGAAAAAACGGATGAAAAAACGGATGAAAAAACGGATGAAAAAACGGATGAAAAAACGGATGAAAAAACGGATGAAAAAACGGATGAAAAAACGGATGAAAAAACGGACGAAAAAACGGACGGAAAAACGGACGAAAAACGGACGAAAAACTGATAAAAAACGGACGAAAAAACTGATCAACTGATGAAAAAAACGGACCTAAAAAACGGTCCGCACGTGTGAAAGGACCCTTAGGCTGATCCTGAGGAGATCTGGTGTGTTGCCATATTCTGCTCCCTATCGCAGAATGCTACGGAAGTCACGCGGCGGCCAACTGTGCATGCACGATGCGTTCCAGCCGCAAGTGCAAAGCGTTCCAATAGATTTACGACAGTACACACCAGTAAACCCGGCATTAAGGCCGACGTGGAATTTGGGGAAAGTGGCCAGTCGGCCTCGCGTCCTTGCTTCACTCGGACGCTCGCTCGACCTCTGGCTCTTTTTTTTAACATCCTCCAATCCACAGGGGTGTTAAGGAATGAGCCTGGATGCCGCTCGAGGTTTCACTGTCGTAAATTCATTGGAACTCATCGCACTTGCGGTTGGAACGCATCGCGCATCCAGTTGGCCGCCACGTGACTTCCGTAGCATTCTGCGATAGGTAGCAGAATATGACAACTCGCCGGCTTCTGAGCCTGGATGCCGACCGAGGTTTCACTGTCGTAAATTCATTGGAACTCATCGCACTTGCGGTTGGAACGCATCGCGCATGCGCAGTTGGCCGCCACGTGACTTCCGTAGCATTCTGCGATAGGTAGCAGAATATGACAACTCGCCGGCTTCTGTTTACTTCCTTAACAGCTGTCATTGGTAGACAGCTGATCACGTGGTAAATGGCCTGCTGTGATTGGCTCTTTATCCTGTAATGTGATCAGCCGAGTTCAAAGTACTTGGTAATCACAGCGCATGCTGGCCACTCACCCCCAGGGGGTACGCAAGCAGCGCCATCACTGAAGGACGTCATTTGGCTATAGCGTGGGTGGAAAGTGGTTAAAAAATTAGTTTTTCTTTCGGAAAGGTGTATGCATGCAATGTGGCCCTCGTGTGTTTCGTTTTTGGAACTTATATTGCGCGGTCAGCTTATGCAGTGCTTTACATATACCTTGTGCATTCACATCAGTCCCTACCCTCAAGGAGCTTACAATCTAACTCGCATTCATATGCTAGGGCCAATTTAGAAAAGATCCAAGCATGTCTTTGGAGAGGGGGAGAAAACCTGCACAGGGAGAACATGCAAACTCCCGGCAGACAGGTCGTGTCCTGGTTGGGATTTGGACCAGTGCTACCCACTACACCAATGTGGCCCTCATAGTGAGAAGTTTGGAGACCCCTAGTATAGATCTTGCCTCATCTCATGTGGTTGAGTCTCGCTCTCCATAGATTTGTATGCGGTGCGGTTGGTGGGCTGATAACAAAATCGCAGTGTTATTGGCCTGAGGTTGTGCAATGGTGGTGAACTGTTCAATGCACTTTGGAACTTATTGTGAAATGGATAACACAAGTATGATTTAAAGTGATAGCGCTCTGTGCAGCAATATTGCACGTAATCCCCCAGCAGCGCTGTCAGCATCTTCTTCCTGCAGTAGTAAGCCCTGTGCTATGGTGAGGCCCATGTGACTTACCCTCGCCAACCTTTTTTATTCAATGGAGTTCAGTTCTTGCAAATGTGGAGACTCTGCATCCCATGTGGGCATTACCTAGGGAGGTCTGACTCTCCATGCCAATGCTGTCTTCCTTGGAATCTCTACTCCTCCAGGCCAACATACGGGCCATGAAGGCATTTTGATATTTGCATAACTTTCCCAAGAACCAGCCCACTACTTGTATCAGGACTGAGGACGTTTGAGATTAGTACGAGTCCAGGGTGCTGTTATGTTTTTAACCTTTTAAGCCCCGGACCATTTTGTTGCTAAAGGACCTTGCCCCTTTTTGCGGTTCGGCACTGCGCCACTTTAACTGACAATTGTGCAGCGTGGCTCCCAAACAAAATTGACGTTTGTTCTTTTTTTTTTTTTCACAAATCGAGATTTCTTTTGGTGGTATTTGATTACCTCTGCAGTTTAATTTTTTTGCACTATTAACAAAAATAGAGCGACAATTTTGAAAAAAAATCAATATTTTTTACTTTTTGCTACAATAAATATCCCCCAAAAATATATAAATTATTTTTTTCCCCTCAGTTTAGGCCCATATGTATTCTTCTACCTATTTTTGGTAAAAAAAATCGCAATAAGCGTTTGGTTTGTGCAAAATTTATAGCGTCTACAAAATAGAGATAGTTTTATGGCTTTTTGTTTTACTAGTAATGTCGGCGATCATCGATGTTTATCGTGACTACGACATTATGGCGGACACTTTTGACACCATTTTGGGATCATTGTCATTTTTACAGCGATCAGTGGTATAAAAATGCACTGGTTACTGTGAAAATTAGTCAGTGAAGGGGTTAACCTGTAGGGGGGCGCTGAACGGGTTAAGTGTTTCCTAGTGAGAGTGATTCTTACTGTGGGGGGGCGTGGCTTAGCGTGTGACGTCACTGATTGTCGTTCCCTATGACAGGAAACAGATGATCAGTGGCACTCTCACTAGGAAGAACAGGGGAAAGATTTGTTTACACTTGCCTCCCCGTTCTTCAGGCGATTGGGTCCGCAGGTTGCGCTGTCACGGAGCTCACAACCAGCTTGCGCACCGTAACATACCTGTAAAGGGGACGTACCTGTAAGTCCTTTTGTCCAGCCGTGCCGCTCTGCCAACGTATATCATCGCTAGGCAGTCCTTAAGCGGTTAAGAACCCATGTCCAGCACCCTACTGCCCACTCCCCCACCATTCATGATCTGCCTGCCTTTTACAGAGAAGCAGAGTGACCCAGTGATGACATAACTGGATATAAAATAAGTACATGAAAACAAAATGTAAGCAAATAAATAAAAAAAAAAAATTGCCAACTCTTATACTGAAGGTAAGTTTTAAAAAAAAAAATATATATATTTTTATAACAAACATTACCTGCTCTGTGTAAAATTTTTGAAACCACTTTAAAGTTGTAAAAGGCAGAAAGTTTTTCTATCTTAAAGCGGATCTCCACCCTAAAGTGAAGAACCGCTGATCGGAAACCTCCCCCCCTCCGGTGTCACATTTCACACCTTTCAGGGGGAGGGGGGGTGCAGATACCTGTCTAAAGACAGGTATTTGCACCCACTTCTGGCCCGCAGTCTCGGGCAAAAGACAGGTTTTTCCCATTGTGTGCTGGGAACACTCGGCTCCCAACACACAGCGGGAGCCAATCGGCGGGCGCAGTGCGGCTCGCGCATTCGCCGTAGGGAACCGGGCAGTGAAGCTGGAGAGCTTCACTTCCTGGTTCCCTCACCGTGGATGGAGGGGGGGAGCAGCATAGAGACGCGCGATCGCTCGTCCTCTGCTGCGGACGCCGCTGGACTCCAGGACAGGTAAGTGTCCTAATATTAAAAGTCAGCAGCTGCAGTATTTGTAGCTGCTGGCTTTTAATATTTTTTTTTTTTTAAAGCGGATGGCCCATTAAATTTTTTTTTTTTAAAGCCAGCAGCTACAAATACTGCAGCTGCTGACTTATAAAAATAGGACACTTACATGTCCTGGAGTCCAGCGGCGTCCGCAGCAGAGGACGAGCGATCGCTCGTCTCTCTGCTGCTCCCCCCTCCATCCACGGTGAGGGAACCAGGAAGTGAAGCGCTGCGGCTTCACTGCCCAGTTCCCTACGGCGCATGCGCGTGTCGCGCTGCGCCTGCCGATTGGCTCCCGCTGTGTGCTGGGAGCCGAGAGTTCCCAGCACACAATGGGAAAAACCCGACTTTTGCCTGAGACTGCGGGCCGGAAGTGGGTGCAGATACCTGTCTTTAGACCGGTATATGCACCCCCCTCCCCCTGATGAAAGGTGTCAAATGTGACACCGGAGGGGGGGAGGGTTCTGATCAGCGGATCTTCACTTTAGGGTGGAGATCCGCTTTTAAGGGGCCATCCGCTTTAATGCACTTGACGGGGGGAGGGGCCAGGAACAGCAACATTGCACCAGAGAAGAGGACGATCGGTGCCACTTTGTGCAAAACCAACTGCACAGAGGAGGTAAGTATAACATGTTTAACAGCTTGCCGACCAGCCGCCATCATACGGCAGCAGGTTGGCTCCCCTGCGCAAATCGACGTATGTGTACATCGGCCGTTTTAGGAGCCATGGAGGGCGTGACACCGACGGCTGCGATGTCCGTATGCTACCCCCGATGGCTTTTCAGAGAGCCAGAACGGGGATCTGTCAATGTAAACAGATTCCCATTCGGACATGGGAGTAGAGAGATCTGCTGTTCCAAGTGTTCTCTCCTCCTACGCAGTCTGTTCCCCTCCCCCCACAGTTAGAAGAAACCCCTCCCTAGGGAACACTTAACCCCTTGATCGCCACCTAGTGTTAACCCCCTTCCCTGCTAGTGACATTTATATTGTAATCCATGGGTATTCAAACTGTGGCCCTACAGTTGTTGAGTGACTACAATTCCCATCATGTTTTACAATGCCTCATGGGATGTATAGTTCCGCAAAAGCTGGAGGGCTGCAGTTTGAGGATCCCTGTTGTAATCGGTAGCTATTTTTTATTTTTTTCTAACTCTGATCGCTGTATAAATGTCACTGGGCCCAAAAAACATGTGAAGTACCCGATCTGTCTGTCGTAATGCCGCAAAAAATCGCAGATCGCTGCCATTACTAGTTATAAATATGCCATAAATCTATCCCATATTTTTTTTTAGACGCTATAACTTTTTTGCGCAAACCAATATATGATTATTGTGTGTTTTTTTTTTTTTTTCCATTATTTATTTATATTGATGTCATTTTTTTTTTTTTTCATAGAATACATATTGGCCTAAACAAAAAACAATTTTTTGGGGGATATTTATTATAGCAACCCCCCCCCCCCCAAATCGCTTTTTTTGTATTTTTTTTTTTGTTTAAAGCGCAAAAAATAAAAACCGCAGGGGTGATCAAATACAACCAAAAGAAAGCTCTATTTGTGCAGAAAAAAAGGGAGTCAATTTTGTTTTGTTGCAACATCGCACGACCGCGCAATTGTCAGTTAACGCAGTGCCGTATCGCACAAAATGGCCTGTCATTAAGGGGGCAAATCCTTCCGGTCCTTAAGTGGTTGTCTTTACAATCACTTTAATAATTATGTTGGAGAATTCTGTCTGTGAAATTACTGAACATGTAGTTCCTTAACCACTTAAGACCCGGACCAAAATGCAGGTTAATGACCAGGCCCCTTTTTGCGATTCGGCACTGCGTCGCTTTAACTGACAATTGTGCGGTCGTGCGACGTGGCTCCCAAACAAAATTTGCGTCCTTTTCTTCCCACAAATAGAGCTTTCTTTTGGTGGTATTTGATCACCTCTGCGATTTTTATTTTTTGCGCTATATACAAAGAGCGACATTTTTGAAAAAAAAAACATTTTACTTTTTGTTAGAAGAAAAATCAAATAAACTAAATTTTAGTCAAACATTTAGGCCAAAATTTATTTAGCCACATGTCTTTAGTAAAAAAAAATCGCAATAGAAAAAAATGGCTACCTAGCGGGAACAGCGACACTAATACAGCGATCAGAAAAATGATCGCTTAGTGACGCTGGCAATAGGGAGTGAAAGGGTTAACTAGGGCGGTGATCAAGGGGTTAAAACTTTATTAGGGCGTGTACGGGGGCTACCCTGGACCTAACACTAACTGCCTGTCACACTGACACTAACTGCAGTGATCATACATATAATCACTGCATTCAGTGACACTGTGACAGGGGGGAGGGGGTGGGTGGGCGATCGTGGGGGTTAAATGTGCCTATGTGTAGTGTGTGCTGTTGTGCAGACTTACTGTGCGATGTGATCTCTTCTCAGCGGTGGGGAGAGATCACATGACTTCCTCCTTCTTGTGTTTACACAGGAGGAGGAAGTGACACTGCAGGGGGAGCGCGCGGATTGACTGAGAGCGATCCGGAGGGGGTGGATAAAAACGAACCGCCGCCCTCTCTGCACGGATCGCTCGGCCAGGTAACCGGACCGCCGCATGTACCGGGGGGGGTCCGATCGGGATTAAAGTACATGTAAGCTTAATTATATTCTTATGTAAGTGTTTACAATGTGATGTCATCTTTAATATCCCTAAGGGGACCATTCATACCGCACCAAGTGCCCTCACATTGACATGCGTCAGCGTGCTGCGGTGTATTTTGCTAGGCTCTTTTCGCCTCGCTTCCTGGAACGTGTAAAGATTCTTTGGCAGAGCAGAGGTGCCAATCATTCTGAAGTGCATCCCAACACACGTTGCCGCTGATGGTGGGCTGCATTTCAGTGCGGTGTGCTGTAAAAGGGTGCAGATCCAATTTCTGGGCTGTGTGCGTTCCAGCCCTTTGGTTTTGAATGTGATGACTAACAAAGCATACATTAACAAATAAATGTGTGTGCTTTAAAGCACCGCACCTTAGTGGTTACCTTGGTGGTTAGGTGTAAGCCCAGCCTTCGTGTTTTCAGTGCATCAAAGTTACTACTCAGTGTCTGGTGTGTGATGAACTCTGGAAGGATCATCACAGTTCTGACGCAATGATCTCAGGAAATTGCACTGTTCACTTTTTTTAAATACATTTTATTGAAATGTCAGATACATTTCATTAAAGGGGTTGTAAAGGTAAAAGTTTTTTTTACCTTAATGCATCCTATGCATTAACCACTTGCCCACCAAGCCTGTTTTTCAGATTCGGTGTTTACGAGACTAAAACTGTTTTTTTTTTTTTTTTGCTAGAAAATTACTTAAACCCCCCAAACATTATATATTTTTTTTCTAACACCCTAGAGAATAAAATGGCAGTCATTGCAATACTTTTTGTCACACCGTATTTGCGTAGCGGTCTTACAAGCGCACTTTTTTTGGAAAAAATTCACTTTTTTGAATAAAAAAATAAGACAACAATAAATTTGGCCCAATTCTTTTATCTATTGTGAAAGATAATGTTACGCAGAGTAAAATGATACCCAACATGTCACGCTTAAAAATTGCGCTTGCTCGTGGCATGGCGTCAAACTTTTACCCTTAAAAATCTCGATAGGCGACGTTTGAAAAATTCTACAGGTTGCATTTTTTGAGATACAGAGGAGGTCTAGGGCTAGAATTATTTCTCTCGCTCTAACGATCGTGGCAATACCTCACTTGTGTGGTTTAAACACCGTTTTCATATTCGGGCGCTACTCGCGTATGCGTTCGCTTCTGTGCGCAAGCTCGTCGGGATGGGGCGTTTTTAAAACTTATTTATTTTAAATAGTTTTAATTTTTACACCGAAATAAATAAAATTAAAAAAATTATCACTTTTATTTCAAGGAATTAAACATCCCTTGTAATAGAAAAAAGCATGACATTTTAAATTAGTTTATAATTTAAATGCAAAAAAAAAAAAAAATACTTAATTTTTCAAATGTCGAAAAAAAAGTTTCTTTTAAATGGCGGGACTGACGTTTTGAATTAAAAAATTTTTCCCTCATTATCACTTTTATTCCTATTACAAGGAATGTAAACATCCGTGGGCAAGTGGTTTGTAATAGAAAAACCTGAGCACTCCCGGCGCGTCCACGTCATCTTCTTCAGTTCCCAGCCTGGCCGTTGTCTAGGCTCGGATTTGGCAGCGCAGCCATTGGCTGGCGCTGCTGTCAATCACAGCGGATGACGCGGCGCGAGGGGGTCGAGTGATAGTGGGGCTATCTGTATCACGGGAGCATGCTCGTAAAAGCTTTCCACCGGGCGAGCGCCCTCGCATGAAGATGGAAAGCTTTTGCGAGGAGGAGCCCAGAGAGCCGCCGAGGGACCCCAGAAGACAACTTTCCGGGCCACTCTGCAAAACGAACTGCACAGTGGAGGTAAGTTTAACATGTTTGTTATTTAAAAAAAAAAAAAAAAAAAA
Organism: Rana kukunoris; assembly: GCA_029574335.1. NCBI lineage: Eukaryota > Metazoa > Chordata > Amphibia > Anura > Ranidae > Rana > Rana kukunoris. The sequence continues at coordinate 36,438,032 of CM056050.1, read as the reverse complement.
ACCCTGACTTTAGTGTCCCTTTAAGTTTAATTGCAGGCCATGCAGTATGAGGCAGTGGATGGCCTCATACTGCACGCTAGAGCTGCACCATTCTGGGTAAAATGAGAATCCAAGACTGCAAAGTCGTACCCCAATTTTTCCAGTGAGTACCGTTTAGAGGTTGACCGATATGGGTTTTTCTCTGGCCGATGCCGATATTTAGAAATTAGGGCGGCTGATATGTTGCCGATTTTTTTTTTTTTTTTTTTTTTTTTTTTTTTTTTTTTTTGCAGGCCGAAATTTCAGGGTGGAGAGGTGGTAAGGAGGTTATAGTTTAGGCTGGAGAGGTGGGATGCCACCTCAATAGAGATTACTAGCTGTCTTTCAGTGCCCACCAGTGCCGAGCTGTCTTTCAGTGCCCACCAGTGCCGAGCTGTCTTTCAGTGCCCACCAGTGCCGAGCTCCGTTCCAGTGCCCACCAGTGCCGAGCTCCGTTCCAGTGCCCACCAGTGCCGAGCTCCGTTCCAGTGCCCACCAGTGCCGAGCTCCGTTCCAGTGCCCACCAGTGCCGAGCTCCGTTCCAGTGCCCACCAGTGCCGAGCTCCGTTCCAGTGCCCACCAGTGCCGAGCTCCGTTCCAGTGCCCACCAGTGCCGAGCTCCGTTCCAGTGCCCACCAGTGCCGAGCTCCGTTCCAGTGCCCACCAGTGCCGAGCTCCGTTCCAGTGCCCACCAGTGCCGAGCTCCGTTCCAGTGCCCACCAGTGCCGAGCTCCGTTCCAGTGCCCACCAGTGCCGAGCTCCGTTCCAGTGCCCACCAGTGCCGAGCTCCGTTCCAGTGCCCACCAGTGCCGAGCTCCGTTCCAGTGCCCACCAGTGCCGAGCTCCGTTCCAGTGCCCACCAGTGCCGAGCTCCGTTCCAGTGCCCACCAGTGCCGAGCTCCGTTCCAGTGCCCACCAGTGCCGAGCTCCGTTCCAGTGCCCACCAGTGCCGAGCTCCGTTCCAGTGCCCACCAGTGCCGAGCTCCGTTCCAGTGCCCACCAGTGCCGAGCTCCGTTCCAGTGCCCACCAGTGCCGAGCTCCGTTCCAGTGCCCACCAGTGCCGAGCTCCGTTCCAGTGCCCACCTCCGTTCCAGTGCCGAGCTCCGTTCCAGTGCCGAGCTCCGTTCCAGTGCCCAGCTCCGTTCCAGTGCCGAGCTCCGTTCCAGTGCCGAGCTCCGTTCCAGTGCCGAGCTCCGTTCCAGTGCCGAGCTCCGTTCCAGTGCCGAGCTCCGTTCCAGTGCCGAGCTCCGTTCCAGTGCCGAGCTCCGTTCCAGTGCCGAGCTCCGTTCCAGTGCCCACCAGTGCCGAGCTCCGTTCCAGTGCCCACCAGTGCCGAGCTCCGTTCCAGTGCCCACCAGTGCCGAGCTCCGTTCCAGTGCCTTTGCATGGCAAAAGACCGCTCCATTTGTCCCCTGATGTGCTGTGCAGCCTGCCTACAATCTCCACAATGCAGCGCGGCCGGGAACAGCTAATCGGGGGCCGATACGTTTTCTACGTATTATCCATAAAAAAAATTGCAAATGACATTGATCGGTTTGCGCAAAATAAGGGATCGTTTTATGGCATTTTTATTAAAACGTTTTTTTTTTACTAGCAATGGCAGCGATCATCGCTTTTTTTATTTTATTTATTTTTTATTGTGACTGCGACATTATGGCGGACACCTTTGACACATTTTTGGGACCATATAAAAATGCACTGATTACTTTGAAAATGGCAGTAAAGGAGTTTACCACTAGGTGGCGCTATAGGGGTTAAGTGTGCCCTAGTGAGTAATTCTTACTATAGGGGGGATGGGCTACACGTGACAACATAGTGATCACCGCTTCCGATTACAGGAAGCTGTGATAACTGTCATTGTCACTAGGCAGAGTGGTGAGGTGCTTGTTTACATCAACATCTCCCCATCCTTTCCCATGGATGCCATGCTGTAATTCTGTCTGCCTGACCCTAATCGTTATTTAGGCAGTGGATTGTAAGCTTCTGGGTTGATATCTATATATCTTGTACATTTATCAAATTTTAAGTGATTCTTGTATTTTCTGTGCAAAAAAAAAATCTTGTATTCTATATACCAATAAAACTAGCACTTATTGTGCTATATATATAGATATATATATATCTCTCATCAGCATTACGATTGCCCTCAAAAGGGCTGGTTGTATCTGTAAGATTAGATGTCCAGCGCATTCCCTCCCCTTACATTAGATTTTAAGAGCCCCCCTCCCCCCCAATCCGAAGTTGAGTCCCCCACTCTCCCTTACATTACAGTGCACCCTCCTTTCCTTATGCTACTGCTGGAAAGTTGGATGCATTGCTTGAAAGCAGAAAGGAAGGGTCTGGAGGAGGACCAGAAGAGGGTTGGAGCTCTCCTGCAGCTGCAGGAGGAGTACGAGGGCCACATGAAATGGCCTGGAGGGCCTTGTTCGGCCCCCGGGCCTTGTCTTTGACACTTGTGCTCTAGGTAAGAATCACCTAGCAGGGAACACATTAAAGGGTCACTAAAGGATAAAAAAAAATTTGTTGAAATGACTGTTTACAGGGTATAGAGACATAAAAGTTAACTGATTCCTTTTAAAAATGGTTAAAAATAGATAAAAATCAGTCATATAATGTGCCTCTAGTTTCACTTTCGTTTTTGAACTGGTTTCATGTTTCTGTGAATTAGAGAAGACACGCAGAACAAAAACAATCAAATCCAGGGCAGTGTTTTTTGTTTTTAAAATGAATCTGATTGGTTCTGAGGAGTTTTAGACACAAAGCTTGGACCACAGTGAAAAGCTGCCATGAGATTTTTCATAAGGAGCCAGACAAGCAGGAAGTGTGGAGATCAGAGCAGTATTACAACAACTTCAAAGCAAAAAACTAACAATGAGGACATGAAACCAGGACTGCAGTAAGGCAAAGGAAGCTATATAGCTAAAAAAATTCCTTTAGTGATCCTTTAACCCCTTGATCGCCCCCTAGTGTTAACGCCTTCCCTGCCGGTCACATTTATACAGTAAGCAGTGCATATTTATAGCACTGTTTGCTGTATAAATGTGAATGGTCCCAAAAATGTGTCAACAGTGTCCGATACAATATCGCAGTCCTGACAAAAATCGCCATTACTAGTTAAAAATAAATAAAAAATCATAATTCTAGTCCCTATTTTGTAGACGCTATGTTTTTTCTTTTCACCAAAAATATGTAGAAAAATACATATCGGTCTATACTGAGAGTTGTTTACTTTTTGCTATAATTAAAAATAAATAAATAGTGTGTGTTTTTTTTTTCAAAATTATTGGTCTTTTTTTGTTTATAGCGCAAAAAATTTAAAACCACAGAGGTGATCAAATACCACAAAAAAAAGCTCTATTTGTGGGGAAAAGAACGCCAATTTTGATTGGGAGCCACGTTGCACGACCGCACAATTGTCATTCAAAGCGTGACAGCGCTGAAAGTTGAAATTTCGCCTGGGCAGGAAGGGGGTATATGTGATCAGTAAGCACGTGGTTAAAGAAATGTAATGTGTAAAGAAATTTAATATGTGTGGGTTTTTTTTTTTTTTTAAATAGTACTTGCTGATACCAATTACTAGAGGTCGACCGATATATCGGCAGGCCGATTTTTCTCCAAATTAGGCCGATATTTCTACATGCCGCTAGCGCTGCCACGGCTCCGGAGCTAGGCCGAGGCCGCGGCCTTTCCTGATGCTGTGACCGCAGCGGCAATCCGCGGATTGCCGTCGCGGTCACAGCATCAGGAAAGGCCGCGGCTTCGGCCTAGCTCCGGAGCCGCGGACATCTTAGTACACCCAGCGTTGTCGGCGGCGGCCGCCGATTGGCTGTTACAGGCGTCAGTAGATAGAAGCGAGCGGGCCACTCCTCGTCTGTGGGTGTATACAGAGAGGAGGGGCCCCCTCGCTGCTATCTACTGACGCCTGTAACAGCCAATCGGCGGCCGCGGCTGCCGACATTCTACACTGTAAAGAAAAACATCCCCTGACGTGCAGCGTGCCCGGCTTCTGCCTACAAACCCCAGAATGTTACTGGCCTGCTCTGCATTCTGGGGTTTGTAGGCAGAGGCCGGGCGCGCAGCACATGAGGGGACTTTTTTTTTTTTTTTTACAGTGTAGAATGTCGGCAGCGGCGGCCGCCGATTGGCTGTTGCAGACAGGGGTGGATGGCACTGGTTGGCACAGGGGTGGATGGCACTGGTTGGCACAGGCGGTGCGCTGGTTGGCGGTGCGCTGGTTGGCGATGCGCTGGTTGGCGATGCGCTGGTGGGCATTGATGAGGTGGCACTGGTGGTGGACACTGATGGGCTGCCCTGGTGGGCATTGATGAGGTGGCACTGGTGGTGGACACTGATGGGCTGCACTGGTGGGCATTGATGAGGTGGCACTGGTGGTGGACACTGGTGGGCATTGATGAGGTGGCACTGGTGGGGACTGACAGGCTGCACCCCACCTCTCCACCCTAAACAATTATCTCCTCCCCACCTCTCCACCCTAGGTTTTTTGAGTTGAGGAGAAAAAACAAGAAAAAAATTAAAATCGGCCTAAAATATCGGCCGCAAAAATCGGCAACACATATCGGCCATCGGCCGCCCCGATTTCCAAATATCGGTATCGGCCAGAGAAAAACCCATATCGGTCGACCTCTACCAATTACGATACCTACTGCAACTTTTTTGTTTACACTTCAGCTGTCGGCAATGGTACAAAGTAGGGTTGTCCCGATACCGAGTATTTGCGGGACTACTTGAATAGACTTGTATAGACACTCCCCTTCTCGAGATTGGACGGATCTGTCCAATCCCGAGCAAGGGGGAGTGTCTATGCACTGACGAAAGGTGCCTGTATTGCGGCGCTGTAATACACGGGGATTAACGCGGCGGTATGCGGTATCATCGACTACTAGGTATGGGGGACATGGCTGCATCTGTGGGGGACAGGACATGGCTGCAATATGTGGGGCTGGATATATGTGGAGGGGACATGGCTGCATTTGGGGACACATTAGGGGACACATTAAAAAAAAGTATCGGCGAGTACATGGAAAAAAGTATCGGTACTTGTACTCGGTCCTAAAAAAAGTGGTATCGGGACAACCCTAGTACAAAGCATTAAAAAGTTATACAACAATTATTTTTTTTTTTTATTCAATGTGAAATGTGTACATATAGGTTAACCACTTCTGGACCGCACATATACTGCGGCCCGGCTGCGTGAATACAATGTACCTGTTTGTCATTTGTCCAGACTCTGTCCGCCGGCAACCTGTGATCGCTCCACAGATGGGAAATATGCCTATGTAAACAAGGCAGATCCCATTCTGACAGGGGACAACACCGAGATGGGCTGTTCCAAGTAATCAGGAACGGCCATCTGTGTTGTCCCAGGGCGCTTATCTCCCACACAGTTAGAACAAACTGAGGGAACACGGGTAATGGCTTGATTGCTCCCTAGTGTTAACCCCTTCCCTGCCAGTGACATTTATACATTGATACTTTTTTTTTTTTACTTAACCACTTAACGCACGCCTATGTACGTCCACAGAATGGCACGTACAGGCAGATGGGTGTATATACACGTCCCTGCCTTCTAGCGGGTCGGGGGTCCGATCGGGACCCCCTCCACTGCGTGCGGCCGGCGGCTGTTCGTTTCTGTCCGCCCCCTCGTGATCGCTCCCAGCCAATCCCGCCGTGTCACTTCCTCTGCCTGTAAAATGTAAACACTGGCAGAGGAAGTGATGCAGCTCTCCTCTCGGCTGTATTTTAAAACCGCCGAGAGGAGAGAAGAGTCACAGTAAGTCGCACCTAACACTACACTGACACCAGTACACATAGGCACATTTAACCCCTTGCGATCAACCCCCCACCCCCCTGTCACAGTGTCACTGAATGCAGTGATCATATATGTAGTGATCACTGCATTTAGTGTCAGTGTGACAGGCAGTTAGTGTTAGTTTCAGGGTAGCCCCTTACCCCACCTAATAAAGTTTTAACCCCTTGATCACCGCCCTAGTTAACCCTTTCTCTCCCTATTGCCAGCGTCACTAAGCGATCATTTTTCTGATTGCTGTAGTAGTGTTGCTGTTGCCGCTAGGTAACTAATTTTTTTTTATTGCAATTATTTTTTTTTACTAAAGACATGCGAGTAAATTTTGGCCTAAATGTTTGACTAAAATTTCATTTATTCAATTTTTCTTATAACAAAATGTAAAAAATATTAATTTTTTTTTCAAAATTGTCGCTTTAATTTTGTTTATAGCGCAAAAAATAAAAATCGCAGAGGCAATCAAATACCATCAAAAGAAAGCTCTATTTGTGGGACGCAAATTTTGTTTGTGAGCCACGTGGCACGACCGCCCAATTGTCTGTTAAAGCGACGCAGTGCCGAATTGTAAAAACGCCTCTGGGCATTTAGCAGCATATTGGTCCGGGGCTTAAGTGGTTAAGGACCACCTCCTGCACATTTATGTCGGCAGAATGGCACGGCTGGGCACATGCACAAACAGGTATGTGCTGTGTTAGTACCCAGCTGTGGGTCACAGGCGCGCGACCCCGTGACGGCTGACCCCGTGACCCGGTCCGAGGCTCCGGGACCGAACAGCCCCCCCCCCCCCCCCAACTGAAAATAAGTAATATTCTAGGTTTTTCAAAGTAGCCACCTTTTGCAGCAGACACCTCTCTAGAACAACTGATAAGAGGAGGCTGTGTGAATCCGGCCTTCATGGTAGAATATCTGCTAGGAAACCACTGCTAAAGAAAGGCAACAAGCAGACGAGACTTGTTTGGGCTAAAGAACTCAAGGAATGGACATTAGACCAGTGGAAATCTGTGATTTGGTCTGATGAGTCCAAACTTGAGATCTTTGGTTCCAACCACCGTGTCTTTGTGCGACGCAGAAAAGGTGAACGGATGGACTCTACATGCCTGGTTCCCACCGTGAAGCATGGAGGAGGAGGTGTGGGGGTGCTTTGCTGCTGACACTGTTGGGGATTTATTCAAAATTGAAGGCATACTGAACCAGCATGGCTACCCCAGCATCTTGCAGCGGCATGCTATTCCATCCGGTTTGCGTTTAGTTGGACCATTTATTTTTCAACAGGACAATGACCCCAAACACACCTCCAGGCTGTGTAAGGGCTATTTGACCAAGAAGGAGAGTGATGGGGTGCTGCGCAAGATGACCTGGCCTCCACAGTCACCGGACCTGAACCCAATCAAGATGGTTTGGGGTGAGCTGGACCGCAGAGTGAAGGCAAAAGGGCCAACAAGTGCTAAGCATCTCTGGGAACTCCTTTAAGACTGTTGGAAGACCATTTCAGGTGAAAATTGAACTTCTGCTTTTCAGAACCCCCCGGTGTCACATTTGGCACCTTTCAGGGGGAGGGGGGTGCAGATACCTGTATAATACAGCTATTTGCACCCACTTTCGGGGAGAGACTCCCACGGGAGTCACTCCACTTCCTGTCCCCCCCTCCTGCTTTTTGGGAAATGCACTGGTCCCAGAAGACAGCGGGGACCCCTGGGAACGCGCCGCGCTACTCGAGCATGTGCAGTAGGGAACCGGGCAGTGAAGCCACAAGGCTTCATTTCCTAATCTCCTCACTGAGGATGGCAGGGGCAGCCGTGAGACAAGTGATTGCTCGTCTTCTGCTGCCAACATAGCGGGCGGGCTGGACAGGTAAGTGTCCATTTGTTAATAGTCAGCTGCTGGCTTTTAATATATTTTTTTTTCACGGGACCTCCGCTTTATTTTATTTTTTTTTAATCATATTTGCCTGGGTGAATGCAGCATCGGTCCCCTGCCGGCTCTAACAATCACTCGGTTTTCATAGCTCACCGAGCAGAGAGCTAGTGACTATTCCCCGGCTCTCTGATCTGCCGCCCCCGCATATGGGAGTGTCGGCCTGGAGGGGGGGGGGGGGATTTAGCGGCCGGCTCAGGATATCATCGCCTCGCTGAGCCTGGTTGCGGTCCAGGCGTGTGGCAGTTCCCGACCATATGGATACGGTCATCATCTTGCCTGTGCCTGCACCGCATCTGTGATGTCAGCCAACAGCGGTCTTTAGCCCGCTGTCTGCTGAAAACTGGTCACAGGAGTGAAGAATGAACTGCAATCCTATAATCCACAGAAGTACAGCCAAACAAGCTTTGTACATCTCCTCACGTTTTAGAAAAGTTTCTCTGCGGTTTCAATTAGAGGTCATGTTTAATAAGGAAGAGGTATAACTTTTGACGCACCCCTTCCTTTTTAAGACTCGTCCTGTCATTTTCATGGAATGAGGACGGGGGGGGGGGGGGAAATGAGAACAGGGTGGGGTGAGGACAGGGGGGCGGGGGGGATGGGGACGGGGGGCATTAGAACAGGGTGGGATGAGGACGGGGGGATTAGGACAGAGTGGGGTGAGGACAGGGGACGGGGGGGATTAGGACAGGGTGGGGTGGGGACAGGGGAACGGGGGGGGGGGGGAGTAGGACAGGGTGGGGTGAGGACAGGGGTCAGAGCATCTTTTAATTTGGGGGGAGAGTGTGGTATGGGGATATGTGCTGGGGAGTGATTTGAGAGGGAAAAAGATATGTGCTAGTGGGGGGGGGGCGGAATAGCACCCCCCACTAGCACATATCATCTTTCCCCTCAAATCAATCCCAGCACATATTCCCATACCACACTCTCCTCTCCCATGACTTCATTCGTTCACTTTGTATCTGCTCCCCCCTCCATACCTCCTGGTTACTGTGCAGCACGGCTCTCTCAGTTGTGTCTCTCCTCGGCTCCTCCTCCTGGCTGTGTACACAGGAACATGAGTGTGTAAATTTTTTTTTGCCAAGGCCCGGTTGGGGGGAAGTTGGTGATGGCATGCGGGGGGTAAGCGATTTTTTTTTTCCGCGGGTATTTTGTCAGCGCATTATTTCTATTACATTGTAGTAATAAATGAGATAGTTAAACCCACCATAATGCAGAATCAGTGGCAGCCTACCCCCCACCAGGGGTGTATTTAGGTTTTGTGCTGCCCTAGGCCTGGTGAAACTCGCGCACCTCCTACTTTATATATGATGCACCCCTTCCTTTTTAAGATTTGTCCTGTCATTTTCATGGGATGAGGACAGGGGGACAGGGTGGTGTGAGGGCAGGGGCAGACCATCTTTTAATTTGGGGGTAGAGTGTGGTATGGGGATATGTGCTGGGGAGTGATTTG